>PYAF01001389.1:7895-32833 GCA_007407185.1 Glycine tomentella | reverse complement strand
ACGCCTGATATGTCTGTATATGCTTGTATACCCTCAAGTGAGGGAAGTTATTCTTTTGTATAACCACTGGTGTGGTTTTGATATTGATGTATATATATGTACAGAGCTTGGTTATTTTATGAAAAGATGTTCCTCCTGATTATATTTGTGAGATATTCTCATTATCTGCCTATGAGTATGTGATTATAAACTGGATCAGTAGGGGTGTGTAATATATGGTTATGTTGCCTGATGACTGTGTGTGTGTGATGTGATTTTCCTATTCCATACATAATGTAATCAAGAAATACGGTTCGATCGCTTCCGCCAGTTTTCAAATAACGTTTTAAGCGCAATTCTGATATTATGAATGTTAATACACCGGGTGCACATGGAGTGTTACACTGGGTGTTTTCTGATGTACATATTTTTGAAAGCTGAAAGAAGTATGAAGTTAAGAATTCTTTATGTGAAGTCATTACTTAAGCATTCTTGACTGATATTATAATATCCTGAAGTAAAAAAATTGTAAGGGAATCTTGGTGCTGTAGAGCTCCTCCTATCCTATGTTAGGGGTCTAGGGATGGGTTTCCCCTGCTACATAGGTCTACAGCAGGCAGCTGTACTTTGTGCTTGCAAAAGGTTGATTCCATTTCATTGCAGATCATTCATGTTAATCTAACTTATGACAACCCAAGGCCTCTGGAAGTAGAAAATGTTTGGACATGACATATTCTGTCAAATGGTCTCCTATGAATGTCACTTTTGGACGCTGATTTAATGTATACCTGGACTATCCGTTATTTGAGCATCATGTGAAAATCATTGCTACTAGCTTTGTATTTTAGATTGAGGAGGTGTTTATTGTTGGTTACCTGCTATGTGTTCAGTCATGTCATCCTATCTTAGCCATGTCACCCAGAGAACTTTGATCCTTCTTTCTGTAGATTCACTGGTTCTCCATTTTTAATTCTTTTATGATGGTCATCTTCCTTACTGGATTGGTGTCAATGATATTAATGCGAACGTTGAGAAATGACTATGCAAAGTATGCTCGGGAAGATGATGATTTGGAAACTCTGGTTAGGCTTTCTTGATGTTTGTCTGTTACTATTATTATTATCTTTTAAAATTTATGTGTGGAACATAGATTCTATTTTCCTGGTTCATTGTTGTTCTGATTGTCAATTCTTGTTCAACCCCCAATATTTCCAGGAAAGAGATGTTAGTGAAGAATCTGGCTGGAAACTTGTGCATGGTTATGATTTTCGGCCTCCTCACAGTTTGGTTATTATTTCAACTGTTGTTGGTACAACTGTTGTTGGTTATTATTTCGGCCTCCTCCCCCTCTCTTCCTCTCTCTTCTTTTAACAACAATGCACACTTGATTTGTTTTGCATTGCACTTTTCTTATATATGTGTGTATTTTCGTTTGAACGTGTTGCAGAAAGAGCTATTACGATATACTTCAACTTTCTAAGGGTGCATCTGACGAGCAGATAAAGAGAGGGTATAGGAAGCTAGCATTGAAGTACAATCCTGATAAGAACCCGGGCAATGAAGAGGCTAATAAGAAATTTGCTGAGATTAGCAATGGTATATATTATATTACATCTTTGGTTGATTTGATTTCAATGACCTGCTCTATTATTACTTTTCATGTTGGGTTTTTGTAATTTTGTTATGGTTGCTTTTGATTGTTGTTACTATCAGCGTATGAAGTGTTGTCGGATAGCAAGAAGAGAAATATTTACGATAGGTATGGTGAAGAGGGTTTGAAGCAGCATGAAACTAGTGGAGGCAGAGGTGGTGGAATGAACTTCCAAGATATTTTTAGCACGTAAGTCATTAACTATAGCTTTTGTTGTATTAGTTCTTAATCTATCACCATTGCGACATGCCTTTCTTGTGATAATACATAATAATTACCCATGGATTAGTATATGTAACGCATCAAGATACAAAGAGTAAAGGCATGGGGCCAAAAAAAGACAACTAAGAAAGGCTATATAGGTTTTCTATATAATCATGCTAACATACTATAATCAGAAAATTCATATGGTTTTATTTATTTATGACGCAAATCTCAATCTAGCCATTGATTTTGTGGGCTAAGATTATGCCACCACGAATAGGAAGACTGCTGTCTCTTAGAATTTAGACATGTGTTTATTATGCTATACTTGTGTGTTGTGTTTAACTTTAGAGCATGGGGTCCTGTTTTTTGTTTAATGAATGACACTGTGAAACATAAATTGTTTTAGTTTCTTTGGTGGGGGACCAATGGAGGAAGAAGAGAAAACTGTAAAAGGAGATGACTTAGTTGTTGATTTGGATGCAACACTTGAAGATTTGTACATGGGAGGTACCTTGAAGGTGAGGCCACATCTAGTTACTGTTTTGAGTGTGCACAATAATTCTATATATTGGATATGTTTGTGTACCACATTCCATTTTTGAATTTCTGCTACATTTTATTCTAAGAATATGAATGGACAAGGAAGAGGTTCAAGATTATCAATATGGTTTTCATGTAAGACATGGTAACGGTAAACACACTTTTATTTGCTACATCAGCTAGTAGAAAATTAGAAATAAAATGAAAAGCAATTAGAAGTTAAGAGGCAGAACTTACATCAAGCCCAACCTTATGGTTTTCATGTTTCTTAATATGCTTTGCCACTGGTTCATATTTAATTTCAACCATCATTACAGGTTCTCAAGACAAGGGATTATGTCCATGTATAACAGATAAAGCCTTTTACCAATGTTAGCATAAAACCTCGAATGAAGCTTATTAAGTCAGATTTCTGAAACCTCATGTAGGACTGGTAGATATTGTTGTAAAGATCCATTCGGTGGTAGTTTGGGTGGAATCTGCAGTGTTTGGATAATATAACATATCATATCAATTCGCTGTTGTTGGGAGCTGTAACACCCCGTAGGCCTCCGACGTGTTATCATTAATAATATCAGATTAGCGCCTAAAACATAATTTCAAACCTCAGCAGAAGCACATAATCATTTTCTTGATTCATTATGTATGGAATAACAATATATCAGACAACAAACACACCAGAAACATATATCACGCCCCTGCTGATCCAGTTTCTTTTCATATCATACATCATAAAGACAGATAACTTAAACATACAGGCAGATAGTCAAAAATACACCATTTATACTCAGGAGGAAAGTCTCATATACATATCATAATAGTTCTGTACAAATATACACATATCACAGTCCACACCACATCGTGGTGCTACAAAAGAATATCTGCCCTCTTTGAGGGTATACAAAACTATACAAATCTCAGGTGTACACACACACCATCCCTTTTCAAGGGTACATAACAAAACAAAATCAAAACAGAGCCTTCAAGCTCTCCCTACTTCTCCTCAGTCAAGCAGCCTAGTCTCTACCGGGCCTCCTGCCCTGAGACTGATCTTCTCTTCCAGAAGGATCACCTGAAATCATAAATCCCCACACGGGGTGAGATAACACATCTCAATAAGCTCAGGGTCCATGGAGGAATCTCCTCCACCCTGGCCCACTTTCATAATACATACAACAGGTATCACAACAGATGGCCCTCTGGCCTTCATAACATCATAAACATATCACACATACATGGCGGAGCTACCTCAACGCCTCAAACCATACAAACATGGCGGAGCTGCCTCAACGCCTGGCGGAGCTACCTCAACGCCCATATCAGTGTGAGACCGGAACTCACACCAGTGCCATCCCATTGGGTGCTACCCCTTCGCATGGATGCACAATATATGTTACCTCCGAGAATAGAAGGAGCTCCTCAACTTCTATTCCCTTGGCCTGTGGGAACCAATTCCTGGGAGCTACCTCAACCATGAGCCAGCCATGCTAGGAGGAAACCACCATCTCCTAGGGAGGTCCATATCTATCTATTGGCCAATAGATCTATCACAGTCATATCACATCACAAATCAAGCACAGATGCATACATATATCATCATGCTAATGCAACTACCAATGCATGCATTATGAAATGATCACCACTCCCCCGGAGTGTGGTGTGGCACACAAGATGGGAATTCATCCCCCAGGGACACTGAACTTACCTGGCAAGGTCTCACTCTGTGGTCTTGTCCCTGCTCTGTGGCTCCCGCCACCAGCAATCTTAGAATCAACGCCTAATCAAGGCACATGTAATCTCATATCAAAACCAAGCCAACAGGCATTCCAACATAGAACATATTATATCAGAATTCCCCTATCCTAGGGTTCAGTCAAGTCTAGCCCACACTAGGCTACTCATAGACCTCATAAGGTCTACCAATGTTGCATACAACCATCTGAGTCATTCCAGATCAATGCAACACAAGCCTGAGCACAACTCACATAAGCTTTATACTCAACATATGGCTGGAATGGTTTAAGCCTTAACCAAAGCCCCATTCCATTAGCCTCTCAGGTTTAACATAAGCATAATCAAGGCTCTGGCATATCAGAGAGCCATCAACAAGTGACTCTACACAAGTCACACAGGCATATACAGAGCCATGACTCAAAGTTATCCAATTCAAAAACTGAAAGCTAATCCTTCATCACTAAGACGGTTTTTAGTAAACAACCGTCTCAGAAACGCGCAAAAAAAATAAAAACAAAATACGACACATTCTAAGACGATTGTTAGCTAGGAACCATCTTTGAAAGTGACTTTCTAAGACGGTTCTTAGCAACAACCGTCTTAGAAAGTCACTTTCTAAGACAGTTTTTAACTAACAACCGTTTTAGAAAGGCGCAAAAAAAACAAAGACATACACATTCTAAGACGGTTGTTAGCTAGGAACCGTCTTAGAAAGTAACTTTCTAAGACGGTCTCTAAGAATCGTCTTAGAATGTGTCTGTGAAAAAAAAAACAAAAACAGACACATTCTAACTAACAACCGTCTTAGAAAGTAACTTTCTAAGACGGTTGTTAGTTAAGAACCGTCTTAGAATGTGTCTGTTTTAAAAAAAAAAGAAAAAACAAACACATTCTAAGATGGTTGCTAACTAACGGGTGAGTAACGCGTAAGAACCTACCCTTGGGAGGGGAACAACAGCTGGAAACGGCTTTCTCGTCAATGCTAGGCATAATGCGGGTATAGGGACCTAAAAAAAATTTAGTCGACTGGGAAGACCTAACTAAGACTCACACCATTGGGCAACCTATCAGACTCGGAAAAGTCACTGACGTCTGGACAACCGTCTTAGAAAGTGACTTTCTAAGACGGTTCGACAACCATCGTGGAAAGACTTTGTTTTCTACGACACCCATCTTCAAAGACGGTCACAGAACCGACGTCGTATGGGGTAAATAATCGTCATAAAAAGTGCTTTTTGTTTTGGTGATCCCCTATGATAATGATAGCATATAGAAGTACAATCGTTTACCTCCTTGTGAATGTATGAAGAAGAGGCTATGTTCTCTCTTCACTTTATGCCCCAAAGATATCATCGTCGTTGTAAATCTCCCAAACCAAGCGTGGGGTGATTTCTTTAATTGGTATAAAGCTTTCCTTAACTAGCATAAATTATTTCTTTCACTGATGTCTGATAAGGCCAAATCTTGGGGGAATCTCCATTCAAGAACTCATAAATGCCATATATCCAAGGCAAGTGTATCCCTTGGCCACTAGTTGCACTTCAAATTTATCAAGAGTGTTGTTTGACTTGCACTTACAATAGGAATGTCAAAACAAGTTGAACCCAATGGGTGAACTCATTTAACCCACATAAATGGTTTAGGTTGGGAATGCATGATTGAATCTACCAACCCAATGCAACCTACCAACTTGGTGGGTCAACAACAAGTTGGTTTAACCTGCCAGGTTAAGTTTTCTTTTGTAGTTATAAGTATGAAATATTTGGCTTTCGATGGTTTATTATTGAATATTTGTACTCATAGGGCTAATTTTCACTTTAGTAGAAAAATAGTTTTTATTTTCTTTTCCTTTTTATGAGTATTGTTAAATAAGTTTACTTACATATGTACTGAAAGAATGTAATTCACCTTTGCAACACATTTTATACTAGTTTATGTGTACTTGTTTGACCTTATGTTCTGTTGAATTGTTGCTAAACATAGTTTTCATTATAAAAAACTTAATGTTGTATTAATGTGTGATTTGCTAACCTTGTAGGTACTAGGTGTTGACTTACATAGGAAGTTAATGGTTATTTTAAAGCATGTTGTCTTCGTCAATTGTTGTATAATACATTGTTTACATATGCCATGTTTGTTGACATATGAGTTTTATATTGTTCTATAATACAATGTTGTGCATGAAGACTTAACCTTAGTTTCTCGTTTAAGGTTTAATAGAATGATTAATACATATAGTTTTGATTAATCGTTGTATTAAATCTTGAATTGTCTATTTGGACAGTTCGGAAGATTCATATTTTATACATAATTCATGCTTATCGGTTATGTATGTTTTGTTAAACTTTTTGAAATTTTGATTTATTGCATATTGCTTTGTTCTCCATGTGCTTACTTGATTGCGGTGATTTAATGTCACTGCTTTCATGTGTTGTACTTGGAGACCAATGTGAAATGCAGCCAAATTTCATTAAATTTAACAAAACATACTTAACTTGTTTGTATGAATTAAGTATAAAATATGTCTTCTTGAATGGGATAGGACCACACCTTTTAAGAAGTTAGTTAGAATGTCATGCATATAAGTTTTACCTAAATGACTATGACGACAGAGGGAAGCTTGGATGAAAGCATCACACATAAGTGACGAGTATGAATTGAGGTAGAAGAGTTCCTTAAGTTTACCAAACTTAATGCACTAAGTGTGGTTGGAAATTTTTTCTGTCCATGTGTGAAATATGGCAATGGGAGACGACATACACTCAATGACATAAGATCAAATCTTATATGTGACGAGATCATTCCAAATTACATAAAATGGTTATAGAATGGTGAATCGGTAGATGTGCCAACAATGTCACAGTCTACTGCTATTGATTTTGAAAGCTGAGATCACATAGAAGACATGATACGCGATCTTGGACCTGACTATTTTAGAGCTAAACATGAACCTATGTATGACAAATTACAAATTGATTCAAAGAACCAATTGTATGTTAAGTGCACAAACTTCACACGATTGTCAGCAGTGTTAGCTTTGGTCAACTTGAAGGCAAGATATGGGTAGAGTGAAAAAAGCTTATTGAATTGCTTGTCTTATTGAAGAAGATGCTTCCTAAAGGCAACAACTTGCCAAAAAATCACTATGAGGCAAAGAAGATCTTATGTCCTGTGGGAATGGAGTACTAAAAAATACATGCTTACCCTAATAATTGTATATTGTACATAATTCAATTTCCTGAAATGCGCAACTGCCCAACATGTGGCGTATCATGGTACAAACTGAAGGATGATGATTGTAGTGATGACGCTAGAAAAAATAACAGTCGGCCAGCAAAAGGTTGCTGGTATCTTCCAATTATTCCAAGGTTTAAGTAATTTTTTGCTAATCCCAATAATAAAAAACACCTTACATGGCATTCATATGGTAGAAAAAATGATGGCTTGCTCCGACATCAGACTGATTCTCCCCAATGGAAGACAATTGATTGTTTGTATCCCAATTTTGGGGAGGAGCCAAGAAACCTAAGGCTTCATCTTGCTTTGGATGGAAAAATTATTTTTGTAATTTAAGCACTAACCACAGTTCATGGCCAGTTTTGCTAATGATTTACAACCTCCTACCTTGGTTGTGCATGAAGCGAAAATACATTTTGTCTATGATGATAGCGGGTCCAAGACAGCCAGGAAATGATATTAATGTGTATCTAACTCCATTGATAGAAGACTTCAAAACATTGTTGATTGACGGGGTTGATGTGTTTGATGGGAATCTGCAACAAACCTTCTGGTCGCGAGCAATGATATTTTGTACCATTAACGACTTTCTAGCCTATGGGAATTTCAGTGGATATAGTGTGAAAGGACAACACACATGTCCTATTTGTGAGAAACATACAAGCTACATCCAGCTCAAAACTGGAAAGAAGACAATATATAGTAGTCATCGATGATTTCTAAAACCTTATCACCCGTATCAGCGATTGAAGAAAGTTTTAATGGAAGGCAAGAGAATGAAAATGCGCCTGAACCGTTAGCTGAAAATGAAGTCTATGACCGGGTGAAGGACATGGTAACTATCTTTGGGAAGACACAAAAAAAGGATTCTTCTTAGAAGAACATATGGAAGAAGAGATCAATATTGATTTATCTACCATACTGGTCTGATCTACATGTCCATCACTGTTAGACGTAATGCATGCCGAGAAGAATGTTTGTGATGGTTTAATTGGCACCGTGCTTAACATTAAAGGCAAAAAAAAAAGATAGGTTGAAGTGTCGTCAAGATTTGGTTGAAATGGGTATAAGAGAAGTTCCACAGCTATCTAGGGGTTGTAGCTTGAGAAAAAATTTCTATTGCCTTTTCAAGTTGGAAAGATGTACTAGAATCTATGAAGAACCTAATATGGGATGACATTTTGGTATGTGACAAAACTAATGATTGAATTTTATTTTTTTTACTTTACCTTCCAAATGTTGTCATGCAATTACAAGCCATATTATGATGCAAGTAACATTTGGTATCCCAGAAGCATCAAATGCGAAGAACAAAGTCATGTCATTGGTGGCCACCAGATGAAGGCAATTTAAGTCCTCATTAACCAGTAAATACATTTATGGTGATCCTGAAGGGCAACATCAATTGGACCCTTCGGTTAAGTATGGTTTGGATCCACAAACTTGGGATGAGTTTTCTTCAACGCGAAGAAGCTCAAATTGGGAGGTAATGTGTGATTGATTTTTTATCATAATTTATAACTTTAACTATCTAACTTATTTGCATTCAGCTGTTTAACTAATTTGTAATTTATTAAAGGGAATAAGATCGAAGGCTCAGGCAATACAAAAACACGACGATCGCCCACACTTACTGTCTCGCGGAGGGTATGATTTGCTTGAAAAGAAATAGTTGGAGGAGAAAAGGAGGAAAATACAACAGGATGCAATGGACACTGAGGCATCATCAAGGGTCGTTGATCCTCTGTCTCCACTTGCAAGGCATGTGAAGTGGAAGATGGCCCGCACAAAGCAATATGGCCAAATTGAAAAATAGAATGAACACTTATGCAAATAACCAAGAGGGGTGGTGAATTGGTTTTACCTCAGAGTTTTTAAAATTTAAAACAAATTTTATACACAGTTGAAGACTTTTAAAGAAGGATCGCATCTTAACCAATTAAGAAATCAAACTTTTAAAATCAACTTTTATCTCAATCAACCCACTCTTGAGCTTCACCTAATCTTGTGATGTAAACAAAAATAAGACTTCAAGAACAATATGAATGTGAATAGAAAATTACAATTACACATAAGATTTATACTGGTTCACCTCTCAACCCTGGAGGCTACATCCAGTTTTACTTCTAATCAACCTTGATTAGAGTTTCCACTATAACAAAATGAATATCTTTACCAGAAAACACAAATCTCTTTTACCCACCCTAGGTAAAATTCAAAATCTAAACCTATAGACTTCTCAAAAGATCTAAGAACCAAAGATCCCCTCTTTGTTCTTCCCACTAGATACCTATCTAGCAATGCTTTAAAGATACAAATTGTTATACCAACAACCAACCAACAAAACAAATAATTTCTAAACAATACAACAATGAAATTGATTAAAAAAGGATATCACCTAAACATCCTCAGTGAAATGAATGAGTTTAAATGATCAAACCAGATTGAGAATGAATGCCATGATCTTTCTTGATGACTTCTTTTTGAAAAATGAGGCTTTAACAAAAATTAATCATGAAAAGATGACTCAACACATGAGATTCTTCATGATTCTTGAAATCATTATCAATGAATGATTCTTGAAATTCAACTTTTACAAGGCTTACTTCGTAAAACTAAAAGTCTCTCTTTTCTTAATGAGTTGCATCTATTTAAAAAAAATAGAATTAACTGACTGTAATCGATTATTCCGTAATGTTAATCGATTATTTTAACAAATGTAATCGATTAAAGTTCCAAAATAATCGATTAAAGTGTTCATCTGAAATCTGGAAAAAATCTCAGGAACAAATAATCGATTAACTCATGTCGTAATTGATTATTCTAGAGGATTTGGATTTTTTGAGGCATTAATGTAATCAATTAACAGTCAAATAATCGATTAACACAGGGAATGTGAAAAATGTATCGATGCTCATTTAATCGATTACAATAATCTGGTAATCGATTAAACCAGATAAAATTTCTTCTGAAAATTATGCAGATGGATATATAATCGATTAATCCGTCAAGTAATCGATTATCACAGAACGACTTAACAAAGTCAGCTGAATATAATCGATTACAAGAATTTGGTAATCGATTAAAGTGTTCATATATTTATATGTAGTTCTGTAACCAAGCAATTAATCGATTAAGTATGATCAGTAATCGATTAAAACAGTGAAAAACACTTTTTATGAAAACTTTAATGCTTTAATGTCATGCCAAATGATTCATGTAATGTGTGTGACCTAATCATGAATTAATGAGCTAATGTATGCATGACTTAATCAAATTTATGCGAGGAATGAGGGATTTTATCTTTCTTGAACCAAGCTTTTAAACAAAGTACATATTGCCATCAATTTGAGTGGGCATGTAAAATCAAAACTTAAGATTATCTAAACTTGATTCTTCATGATCTTCCTCAACCTCTTCATCATATCTAACACAGATGACATCGATCGCACCCAAGAAATATCAGATAAAATTGTTAGTTCATGTTATGGTTAACTAGGTAGTTTTTAGGCCAAAACTAATTCCCCTTGCTCATATGATGTTTGTTGGTTGTGTGGTTACTGTAGGACTTATTAGAAGAGCAGGCAACACAAGGTGACTTTGTTCCCAATGGTCGTGATGACATTCTAAATGCGGCCATTAGACGACCTGAGCACCCAGGTTGTGTGCGTGTAGGAGGCTCTGGTGTCACCATCAGTCAGTACAACAAACAAGCATCACGAGGCTCGAATAGTTCCTTTGCATCCATTACTCCACAGCAATTGGCTGAGATCACAAGTAACTTTAAGGAAGAGTGGAGGAGAGAAGTAGAGGAGGAAAAGAAACATAGTTTGGATCTAATTAAAAAAGGTAAAGGAGGCACTAAATATGGAGTTATCACATATACCTTCACATGACTCACCCCCAGAAATTGGTTGATATACAACTATTAGCTGCACGAGTCAGTATAAAGGTGAGTTGTGTTGAAACTGCAGCCAATCTATCAGGGGAAGAGCAAGCTACTAATGTGGAGCCTAGTATGGGGTTGTACATTCAATCAGTTGATTCTACAAGGCTAGTGGCATTGGGAAAAGTTTGCCACGGAGCATCCGCCATACACAATGTGTCCTACATAGACGAGGTGGTTAGAGTTAATGTTATCAAAGTTTTTGACGATGACGCTAAAGTCCCATTTGCAATGTCAGAGTGCAAGTATGTAAGACAGACCCTCGACACATTCATTGCATGGGCTACCCATCTTGTGAAACCTTTATCAAAAGAGGTATTTACTTATGATTTTAGATATTAAGACAATCTTGGTTTCTTAGAATTTTTTATTATAGGGTTTAACTTTTAATTTTTTAAAAACATATAAATATTTGACAGATGTGCCCAAAGAAACTCGTTGAACTTGTTCAAAGCTCAAAAAGCGTTGCCGGAGATGACCCATTGGGTGAGTTGATGCTTCGTGATGGTGTAAATTATTTGTATACCTTTTTAAGATCTTTGTGTATCGTTCAATCGGGTACATCCACCGTAAATAAACGGGACTACATAATTTAATTTCCCTGACCAAATGAATAAATAAGTGAACCATGATCTCAAAAAATGAAGGACAAAAATACATCTCCAACTGACACAAGATAATAACACCCTCGTCTTCCAAGTCATTTAAATTTACAAGGTCAATGACTTTGCTACAAATGGCATTGAAGAAAAAAGCACAGGCGAGTTATGGCATGCCTCACTTTGTTAGAAAACATGTCTTGAATCGCCATGGCTAATAGTTGTTGCATCAAGATGTGACAATCATGAGACTTTAAGCCAACTAATTTGAGATTTTTCAACTGCACAAGGGTCTTAATATTTGAAGAGTATCCCTGTGGCACTTTGACACGACGCAAACACTGATAGAAACTTATCTTTTCCTTTCTTGACACAGTATGACATGCCAGAGGCAAGTATATTTTGGTACCATCAAACCTTGGATGTAACTAGTCACTTATACCCATATCAGCCAGATTTTTAGAAGTATTCAAACCATCCTTTGTCTGGCTTTAAATGTTAAGAAGTGTGTCAATGACACTGTCACACACATTTTTCTCCACATCCATAACATTTATACAATGTCTAACATCTAGATCAAACCAAAAAGGAAGATCAACCAATACTGACCTCTTATTCTACATGCAAGTTTTACTTGTCAGCTTCTTTGGGTCTTTCAAATTGTAGTATTGATTTCCTAAACCCCCTCAAGGACATGTTGACTAGTTAACAGTACCGATGCACTTTCATGCTCTTGACTTCCATTAAAAGCTTTTTCAAATGCCAGTAAGGGTGATAAAGTTTCAGAAAACGTTGATGCTAAGTGTATACTATTTTTCTTCCATGTTTTAGTTGTACATAGCTCGTGTCTTCTTCACAGATAGGGCATGCATGATGGCCCTTAACACTGTATCCACTTAAATTTCCATATGCTAGAAAGTCATTAATGGTACAAAATAGCATTGCACACAACTTGAATGTCTCATTTTGATACCCATCAAACACAGCAACTCCCTTGTCCCACAACTTTGTTAAGTCTTCAATCAAGGGACTGAGATAAACATTGATGTCATTTCCTGGCTATCTTGGGCCCGAAATCATTATAGACAACATTATGTATTTTCACTTAATGCACAACCAAGGAGTCAAGTTGTAAATTACGAACAAAACAAGCCACGAACTGTGCTGAGTGCTTAAACTGCCATAGGGATTCATTCCATCAGTGGCAAGTCCAAGCCTAAGATTTCTTGTCTCTTTGCTGAAATCTGAATACAAATGAATAATATTCTTCCACTAAGAGGAATCAGTCGCATGACGGAGCATTCCATCACAGTTTCTCCCATCGGCATGCCATGTAAGGTCTTTTGCATCATCTCCATTAGAAAATAGATGCTTAAACCTTGTAATGATCAGAAGATACCATAACACTCATAATCATTTTTCACTTTATACTGTGATACCCCACACCTAGGGAATTTATGCATTTCATCAAACTCATGTCTGTACAATATGCAATCATTAAGGCCTGCATGAATTTTATGATACTCCGTATACATTGGACACAATATCTTCTTCGCCTAATAGTAACTTTTTGGCAACACGTTTTCATTTGGAAGCATAAAAATTCTCTGATACCTGAAGTAGTGAAGTGAAGCTTTTGTCACTCCACCCATATCTGGCCTTGATATTAACAAGACTTAACAGTGCTGACAACAACGTCAAAGACTTCTTGCACCCCGGATGCAAAGGCTTCTTCGAATCACTTTCCAAGGTATCATACATAGGGACATGTGCTTGTTGAAAAGACTATTGTCCAAGATCACGAATCATGTCCTCCAATTGATCTTCCATTTCTACATCAATCGGTTCAGTTTGGGACCCCCTCTGCATGTCTATCAATTCAGCATGTCATATCCATGTCGTATAATTCTTGTTAATCCCATCACACAAAAGATGTTTTCTTACGTCGTCTAGAACTTGTTTTCAACCATTCAAACAATTTATACAAGGACATAAATATTTTCCATCCTCATCTGGTTGACTTCTTTTGGAGGAAAATTCCAAAAATTTTTCAATGCCTTCCTCACACGCAGGGCTCATGCGACTTGCATTCATCCAACTTCCATCAATCTAATTAATAACTCTGTGATACTCACAAAGTTATTCCATGCTTGAAAACCTCACTCTTTTCATTAAAGGTGTGGCCCTATCCCATTCAGGAAGACATTTTGTATAGTAGATTCATACGTAAAGGATAACTCTCTTTTCCTAGATTTGACAAAATTTTGAAAGCATTTTGCATTGATCTCCAAGTACACGACATGAAAACAGTGACATGAATTCCACCACAATCAAGTATGCACCCAGAGAACAAAGTGAAATGTATTTTACCAAAATTTCATCAAGTTTAAGAAAATAAAGTTAACCTATACATATGAATCTACTATAAAAAAATGAATCTTCCCAAACTGTCCAAACTGATAATTCAAGATTCAATACAATGATTAATCCAAACTGTCTAGAAGAGTCATTGCATTGAATCTCTAACAGGAAACTAAGGTTCACTCATAATGAACATAACTTCTATATAAAGAAATAGTCATTAATTACATAAAACAAGTTATAAAAGCATTCATAACAACAAGAAGCATGAAAAGTTTATGAAAGACATTTGTACCTGTTGATTACAATTACAATGAATGTCGTGATTATGATGCAAACAACAAAATGAAAAGTTCCTACAAATTACAATTGCAATTATGATTAGATAGCTATTAGTATAGTCGTGAGCAAGGATGGTCCAACCTATAGAGACTGACATTAAAATGAAATTGATAATAAAATTTCATGGCTTTTTCAGCTTGGGTTAATTAGCTTAAGGGATTTGCAATTGCCAAGATTATTGACAATAGTCACAGAAAACCTTTCCATCCATTGCCACGGGCAATGCTAGAACCACCAATTCATTTCAATTGAATTGAAAAGAAACTACACCAAGTTATCACAAGATCAAAACAGAGAAAATTACACAATATATCAATACGGGATCAAATATGCCATATGCAGATCCACCAAGGGTACCTATTCTTTTATCCTTCAAACCAAATAACAGAGAAAACTTTTATCACTACTATACCCATATAACCAGAAATAAAGAATCAACAACCCTAAACATGATAAACTACAAAAGAAAAAGGGGAGAGTCCTTGAATTAATCACTAATTTGCATCCATTTAATCAACAAGAATTTCATATAATTGCATAAATATTATTTTTTAATGGTAATAGAATAGTATTTTTTTTAATGTTTAGCCCAAGTAATAAAAACAAACATTTTAAGCAAAAATTTCAAATCGAGTATATGGTAAAAAAAAACAATTTCAGAGAGATTCTCGAGTAAGGAAGACTCTTACATTTTATAGAACTCAACGAACCTTGATGGAGGAGAATATCAAGGGATTTCCTCCATCAATTATGTGACACGAGTCACCTTAGCAAACCTTCTTGGATGTTTTCCTAAAGATGCCAGTTCAAGAAAAATTAAGCCTCTCCAACTCGTTCATACTTGGCATTGAAGAGAGGAAGGGAACAAAACTTCCATTATTGATTGCAAGAAAAGGAAAGCATTGCTTACCTAACCAAATGAGCATTGCTTACCTAACCAAATGACAATTGCTTACCTATGGAATGCAGACAAAGTAGAGACCAAAGACGATGACAGTTTTAACAAAGAAAGCGCGACAGAGGTAGGTGCGTTCATCAAGGAGGATGCTGAGGCCAGGCATCGCAGCAAAGGTGGTGGTGTTGGTGAGGGAGAGCAAAGCATCAGAGAGGATGGCGATGAAAGTGGCACAGACGGAGAGTTAGAGAGCGCGAGAGACGGAGCTGAGATGAAGAGGAAGAGAGTGCGAGAGAGCAAGTAAATTAGGGCTCATGGAATATATTTTTAAATGTAGGTTCAACATTGGTTTTAACTAAAAACCAATGTTAACTTATCATTTAACAACATCTATTTTTTTAAAAATCGATGTTAATGAACTCATGTTAACATCGATTTTTGACAAAATCAATGTTTTCTCACTCATGTTATTTACAAATATGGCACCGCGTTTATTTTAACGTAACGTTGGTTTTTTGAAAAATTGATGTTAACGTAGTGATGTTAAAACATTCTTTCTAGTAGTGAAGATTGACAAAGTGGGATCCTTGGGGCTCACATTCATGTTTGTAACTAGTTTTCTTTGTCCAAGTAAGTTGATGGTTACTAGGGGCAGCTATGGAAAACAATTATTTGTCTGATTCAAGATGACAAAATGGGACCCCTTGTGATGACCTAAATTTCTACTTATTCTTATTAATTTTATTATTACTTAAAGATAAATTTTCTAAAAAGCGTATATTAGTAAAAATTATAAAACATAAAACTTACAAAAGTTTTGAAACTAATACATTATACATAGCCATAGTTCTTGTTACAAAAGTCCATATAATACAAGTACAATACTTTCCATATTTCAGTCTAATACATAACTTCCTCACTACTCCAGGGCTTCAATGAACCTGACCATGGTTGTCATCTAAGGAAAACATGAAACAAAACTTTGTGAGAAATAAAATTTCTCAGTAGCCAAAGCTAAATCCCAAACTTATTAGTAGGTTAGTCAATCATCAATAGTCAAACACATCCACAAGAAATATGCAACTATATGAATGCATGAGATGAACTATTCCAGGGTGCAATGGCCTCCACATATCGTACTATATGTGGCTACACCTCGTACTGGATGTAGACGCTGCTATAGTCTTACGCAAACATTCATGAATATTGTCATGTATCCTGCACCTGGGTACTACATATCGTACTGTATGTAGCATCAGATTCTGTTTCCCCAAAGCCTCGTACTGGACTTGGAAACATGAATCCACCTATCTTATCACATCAATATCCATCCATAATAAAATCAAATCCAAAAGTGAAATACATATTACCTTATGGAAAAATATTTTCATCATATCATCATATGTACCATAAGTAAGGTTACACCACCATACCTTAATCAAGTAAGATTATTATCAACTTATGCATAACAAGAGAATAGCCTTAACTACAGAAAAATTATGTTAGTAAGCTAACTAATAATCCTCAATATAAATAATATCTAATTCCTTTAAACATTCACAAGAAAAGATTCAAACCTAGTATACATCTTAATTCTCCTTTCACCGACCACCTCACTAATTAATCCTCAAGATTGAATCATTCAAGTATTTAAACCATTTACCTACATACCATTCATCCTCTATTCTAACATTTAAATCAAAATCTTTCCATAAAAATATCAACAGAGAGCCCAAAACATCATCAAAATCACCTTCAAAAGATCATCAAATGGGCTTCCATACATTACTAATATTGATGGGTATAAATCACCACCTATCTTATGGCTTAAATCAACATATTCTCATCAAAGAATAACCTTCAAATAGCACGAAATTCAAGCCTAAATAATAACCATATTTCAGCCTACTAAAGCATGTAAATTAATCCAAGCCATTGATTAACTAGAGATTTATGCTTAGCCTACCTCAAGTGAGTTTGGCTCTTGAAGTTGAATGGATAAATGGCTTCCTTCCTTCCTTCCTTCCTTGGGAAATCCTATAAGAGATGAAGCCTTGATATTCTTCTACTAAACTTGACAAGAACTCTTCCTAAGGTTGCTAGGTTTCTCACAAAAATACTCTCAAGGTGATGGGTTTGCTTTTCTTTCTTGATTTAAGCTTTTAAAAGAGAAGAAGATGGTTTAGGGAAAGAGTGGTCACATGAATGAGCTAGGAGGGATGGCTTGGAATGGTTTGCACTTTAAGGTTCACCCCCCCCCCCCCTTTATATAGTGTTTAGAAAATATTTTAATATTCAAGGACATTTTTGCCCTTCCTAACTAAATGACCTTCATTTGGTTCTAATCAAACTAAATTACCTTCATTTAATTCAATCCTAACTTAATTACTTCTCCTTCCATTGAAATCTAACTAAGGTCATGATGACTTTTCTAAAAAATCTTCCAAGTGAAATATATGCCATACAAGTGTCCTAACTTTATCTATGTCATGATTATTGCCTTTCCAAGTGTCCCACCACTTGGCATGGCCTTAATGCTTCTTCTGCTAGGCTTCCAAGTGTCCAAATTCATGAAAATTCCCTTGGCTTATTCTAAGTTCACGTGCAAGATGAAGGGTGTAGAGAAATCTTGGCTTGATTTTTATGTTACCTTGCATCCATGCCATTCAAGTGTTTTCCACTTGTTTTCATCCTATGGCTTGCTTTCCAAGTGGCTTATCATGAAGTTTCTTCCTCCTTCTACAAGCTTCTCCACGTGAAAGACAAGCTCAAAGGGAAGGAATACAATTTTTTCTTCCTTTCATGCTACATATGGTCATTTATGATGATGAATAAAATTCTAGTTTCAAGTAAGGCTTTTTCACATAGTATTTTCTTAAAAATAAATCTAGTTTAATTTGAATTTATTTTATCTAAAGATAATTGGGAAATAATAGAACTCTAGAGGTTCCTAAAAATTTATCTCAATGATGGTTTAAATTAATCACAAGTAGTGTATACAAAACAATATATAAACCTTACATACTAAATTGCTTTTTATCTTAATTTTGATTGGTCTAAACTTCTTCTGACCATCAAATTTACTAAACCATTTTGTTAAATAGGTTTATACATGCTATAATTAAGAAATCCTTAGATTATATGTATCATTTTTCCATATTTTTCTTATGCTTGAATTTTCTTAAATAAAGCCTTAAAGTTGTTATCTTGAAATATTTCTAGGAATTTTATTCTAGAGTTTTGTGTCACAGATTATTTTGATACTTAGTCAGCTAAGTGTACTCTATAATTCCATCATGTTTCTATAAAATTTCTAAAGTTATTTGAGCATTTTTGGCCTAGGGGCATATTGATAATTTTGCCATTCATCCTAGGAGCATTTTGGTCATTTTCAAAATATGCAAGAGCATTTTTCTAATTTTCATCCTAAGTGTATTCTAGTAATTTTTATATCATGAAAATAGTGATTTAGTCATTTTTCTTCAAATATACTTGTATCCAAACATCATCACATTTTCACAAGTGCTTAATAAAATTTTGAGGATGTTACACCCCTAAGGCTCATACACATGTTTGTAACTATTTTTTCTCACCAGTTCTTTATCGAATAAATTCATACAACTGATCTAGGGTGACCTCATAATTTAATTTTTTACCACCAAAATTAGTCGTAATGGCTTGAAATATAGGGGTAGTCTCGAGCTCTAAGGTGAAGAGGCAATCCAATTATTCTGGTAGCATTTTTGGGTTTTTCATTTTCTCAAATTGAAATTGTGGGGACCAGACGACCTCCCTTGCTAATTAAGCAATGACTAGTATTCATGCATATGGATTAAGCTAATTCCTTTGTATAGAGAAAGCACAAACTCCTTGATGATGTCATTATTGTTACTCTTCTTCTCTAGCGCTTTATGTAACACCCTGAAATTTCGATAATTGAAAATAGATGTTTAATGTATCTCTTGTGTTATTTGATTATTTGATTAGTTTAGATTAGTTTAAATGTTATGTGAATTATTATAGTGCAATTGCTTGGTGTAGATGTCAAGTTATGTGGAGTTTGTTTGAACTGCGTTGTAATTGAGTGATTCTGAATTTGACCCAAAACCTGTTTTAATAAAATAGTTATTCTGGATTGGTTAACCGTTGGATATCCTTCAAATTTTAAAAATTCGTTTTTAACCCGTATATGTAACTTTTTACCGTTGGGATTGTTAAAATAATGTTTGTAGCATGAGAAATTAAATTTTCACTGAAACAGAAAATCTAGAATTTGGTTAGCTCGCCCAGGCGAATTTTGCAGGCACTTTTGCTGGCCTTGGCAAGTCAAGGCGGTGCTGAATACGTATTTCAGCCTCCAAACCACAAAATTTGCTATTTTTTCTCCTTCAACCAGCCCCCAAGCCTCCCACCACCCACAACCACCATCAACCACCACAGCCCTTCGTTGCATGCCACGAGACCCCGACACGGAGAAGAACAACTTAATTGGAGCGGAATCTTAGAAACTCTTCTCGAAGTTTTGGTAGAGAACGGAGCTTCCAAATCCTTATTTCTTGGTTTCCTTGAGGTAACCTTGGTTTCCTTTATCTTCTCCTTGCTAGTTTAAGCTTCAATTAGTGTCTCTTGTGTTTTGGGTACCGTTGTCGGGAGTTTTACACTTCCTTTGAAAAATCCCTTTGAAAATGAGATGTTGTAAAAGTATCCTTTTCATGAAACTGATGTCATTTCTGTGATCCTTGCTGAACCCTGGTCACATTGGTGTGATCGAAATTTCAAAATGATGTCTTTTGATGTGAACTCCCAAAACACCATTTTAGCTTCTTTTTTAATTGGAGTGGATATTTGACCCCGAATGTTAATGCTAAGTATGTCTTCGAAATCTATACTAAGTTATCTTCAATTTGGTATATAGAGCTTTGCATTCAGACAAGCACGCATATTCAAAGGATCACGAAACAAAACCGCTAGGCTGTAACAAGAAGAACCCCTAGATAGGTAAGGGGAGTTTATTACCTGCATATAGTTTTGATACCATATTTGGTGGCTAGGGAGTTCAACTATGAAGATAGTTGTCTGTCCCTACTGTGTGTTGGTTTTCAAGAAAAACTACGTTTTTAACTAATGGGATGCAATGCATTTATGATTGATATGTGTTTGTTCATGTGTGCGCTTGTTTTCAAGAAAATTTGTTTTTAACTAATGGGATGTGATGAATTGGCTTAATGATCGATAAAACTGTGAATGATATTATTATTGTGATGATTGGATTTTTTGGAAAAGTCTTATTTACAGAGGAGACTCTGCCCAAAATTTTATAATATGTTTTCCTATTCAGTTATTTAATAAATTTTTAAATGGGCATAAAAGTGTGTTTTATATATTGTAGTCATCCTCTTTAATTTAGAATTTTCCTAGAAATATCAGTCTTGTGATATGATGAATTGTGAATGTATAAAACTTGGATTGTCTGAAGACCTAGGGAATGTGAATCTCAGGCATATGTATTATGTATAGATGTGAAATGTGATTGCTTGTGAAGTCGTTGATGATATTGAAATTGAGATTCCATTGATGTAATTGATGATGTTCAAATGAGATAATGTTGATGTGGTTGATGATGTTGAAATGAAATAATATTGATATGCATGATGATGATATTGAGATTATATGATGTTGAGGTTGATAATGACATTGATGAGAGATAATGTTAATGTGAACAATGTCATTGTGTATGGATATACATGGATACCCATGGGGAGTGTATGACGGGTTACCCTTGCTAGGAAGGATTTGTTCCTAGCTAGGTCATACATTGATGGTACCCATCGTTGTAGGCTGTGTATGTACACATGGGATGCAATGACCAGTTGGTTACCTTGCGAGGATGGATTTGCTCCTAGCCACGGTCAGTGCATTGGTGATCCCACATTGGTGTGTTACGTATGTACATGGGGGTGCATGACGGGTTACCCTTGCAAGGAAGGATTTGTTCCTAGCCGGGTCACGCATTGATGATGCTTATGTTTCATACTTCATTTGTATGTGTGGAAATAGAATGAAGGCACTCGCATACATATGAGTTTCAGTGGGTTGAGAATGCAGGTACTAAGGGGTCATCAGGTTTGGAATTCCCTAGTGACGCTGGCTGATCACCGGGTGGGGGAATGGCCAGTGCACGACAGGGTGGCTCTAATAGGCGGTGAATCATTTTTCCTGTGAAAGGCTATTTCCGGGAGATGATACCACGTTGCATGCTGATAGATGAGTCAGGTGTATGCATCATTATATACATGATTGTTTGAGTTGTGAAAACATTAGGTGATTGGTTTGTTGAGTGTGTATTGGAATCATGAAATTTTGTTAATGATTTTGATGGGTAAAATTGTTTCCTTCCCAATTGCTGCTATCTGATGTTTGTTGATTTTATATAATAAACTCACCCTTGCATTTTTTGTACCGTGTGGTTGGTACCTGTGATGATCACGAACCTTCGCTCGTGGGAGCAGATGAGCAGCAGTAGGTGACCTTCGAGAGAGATCTTCTTTTTGTTGGAGCCGACGTGATGACGTTGGAACTCTTTTTAGAAAGAGTTGTGTTTTGTTAATTGACTCTCTCATAGTTAGTCCCTTAATCCTTTTTGTAGACATGTATATTTTGAATTGTAATTACATGTAAAACTAAATTAAGTTCTAAATAGGTGAATGATGAGTACTGATATAGTATATGTATACATATGTATTCAATTGTTGTAGTTATATCATGTGTATGATGATTGTATTATTGCGAAAAACTTACTACCATTTTCATAATCAGATTAATGGAGTTTTAATTAAAATTTGAAATTTATACGACTAGAGTTTGTGATGCCGTAGCGACGAGGTGGGTCGTTACACTTTACATTTCATTATGCATCATGGGCTTGACAATATCTCCCAAGTGTTGGGAAATCTAGTACATTATGTCTTGTACTCTTGTGTTTGTCAGCTAGAAAAATATAGGAAGGTGTAAATACAAAATCTGGCCCTGTGAGAAAAAGAACAAAAGTGACAGCAGTTACACTTTTGTACGAAAAGACAACTACAAAATCTGGTTCCCACCTTAAAGTTCCATGAAGGTGAAGGCTAGGAATGGAAGTGACATCAGTTACTGATTGTGTAATTACAAGATCGTGTCCCATGTCACCTATAGGTTCATTGATGATTGTGAAGTTTCGGGTGATGAGGAGGTCCAAAAGTGGCGGTAGTTGATGGACTAATAACTGCCTGAGTGGTTGCAGCCATGGGAAGTACAACTGCAGTAGTTGTAATCATGTGTTGTTATTTCTTGACTCGAATGCTAGAAGTCCTTCTCCTTCTTTGAATCAAATTCATCTTTGAAACTTGAAAGATGGTGTGTAGGGAAGTTGAATTTGAGATGATTGGAGTCCCACTTGACATGCCAATTTATGTTAGTGTGCAAATTAGTCTACTGATCAATCATTGTATCGGGTGATTACCAATACGTGATTTCCCTTTAGGCAACTAACTCAAAAAAGGGGATTCTATTTTTTGATCGGGTTATTTGTCCACTCAAAAGAGCTTTCTAGCTATCATATGATTGAACTTAAGTTTCTATTGCTATGCTACTCCTATGGAAAATGTGATAAAGGAAATTTGTAAACGACTTAAGCTTAAAGGAAAAGTGGTAAAGAAATTATAATTAAAGAATAAATGATTATTAGAAAAGATAAATTTTATTGATTTAGATTAGGGACCCATTTTACATATGAGTTTTCCCTATTTATAATGATAAAATTAGTTACAAACAACTAGGATCTTCCAAACTCACTTCCCTAGATTTTAGGAGATCACGAATTTACATAATTTCAACCTCTTATCCTCTTTGATCATTGCCACCCACATCTCCTAGAATAGTTACATGTTAGATAATGGGTATGCTACTTTTTCACTTCTAGCTTTACCCTTTTAATCCTCTATCAGCTAAGTATAATCATTCTATTGTTGGCTATATATTAGTCGACACTACTACAAAACAAGTCTTTTACGAATGTTCTTTTAGCCATTCAACATCGGTTCTTGAACCGTCTTCGTAGCCAACGTCGTGGAAAATCAACACTTTCCACGGCGGTTTTCAAAACTGTCTTAGTATATCGATTTCTATGTCGATTCTTTTAATAATCGTCTTAGAATGTATTTTTTTAAAAATAAATAAAATTAAAAACACTAACTTCTAAGATGGTTATTTGAAAAACCGTCTTAGAATTTAAAAAAATAAAAAATAAAAAACCACAAAGTTCTAAGACGATTTTCTCAAAAACCGTCTTAAAATGTATAATTCTAAGAAGGTTTTTCAAAGAACCGTCTTAGAATATCATTTTTTAAAAAATAATAATAAAAGCTACAAAATTGAATGAAGACTAGGCATGTCGTAATTAGATCACACATTAATTAATATATATCATTATATTTTTTATAGAAACAATAAAATATCAAAAGACTATAATCTAGATATCAAACCATCCTTTGATCAACAAGGTGATAAATACTAAACAAATTTTTAAAATAGTCATATCTCCAATTCATTAACTACTAATAGGCAATAGAATAGACTATAACCTGGATCAGTTAGCCATCCAAATGGTAGCATGTCCAAATCAGGCCATGATTTTCACTTTAAGGAGTAAATTACTGAGTGTGCAATTGGTAAGGGGATTTCTACCTCAAAATATGCCAATAAGGAGTAAATTATATCAATCAATTGGTTGGTCCAATGATGCTTTACAATTACACTAGTAATGTTACTTCCCATTTCTTTTAAGAGGGGTATAAGTGGTAAGCTAATAACCAAGAGCAAAAAAAGTGAACCATACAAGATATAAAAACTAACAACTTCTTACCTCAATTGGATGGGATTTTTCCAGTGCATGCATTTGTAAATCATCAGCAGCTACAAGAAGAAACTTTCTCCAGAGACTCAAAACTCCAAACTGAATATTAAACTCCTAATAGCAACATGCTCATCATCAATACAACTTCACCTTCCCCCATTTTTTTTGACATGGATAATGATCATATAAATATACAAACAATGTTCAATATAAACTATCTTAAGAATGCGGAGAACATCATACCGCAAATGATAGTGATAAGTGCCACATTTCAGCTACTTTTCAAGTTTAAAAGCTGGCAATTATCTTTTGATTTATTTCATTTATCTTATAAATTTCCCTAAACCTAGTTAATTAACACCTTATACTTGTGTTTAAAGTATTTCGGAAGATTAATCAAATCATGTTGTGTATTTGATAGATTTCGTGGATTTTCGAGGCTTCCGGAAGATCAAAGCAAGTAAGGAAGGTGTACATATCAAGCAGGGGAAGTTCCGCAAGCAAATCAGGCCCATCAGGAAGCAAAAGCCCAATGGTTTCTTCAAGGCTAAGTTTAA
>PYAF01001388.1:33767-50322 GCA_007407185.1 Glycine tomentella | reverse complement strand
ATGTTCCTTAAATAAGTTTATTTTGAACTGTTTCTTTAATCTTACTTGTTGTCTAATTAATTATTTTGTTGTGATTCTATTTTGTTGTGATGCTAGGATTAAGAAGTGATAAATGAATGATTATAAGAAATGTTATTTCAGTTATATTATTGCTTAGATATTAATCATGGATCATATAACTTTTAATTTGGTTACAAGTGAAAGACTTCCAATAAAAATTGGTGATGATGGTTGTGTGGTATCATTTGATCTTGAAAAGTTAGATGGGAGGATTTAGAAAATTTGATTTAATGTTTTAAAATAATGTGTGGATTTTTGAGACTTTTTAGTACATATGAAATACTAAATAAATAATGAGAAAGATGAGATGAAAAGTGATGGGTGATGAGAAATGATTCTAAGATGTGATGATATTATGATGACCCTGTGATGATATGGTGATGACCCTGTGATGATATTGAGTTGTGATGAAAATGATGAAAAAGAATAATTTACAAGAAGTAAAATGAATCATGTCTGCATTTTCATGTGCATATACCCGGTGGAGTAATCTTTGAGATGATGAGATGATAAACCTCGTAAAGAGGTGTGTCAGATAACTAAACTGAGTCCATATGTTTTTAACTAGGGGGTAGTTGAGCCAGTGAGGACCACACCACCATGATGATCACATGGATGGGAGTGATAATCCTACGCGCCACTGGGCTACCCTTACCGCATGGATAAGTTCATTCCACTGAGTTGAGGGTGGGGTTATCTGACAGTGGCCACAATTCTTGAGACGTTAAGCTGAGATCTCAGTCATGCATCATATAATAAGATGAGCATGCATTTTCTTACATGTTATGTGTGGAAAAAAGATGATTTACTGCATGTGTGGAGTAAAGGATGATGATTAAATTTTAATAACCATGATAATATATCCTCTGTATTTTATCTAACCAGTTACGTATATTTAATATTATGTCTGTTTATATTTAAATTTTGCTTATCATGACTTACCCTATTTTGTGTCTTGTGGTTGACACCTGTGATGACCCCAAATGATTTGGGCGAGCAGAGGAACAGTGATATGGATGTCGTACAAGAAGATGTGATGAAGCTGTTGTGATGATTCTCTGCTTTTGATGATCTATACTTTGATCTGTATCATGGACTGTTTATGTAGTGGACTATGGATGTATGATTATGGACTGTATGGTATATGTGTGAATGAACGTCATGGACTACGTTAAGAATTACGCGCAAACTTTTATATTTCTTAAAAAGCATTTTTAAACTTAACAAATTTAATTTGAGCCTTTATTATTATTATTTTCAAAAAAAATTTAGTCACAAATGAAAAGCAAAAGCAAAATAAGGGCGATCGTTTCAATTTCAAATAAAATAAATACGTAACAGAAGCGGTTGTGACACAAAGCATAACACACTCAGAATTAGACAGAAAGCATCAAGAACATAAGCAATTTAAACTAGTTTGTCAGAGTCATCAATAACAAGCCTAGCCTCTATGTTTTCTAGTCTAGATTTCATCTCTTCCATAGATGAATTAGTCTCGCCCCTGTGCTCATGGTGTAGAGACAGTAAAGCATTCGTCTTCTGAATCATTAGAGATTCAAAGGGACTGTAGGATGGTTGAGTAGGGCCTTCAGCTTCTTCTTCTTCATCTCCTTCTTCTTTAGCACCAACAGGAGAAACTTGTTGTCCAGCTATCTGTCATCCATAAGGAGTATTAAGCATTCCAAGCTTGTTAAGGTGCTTCTCCTTGATGAGACTATTGTTGGAGTTAGTGTTGTCAACCAATTGAGACATCTATCTTGAAGGAATCAATGAGTCTAGACACTAAAACAACATATGGAAATGGATAATTGACCAGTCTCTTGGCTTTCAACATGGTTTCCACAAGGATGAGGATCCAGTTCATCTGAATAGAGTTTTTCATGACATACACAAGTTGTATATCATCATTTGTGGCTTGTGCATGATTTGTGGATCTAGGGGTCAAGATATAGGTGATTATGTAATGAAGAAGTCTATCTTCATGAGTCATTGGACCAGTACTAAGCCTCAATTTCAGCCTCATTTAAGGGTTAAGAAGCATCCCTCTATAGGTTTCAACCCTATTGTAACCCTCAGTCTCCTCCTCAAATTTCCTTTCACCTACAAAGGAAATGCCAGGAACTTCTTGCCAAACCTCAGGAGTAATTTCCATGGCCACCACATTAACTTGAGATAGGATAGTCTCATCCATAGAGGCTTTAGCACAAGTGTAAAACACCTTCACTAATTCAGGGTAAAAGGTACCCTTCATCTCAACAAATTTCTTCAATCCAAGGGCTTCAATCATAGCAAAGAATTGAAAACCTTCTTTAGTAAACCATGCAAGGTCAAGATGTTTGGGAGGGCAAATGAGTTTGGTAGCATTAAACTGTAGGTAGTTAATTTTATCACTGTCAGTTGGAAACCAATGATCTAACCTACTTACTACATGGTTGGAAGTTTCATCACTCTTTCTCTTAGAGGTTTTTGATCTCTTAGGAGCAGACATGGTGAATACAAGGAGTAGGAATACAAGGAGTAGAGTCCTTAGACTCAGAAGATGAGAACACAGAACCAGAACTACAGCAAGGCTTAAGATTGAAGAGAATGGTGTGATTTATTTCTTTATCAAAGTTGTATTTATAGATGATTTTGGGCTCCAAAGTTTGAAATTTGAAAGTATAACTGTCATTTTGAATCAACCCACTAACATAAAAGCTCAGAAGATTCAAATTTTGAATTTGGTGGCAATTGGGCATGTTAGATATAGGGGGAGCAACAAGAAGATGAAGTTTATGATTTAGAAGAAAGTTTTGAGCTTTTCACATGCCTTGAAGATTGTAATTCAAATGAAGTGTATAAGAGGCCAATCTTTTGATCCTTGCATTGCATGCACATAATCATTAACATGCTTAAGTGTTTTCATTAAAGTATCAAAGCTATTCATATTTTGAAAAGGAATTAAATGAATAATGTTTTTGGAAAAATGTAATCCTATTATTTTAATCAATTACATATCAGGTTTAATCGATTATTTGCTTCATTTTAAATATGGAAAAGCTTTGATGAACATATTAATCGATTACATAACTCTTGTAATCGATTACATAGTGTAAAATGAAAGTTATGCATTGCTGCTTTAATCGATTACCGTCAATCGTAATCGATTACATAAGCTATCTAGAAAAACATGCTTCGCTGCTTTAATCGATTATCATAAATTGTAATCGATTACACAAGCTGCTTCAGAAATAAAACTTCACTGATTTAATCGATTACAGCTCGGGATAATCTATTATTTTGTTCATTGTAAAACCCAGGATGAAACCTTGAACACTTTAATCGATTAAGTGACAATTTAATCGATTACATAAGTCATTTTAATTGATTACTCAGCGCGTGTAATCAATTACAGTCTGTTACAAAAAATTGTTATAAATAGGAAGAAGGCTTGTCTTGAAACTTAACTTGAATACTTCGAATTTTTTGAATATACTCAAGCCTTAACAAAGTTAGAAAGTGATTTTATGGGTTAACTAAGTTCTTGTCCCATTATTTAATCTTCATGGGTATTGAATGATTTCTTGGGCAAGAGGTTTGAAAGAAGTTTTGGAGAACATGTTCTGAAATTCTTTTTCTGCAATTCAACTCTGATTGGTAACTTACATGCATTCATATTCATTGGATCATCAGGTTGTTTCTCCCCATTATCTTTGGTTGTAAATTCGTTTTTGTAATGTTTGTTATTTGATGCTATTGTAAAGGGTTCTTTAAAGCTTTTGCTAGAGTAGGGTTCTCTAGGGAAGAACAGAGTAGTGTTCTCTGGTTCTTGATCACTAGAAGTCTAATAAGGTTTTAGATTTCTATTCTTTATCTAGGGATGATAAAAATAGTTTGCTATAAAGCTTGTAAGAACTAAAATTTATAATAGTGGAACTCTAATCTAGTGTTGATTACAAGAAACTGGATGTAGCTTCTTTTGAGAAGTGAACCAGTATAATTATCATTACTCAACAAGTTCTGTTTTGAGCTATTGAGTTCTTGAGCTGAGTGATTTGATTGATTAAAAGCATTCTTGGTTTAAAAGTGATTAAGATCCTTTGACTCTGATTTTATAAATAAATTTTAAAATACTAAGGTTAAACCAATTCACCCCCCTCTTGGTTATTGTGGTATTCCTATTGTTTTCAGGGTAGTTACAATTTAAAAAAAAATCTTTCAAATTTTGTAGTAACTACATGAATAATCGATTATGAGTTTATGTAATCGATTAATTCGTAAGCAAAATTGGTTTCTGCAAATGGTTGTAATCGATTAACATGAGGCGTAATCGATTACACCAGTGAGTGATTCATTTCACGAAGATGAAGTGTAATCGATTACAATATGTGGTAATCGATTATTCCAGTGAAATGTAATGTTTTAAAAGATTTTTTAACTTGTGTAATCGATTAATTCGATGAAGTAATCAATTATTCCAGTGAACGTTATTTTCTGAAGTCATTTTAAATGAAGAATAATCAATTATTTCATCTTTGTAATCGATTACATAAGCACAAAATTCATTATAAAAAGCTTTTGAAGTCCATTTAATCGATTATCCTGAGGCTTAATCGATTATTACAGTCAATTTATCAGTATGAACAGTAATTATGCAGCTTTTTTCGAATTTGTATCATTTGAGATGAAAGGCAAATAAATGATTCAATTTCATGTAAATAAGAACATAAACAACAAGCTAACACACACTCAATTCATCTAGAATTTTGAGCATGTTTCTAAGTGAATAAAATCTATCTCTTACTAAGGGTTTAGTAAAAATATCAGCTAATTGATTTTTAGTTTCAACAAACTCAATTTTGATATTACCTTTTTGTATGTGATCTCTGATAAAGTGATGTCGGATCTCAATGTGTTTTGTCCTTGAGTGCATAATAGGATTTTTGGAAATGTTGATAGCACATGTGTTGTCACACAGCAAGGAAATCTCCTGTAGCTCAACACCAAAGTTTTATAGTTGTTGCTTCTATCAAAGACTTTGTGCACAACAGTTTCCAGCAGAAATGTATTCAGCTTTAGCAATAAAAAGGGCTATAGAGGATTGTTTCTTGCAATGCCAAGAAATCAGAGAGCTTCCCAATAAGTGACATGTACCACTAGTGTTTTTACTATCCAATTTACATCCTACAAAATATGAATCAGAATATCCAATTATACTAATTGATGTACCTTTAGAATACCATAATCCAACTTTTGGTGTGGATTTGAGATATTTGAGTATCCTTTTTACTGCAGTAAGATGAGATTCATTGGAATTTGCTTGATATCTTGCACATAAGCAAACACTAAGTGTTATATCCGATCTACTTGCAGTTAAGTATAACAAGGATCCAATCATTCATCTGTACTTTGACTCATCAACACTTTTTCCTCTTTCATCTAAGTCATGATATGTTGATGTAGTCATGGGATTAGACATGCATAAGCAAGTAGCAACCTAATGGCCTCCAATCTAGCAATTGGAGCATATGTTTCATCATAATCAATGTCTTCCTCTTGGTTGTATCCTTTAGCAACCAATATGGCCTTGTTCCTTATAATGATACCATTTTCATCAAGTTTGTTTCTAAAAACCCACCTGGTGCCAATAGGTTTATGAGAAGAAGGTCTAGGAACTAATTCCCATACTTCATTTCTCTTAAATTGATTTAACTCATCATCCATGGTCATCATCCAACGTTTCATGCATGGTCATCATCCAATGTTCATCAAGTAAATCTTGGTCAATGCCTTTCGGTTCAATTTGTGAAACAAATGCCATTGTACAACAAAGATTTCTTAAAGAGGATCTAGTAGAAACTCACTTTGATACTTCCCCTATGATATTGTCTAGAGAAAGATCTTTAGTAGTTCTCTAATCCTTTTGCTCTTCAATGGGTGTTGAATGTTCCACATTGTCATTTGAATCAAGCTTTATCTTTTCATTAAACTGCATAACATCTTCCAGTTTTCCTACATCATCATTGAAAACAATAGGAATACCCACAATAACCAAGATGGGGGGTGAATTGGTAAGATCTTGGTATTTTAAAATTTGTTTATAAAATCAAAGTTAAAGGATCTTCATCACTTTTAAACCAAGAATACTTTTAATCAATCTAATCACTCAACTCAAGAAATCAATAGCTCAAAACAGAACTTGTTGAGTAATGATAATGATGCCAAGAACAAGTGAATAAGATAACTGATAAAGATGAAGAAATAGAAAGCAACTCAAGAATTTATATTGGTTCACTTCTCTAAAGAAGCTACATCTAGTTTCTTCTAATCAACACTAGATTAGAGTTCCACTATTATAAATTTCAGTTCTTACAAGCTTGACAACAAACTCTCTTTATCAACACTAGATAAAGAATAGAAATCTAAAACCCTATTAGACTTTTAATGAACAAGAATCAGAGAACACTACTCTGTTCTTCCCTAGAGAACACTACTCTAGTCCAAGCTTCAAAGAACCCTTTTACAATAGCATCAAATAACAGAAATTTCAAAAATGAAATGACAATCAAAGATAATGGAGAGAAACAACCTGATGATCCAATGAGAATGAATGCATATGAGACCAATCAAGTTGAATTGCAGAAACAGAATTTTAGAACATGCTCTCCATTACTCTTTTGAAATCTCTTGCCCAAGAAATCATTCAATACCCATGAAGATTAAAGAGTGGGACAAGAAGTTAGTAAACCCAGAAAATCACTTTCTAACTCTTAGAAGGCTTGTGTATATTTAGAAAATTCGAAGTATTCAAGTTGTGTTTCAAGCCAAGCCTTCATTCTATTTATAACAGCTTTTTGTAACAACCTATAATCAATTACACGCGCCATATAATCGATTAAAATGCCTTATGTAATCAATTAAATTGTAACTTAATCGATTAAAGTGTTCAAGGCTCGATTTTGGGTTTCACAATGAACAAAATAATCGATTAACCCGAGCTGTAATTGATTAAATCAAAAAAGTTTTATTTCAGAAACAGCTTGTGTAATCGATTACGAATAACGGTAATCGATTAAAGCAATGAAGCAAGTTTTTTCAAATAGCTTAAGTAATCGATTACGAATAACGGTAATCGATTAACACAGCAATGCACAATTTTCATTTTACACTATGTAATCAATTACAAGAATTGTGTAATCGATTAAAATGTTCATCAAAGCTTTTCCAGTTTTAAACACGAACCAAAAAATCGATTAATCTGCTGTGTAATCGATTAAAACAGTGAAATTACATTTTTCCAAAAACGTTACTCAATTAATTCCTTTTTCAATGTGTGAGTAGCTTTGATATTTTAATGAAAACATTTAAGCATGCTAATGATCAAGTGCATGTAATGCAAGAATCAAAAGATGACTTGCTTGTATTGTTATGAGGGCCGGGAGGCCAGTATGTTTGTGATGCTTGATGACTTGTGTCATGGAAAGTGAGCCAGGGTCGAGGAGATGCCTCTAAGGACCCTGAGCTTACTGAGATGTATATCTCACCCCGTTGGGGCTTATGTTGTTTCAGGTGACTCTTTTGGTAGAGAGGAGTGGTCTCAGGGCGGGAGGCCCCAGTAGAGAAGGGATCTGCTTGGCCATGTGGCAGCAGGGAGAGCTGGGAGGCTCCGTTTTGTTTATTATGTATTGTACCCCTGTAGAGGGAAGATGTGTGTGTGCACACATGTATTTCTTTTGTATTGTACATGCTATGTATACCCTCGTGTGAGGAAGGATCTGTGAGATCAGAAGCACTCAGATGCTTATTCTTTTGTATAGACACTTCGAGTGTCAAATGATGTATATGTACATAACCAGTTTATGTTATGTATTGATGTTTCCTCCTGTTATATCTGTTGAGATAGTTGTGTTATCTGCCTATGGTTATGTTTATGTGGTTCTGGATCAGCAGGGGTTTGTGTTGTTTATGATGAGATGTTATATGTTCCATACATAATGTAATCAAGAAATATGGTTTTTGATTATGCTTCCGTAAAGTGTTTACTTAAAGTGATTAAGCGCTAATCTGATAAATAATAATGTTAATACACCGGGTGCACACGGGGTGTTACATTTTATGGTATCAGAGCAATTTCTTGATGGAAGCATTATGTATGGATTGTGTGTTGCTCTTGACTGTTGTTTGAGTTTGACATGACTATTGCATGTGTGGACACTAGTTGTGGGCCTGATCAACTCACTGTTTGGTGTACATGTGTAGTGTCATGACGAGATCCAGAAACAACAGTGGGGCGACAAATGCCCAGCCTGATCCAGTGGCGGCTACGTTGGCAGCCATGCAGCATGAGTTGGCTGCAAATAGGCAGATGCAGGAGGCTATGCAGCATGAGATGGCTGCTAATCGAGAGATGAATGAAGCCTTGATGAAGGCTAATCAAGAGTTGCTTGAAGAGGTGAAAACTTTGAGGAGAGATGACAGAGTATCCTCCACACCTCTGACACATGATGGTGAGGGTAGCCGCCATCAGGCTAGTGGTAGCCATATGAGAGGGGACCAGGTGTCCCATACTGAGGCGGAAGATGATGATGCAGCCTGTTGCGATTACGTCAAGTGCACCGCTCGTTCAAGTAATAAAGTGGGTAAGTATCGTCTCCACAGGGATTGATGTGAAATTTACAATAATTCTAGTCTCAGCAATTGGAAAGGGAAAACAAAATGTTTGTGAAGAATTAGTTGTTGTGTTGTTGAATGTTGAATAAAAACAGAAATAAATGCAGTAAAATTGAGTGAAGTTGTTACCAATGGAATGAATGATTGTGGTCCGGCACAATTCCCCTACCTCTTTCACTTAACTGGTTATCAAGTTTGATTACTTCTGTTTACTAAGAGAATAAATCTTTCCTAGTTTAGTTAATCCCTAATCCCTTAATGAATTAACCCTTTAACCTGAATCGAAAACCTAATCCCTTAGTGAATTCTATCGAGTTAAGCAATTGAAAGAATTTATTATAAGGTTCTGCAGCCACACATCCCTATCCCTAGGCAATGAACAACTGTTAATTTATTCATGTCAAAAATTAGAATCCCAACATCCCTATTGCAAATCCTAACCCTCAGTACTTAAGTAGAATGGCCAATTCTAAACAAGAATAAAACAATGAATAGCAGAATAAATTAAAGCAAACATAATAATCTCATTCAATACCAGTCAAGTTACAGAGGAGTTGACATCGGTTCTTGGCCTAACCACAATACAAAGTTTAGCCTGACATAGGCTCCAAGAACACAAAAGCTATCATTGAATACATGATTTTGCTGCAACCCTAGCCTTGACTCTCGATTTCCAAAGGTTTAGAATGCTGAAATATGATGTTCAGTGATTCCCAGGATGTTTTCTTTAGTCCCAGAGGCCTTGTATTTATAGATAAGTTTAATTAGAGTAACAAAGCCTAAAACTGTGCCAATTTTAGAAACAGATAACTTTAAATCAGGAAACAGGATCTTCGCAGTGTGGATCGCGCGGTAGATTTGAATGGCCGACGCTAGTAACGTGAACCTCCACGCTAATAGCGTGGAGTCCACGAGCTGGAAGGCTGGTACTCAGCAGTTGGCGCGGATCGCGCGGCGTTTGGCGCTATCCGCGTGGAGCTTTCGAATTGATAACGCGGTTAGCGTGGCTCCTGGCACGACTTGTTCGTGCTGAAGCTTGAATTTCCTATAGTGGCGCGACTCGCGCGGGATCTGGCGCGATCCGCGCAAGTCCTTCAGTTTAGTTTTCTACCTTCTTTTGCCTTGATTCTCCTCTTTTTGGCCCTGGAATGCAACAATGTAATGAAATGAGATTTACATTAAGCATAAACAATAATTTAAGCTAATTCTATCCTATTTTCTAACTATTTAATCAAATTATAACCTAAAACTAGCCTAAAACTAAGATGTGTTTGCAACACATCAAACAATTCCCAGATTTGAAAGTTGTTGTCCCCAGCAACAGAAAGAATTTCAAGAATAAGCGAGAGTTAATGATCAAACCAAACCACAATTTACAGCCCTAGAATCATCGTGCTGAGTATGATCAAAGTCAAATCAAAGTTTCAATGATACTTTCAATGCTGTCAATTTGTGAGAGTAACTTGAGTATTCCTCACAGGAGTGTGTTTGTTCACTCATGCACTCAAGTGTATTAGGCTGATCAATCTCTCACTCAACATAATCACAGCACTACCATAAGCTTGAAAATATTCTCAACAGATGCAAGCACAACTTGATCAAAAGGTCTTTCCGGCTTGTAACTTGGCTGGGCTAAGGGTAGGAAAACTTTGGAATAGTAGCTAATAAGGCTAGATCCAGTCCCTAAGTCCAATCTTGTGGTCATCCTTGTGCATCCTTTTCAAAACCTAGTACTTATTCAACAATTTATAAAAACAAAACAAATAACCTTTCTTTTTGAATTTTGGATTTTTTATTATTATTATATTATTATAACATAAATAAAATTAAGCAAATTACTACAGCTTCTCAGATTTGCAGCTGCTAGGCTTATTGTTTCTCAGCTGGACTGTACTTGTTTATTCTCTCAGCTTCCATATCAATTGGATTCACTTGTGTTTCTTCATGCCTTGGTCAATGGATATGGCTCTGATTTGGGTAATTTGAAATGAAAGGCTCAGGCTCAAAGGAGGTACAAATGGAAAAATAATAGTAGGTAAGTCAATTTGGCCCTGGTTTTTCAGAAGAAGAATTTGCCTTAATCAAGTCAAGTCACACCTGCATCCAGAGAAACAATTCAAATTCTAGAGTACTATGAAAATGGAGTCTCTCAGAAAGAAAATTTACCGCCGTTTGCCTCAAACCTCACAGGTGTTTAAACTCAAGTCAATCTCTGTTGACTTCATTTCAAGCTTCATTTCAACTTCAACATGCATATCACATATCAACAATCACAATTTCATTCATGTATCATGCAGTTCATGCTATGTTTCATTTCATCAAGCTTTCATCAACGAAATCCCATCCATCACTGTGTCCATTCACTTTTTATTCTGAAAAATCTGATGTGCTGTTTTTATTTATTTTTATTTTTGAAAAATTCTGTTAGACGTCATTTGTTCCTTGACTGTGATTTGCGAAATAATGCGTATACGCAACCATTCCCAGATGTAGAAGTTGTTGTCCCCAGCAACAACAAATAAGGTCACAATGCTTTGGAAAAATTTGTAGCATTATTTGAAAAATCGCAACCAAACTGAAACATTGATCTAAACAGCTTTTATGTGCAAAATATGAATTAGGAACAGTACTATATCTATATATATATATATATATATATATATGCAGAAATATAAATGTGCAGAATGTTTAAATGTCTAAAGTGCAGAATCCAAACTAAACAGAAAAAAAAACAGAAAACTAAAATAAACTGAGTCCCATTTACTCCTCTCCCTCTCCTCTCTCAATAGTATCTGTAGCCTCTATGGCCTGTGGGGGCTCTGGAATGGATGGCTCTGTGTCTGCTGCAGCTGATGGTCCAGGAGAAATCTCTATGACTGGTGGTACTGGTGGTGTAACTGGAAGCTGGTACTCGGAGGGTGGAATACCAAGATTCTGCATACAGCCTCCCACATGCAAGTCTGGAGTGTCATCTGTGTATGCACGAACTCCTGGAAAGCTAGAAGACTCGGAGAATCCTCATAAAGCGGTGTATGTGCATGAGCTGTGGGAGGGGCTGGTGCTGGTGGTGCTGGCTCTGCTGGCTGGCGATCATCTGTACCGGTATATCTCTGGGACTGCGAGCTGCAAGCTCCTCAGGCTTAAGCTTCGAAGCTCGGATAACCTGCTCATTAGCTACTGTCTCCACAACATCTAAATATGTCTTGTGGCCCATGAGTGGTGAGATCGGAACGTTTAAGGGCTCATCATCTACGATTTCCACACCCGCATGTCGACACAGGTGCAAAATCAAGGATGAATGGGCCAACCAAGACTTGCTGCTGGAATCCTGGATCATATGCAAAATACGGTTAGAAAGGATGTTGGAAATGTGAAGGTTACCTTCTCCCCTGAGTATGTAAAGTAGGGCATCCTTCTTGACGTTCACATCAGTAATGTTCGTGGAAGGAAGGACTGTGTGGTTCACGAACTAGTGCCAAAAGGCTGCATCCCCTACTAGATCCTGCTTCTTCAGTTTCTCTAGAATGTAATTGAGGTCGGGCTTGGGCTTTCAAGCAGTGTAGAGGCCTGTGATAGAGTGCCTGATGGTAGTGGCCAGCTGGGGTACCTCGTCCCTGTACATCTTTGTAAGCGCATCGGGCTGCATCCTCAAGAAGAGATGGTTGAAATCTGTAAAGACCCTCACTTTTGTGCCAGGTTTATTTAGCAGAAAACCCTATTAAGGGTGTGGCACGGATGGCGCCAAGGTTGGCGCTGATCGCGCCAGACCCACTGGAATGTGGCGCCAGAAGCGCCAGGATAGCGTTGGGAGCGCTAGGTTCTCTGGAAGCTGACGCCAGGGGCGTCAATGTAGCGCCAGAGGTTTTCCAACCAGCGCGAGTCGCACCAGAGGCAGTGCAGTTAGCGCGGGAAGTGGCCTAGAAAACCCATTTTCTCTGGTTTTTCACGCGGCCAGCGCCAAGGTTGGCGCGGATAGCACCACAGGTTCTGGAAGTTGGCCTGGAGGCGCGAGGGTGGCACTGGGAGCGCCAGAACCACTGCCATTGTGGCGCGGATAGCGCCGGAGGTGGCGCGGATCGCGCTAGACCTCGGGCAGGGCCACTATATAAGGCCAAAAACTCGAAAATGAAGGGGAAAAACTGTGTTTCTTCTTCCCCACGACCCCAGCCTCCATTAGAGAGTATCCCAAGCTTTCTAAGACCTTTTGGCTTGGCTAAAACACCTTCCAATGACCTTTGATTATGAGAGAAACCTTTGAAAGCTACAATCCTTCATTTTGTTCCTTTGAAAACCCCTTGTAAGTGAGAATTGGATTCTCAAGGAAAAGCTCAGAGAATTTGAGAGTAGCGAGGACCCACAGCTTGGGAAGGACAATAGAGCTTGAGGAAGCTGTCCTGAAGTCTTTCTGGTTGCCACTGAGGTAAGGGACTCAAGTTTCTCCATTTAATTTTGATTCTTGGGGTTCCCTGTGAATGGTGACCCATATGAGCTGGGGCTAGAATTAGCCCAAGGTCCTGTAGAGAAACTTGTTTAGAGCGATGTATAGATGAAGGATTAGCTTTCAGTTTTTGTTTTGGATAACTTTGAATCTTGGCTCTGTGGTTGGTATGTGTGGCTTGTGTGATAAGTCACTTGTGGTTTTGGAGCCATGCCAGAGCCTTGATTATGCTTGTGTTGAGCCTGAGAGGCTAGTGGAATGGTGCCTTGGTTAAGTTTTAGGCCGTTCCAGTGATTTTGAACCATGAGGCTGCTGGGAGATTATGCTCTGTTAGGTGAGCTGCATTGAGTCTGTGATGACTCAGATGCTTTGTATGCAGCCATGGTGGACCTTGTATGGTCTGAGAGGAGCCTAGTGAGGGCTTGTTCTGATTGAACCCTAGGATAGGGGAATTCTGATATGAAATGTTCTGATTGAATGTCTATTGGATTGATTTTGATATGAGACTGCATATACCTTGATTAGGGCTTGATTTTGAGACTATTGGTGGCGGGAGCCACAGAGCAGGGACAGTACCGCAGAGTGAGATCTTGCCAGGTAAGTTCAGTGTCCCTGTGGGATGAATTCCCATCTTGTGTGCCACACCACACTCCGGGGGAGTGGTGGTCATTTCATGATGCATGCATTGGTAGTTGCATCCTCATAATGATATATGTATGCATCTGTGCTTGATTTCTGATGTGATATGACTATGATAGATCTATTGGCCAATAGATAGATATGGACCTCCCTAGGAGTTGATGGTTTCCTCCTAGCATGGCTGGCTCATGGTTGAGGTAGCTCCCAGGGGATTGGTTCCCACAGGCCAGAGGAATAAAAGTTGAGGTAGCTCCTTCTATTCTCGGAGGTACCATATATTGTGCATCCATGCGAAGGGTTAGCACCCAATGGGATGGCACAGGTGTGAGTGTCGGTCTCACACTGATATAGGCGTTGAGGTAGCTCTGCCAGGCATTGAGGCAGCTCCGCCATGTTTGTATGATATGCTTATATTGTTATGAGGGCCAAAGGGCCAGGCCAGAGGGCCAAAGGGCCAGGCCAGTGGGCCAAATTGCTTGTGATAACTGATGTATGTGTTATGGAAGTGGGCCAGGGTGGAGGAGATGCCTCCTGTAACAACCCCATATTTCCCTATATCTGTGCATTTTCTCATAAATACGCATTCTTAGATAAATGACATAAATGCCCTTGGATATTTTTAAAAATGACCAAAATGTCCTTGAACAATTTAACAAATGACAGTTAGGTCCTTAGAGTAAAAGACTAAAATGCCCCTGAACATTTGTCCAAATGACCAAAATACCCTTTTAGCTCTGATGAGGTCAGCAGCCTCAGTAAGGTTATAGAAGCCTAATAAAAGGGTAAAACACTTCTAGATAAGGAACTATTGGTATTGTTAGTAAAGAAAAACCACGAAATAGAATTTTTAGAAATTTTGACAGAAATGTCAAAAAGAATTGAATTAAGAATAATCTAAGTTCCATAAAAACACAGAAATAGGGAAGATACAAACTAGGGAATTTTCTCTTCATTATAGTAAACTAGATTCTTTAATAAGTAGTCTATACATTTCACTAATTAAAAAACCAAATGAACCAATGAAAAAATAAAATCATTAAAAGAAAATTAGGTAACAATTTTTTAAATATTACTAAAACTTTAAAGTAGTTCTAACTAATTTTGGAAATTTATTCTTAAGAAATCAAATTGAAATAAGGCTTTAGAAAATATGGAAATAAAATTATAATAAGTCTCCTTAATTACAAGACATAAAATAACAAATTAAAGTATTAAATCCTTTCAATTATAATTAGACTATCTAAACAAGTTTAATTGAAATCCATTTGGCCTAAACACACTAAGCTGGCCGTGCATCTCCTAGAATGGTGAAGAAAATTGTAGAAAAGTGTAGAACAAGGGGTACTTGGATGGTTACAAGGCAAGGAGAAACCTTATTGGATCAAATGGAAAGAAACTTTAGCCAAAAATCTCCTAAAAGCTAAGACACTTCAACGTGAAAACCCAAGGCACCAAGGTTGATATTTTCACGGACCAAGCAAGGGAAACCAGCAGAAAATTCATGAAGATAGCCACATGTAGGGATATAAAGCATTAACCAATGAGAATTAAGCAACTAGAAAGCAAAAGGCAACATAAGCTTTAGATATTTTTCAACAAAAAGCCAAAGGAAGCTATCAATATAAAGACATAGTGGGACCAAAGTGTGGCTGAAGTTTTCTCACGGATACCATTCCAATTTAGCCATCCATCCTTTTCACTTAAAGCAAAGAACTAAAATAAGGATCACACTAATAGCCAAGGTCACGTGAAGGAAGAAGGAAGCAAAGGCAAGTGCTGAAATTTTAATCAAAAGCAAAGGTATGGGAAGTAATTTAATGGACATAGATTAGATAGTTGATAGGATGATTAAACCTCCATTTCTTTAGATTTAAATTATGTTCTTCTTTATTTTGGTAAGAATTAAAATTTGGTACACCATGTGTTTGCAAAAATGCACAATGAAGTAATATAGTACCTAGGTCATAATTAAAACAAGTAACTTTAACTAACTTAAAAACTAATTAATTTAGATCAACAAGGAAGTAATAAATTAGATTTTAGGCCATAGATTACCTTGCTGTATGCTATTATTAGGATGCTGTAAGATGTGTTATTGGGTTGCTGTATATTGTTTTAATATGGTTGTATGTTGTTATTTAATTTATTTATGTTGCTGTAAATTTTATTTGGGTGATGTATACTTATTTGGGTTGCTGTATTTACTGTTGCTGTAGGATACTAGGTTGTTGTATATGATGATATATTCAATTCGGATTACTGTATTTAATGTTGTGTAATAATAATAGGTTGTGTTGCTGTATGTGCTGTTGCTGGATTTAATGGTTGTTGTATAATACTATGTTGCTGATTACTGTATGTTTTATTAGGATTGCTGTATTATATTTTATTTAATTGCTGTATCATATTTTATGTAGTCGCTGTATCATATTTATTTAGTTGTTGTATCATATTTTATTTATAGTTGTTGTATCGTATTTTATCTAGTTGTTGTATCGTATTTATTAATGCAGTCGTATAAATTAAAGTAGCTGTATGATATTCACTTGATCTTGAGCGATGATAAAAATTCCATTTTTATTAGAAATTGGGTCATGGACATATGATTTATTTCTCTAAAAGAAATTATGGCACACTTGTATCAAATTAATCATGATGGAGTGATAGTGCCAAAATCAAGAGAATTTGAATGGAATAAATACCAAATGGTAATTGAAAATAAAAGAAAATCATTACATTCATTTTTGCATTTTTCCCCTCGGAATGGAG
>PYAF01001388.1:0-10508 GCA_007407185.1 Glycine tomentella | reverse complement strand
TGTTTTCCTCTTTTCATTTTCAAATCTTATTAGAAAATATGTTTACACAAAGATAAATAGTTATCAGCAAAGAAAATTATCCTAAAAGAAAGAATAAAGTGATTGACTTCTACAATGCATACACATAAACGTAGTGTTAATTGGGCATTTTTTTCTTCATATATTTTGTTATCTTTTTCTTCTTCCTTAAACTATTACTATATTTGTTATATTTTTATTTTTATTTATTCCTCTCCCTCTATAAAAAAGAGTGACAAAGATAAATAATTTTAGATTTTCTTCTTTTACCTATTATTTTCATTTATGAAATTTAAAACTGTCCAATGTTTGAAATTTTAAAACAATAGTTTTAAATAATTGTACAAGATTAAAGAAAGTTTTTAAACAATTGATTTATCAGTAAAATTTCTATGTGAAGAAGAAGAATCTTACTCTTTATTTATAGTGCTTGACCCAATATAAATGTAAATTACTCAATGTTCTTATAGGAAGAGTTTGCATTTGCCCATTTGGGTATGTATTGATTCATTTTTGTCATATGTCATTTTTTAGGATGGAGAGATATTTAGGTTTTTTTTTTTTTACAAAGTCAAATGATAATAGTGCTAAACGTTCTCGATGTGAATCTTCTTCATCTATTGATTTAGTTCAAGATAAACAAGATGAGTGTTCAAGAAAGGAAAATAATTTGTATGTTCATGATCTGGGTAAAAGACTTCCTATTATGAGTATTGCGAAGAGTGGTCAAGAAAGGGAAATGATTTGAAGAATTTATCTAACGAATGCTCCTTATCAACCAAAACTGGACAACTTTCCTCAATCCTTAATTGGGGGTAAAATGCGTAGATTTAATCCTTAATGGTACAATGAATTTGGCACTTGGTTGGAGTATAGTGAATCAAAAGATGTTGCATTTTGCTTACATTGTTATCTATTTAATTATGACCATGGTGATGGAAGGGGTGGTCATGATTCATTTGCGGGAGAAGGATTTAGCAATTGGAAGGACAAACATCGGATTGTTAAACATATTGGGAAAGTTGGAAGCATTCATAAGTTGTGTTTCAGTGCTGCCAAAGATTTGATGAATCAAAATCTGAAAATGAATGGAATACTTCAACACAACCAAGAGGGGGAGTGAATTGGTTGAACCTTAGTAAATTAAAAATTTCAAATCAGAGTTTTTCCACAGGATCTTTATCACTTTAAAAAATGTTTCAAAACCAAGAATCAATATTCAATCAAATTCCTTTTTCAAGAAGAATAGAAAACAAAGTATAACTTTTTGTGCAATGAAATTGATTCACAAACAAAGCAATTAAGAGATGAATGGATGAGAAGAAAGATTAGCGACAGATTTTTATACTGATTCACTTCAAACACTATGAAGCTACATCCAGCTCTTCCACTCAACACTAGAGTAGAGTTCCACTATTGCAAAAATATTCTTACAAGAAATTACAAGCCTCTCTTTATCAACCCTAGATAAAGTTCAGAAGTCTAAAACACTATTAGACCCTTAGAGACCAAAACCCAAACTGAGAACACTACTCAGTTGTCCTTAGAGAAACACTATCTCTAACCTTGCAAGAAACCTATTTACAATAGACTAATCTTTACAGAAATTCAAATAACAGTTTTACACCTTCAAAGAATAAGGAAAGATATCACCTAATAATCCAAGAATTCATGCACATGAATGATTCAACAGGTTGAATGACAGATTACTAACTCAATGCATTCCTTTCCTTATGCTTTGATGAACAATGATGCTTCACACTCCTGAATCAAACAATCATATGAATTTGTAAAGCCTAACAGTGTTTAGTAACTCAGAAAATTCACTAATGAAAGCTCAAGAAGGTTTGTGATTGCCCAGAATTCAAAAATATCAAAAGTTACAAACCTCAGAATAATGGTTTCTATTTATAACAACTTTCTAACTAAAAATAATCGATTAAACCCGCTCTAGTAATCGATTATTTAGCATATGTAATCGATTAATCCAAGACTGTAATCGATTAAAATGCTCCTAATGAGTTCTGGGTTTGAGCTATGAACAATATAATCGATTATTCCGTGAAGTAATCGATTAAACCAGTCAGGCATGATTTTCTAAATGCACTTTGTAATCGATTATCACGATGTGTAATCGATTAAGACAATAGGCTGTGTTTTCCTAAGCATGCATGTAATCGATTACCGATTTCTGTAATCGATTAAGTCAGAGAGTTCCATCTTTCATAAAAAGCCTGAGTAATCGATTAATCTGATATGTAATCGATTACAATGATCATGATTTGTTTTCTAAAGGCACGAAGAACAAAATAATCAATGTCATTAGCTCGTAATCGATTAATGCAGTAAGGATTCATTTTTTCCAAAAACTTTGCTAGTTGAAAACCTTACTTATAACCTACCTTTATTTAATCCTTTTAATCTAACAATCCTAGATGAATGATCCATGCATGATATACTCAATTGGATTATCAGATCATAAACTTCCTTTTACATTAATCAAATTGGTCTTCAAGATTTTCTTGGTACTTTGTCCTTGAGCATGTTGAAAGCACAAAACACTTGAGCCTTTGATCTTTGTTCACTGATGCCTGGCTTCACTTGAATCAACAAAATCAACAGATTGACATTGTTGTGTCTGGCATTTTTGACAAAGCCATACAGGATTATCGTATTCATCTGAATGGTTCTATTCGATGTGTTCGATATCTCATACGACAAGGTTTGGCTTTCCAGGGACATGATGAGACAGATGCTTCAATGAATCAGGAAAATTTTGTGGAGCTTGTAAAATTCCTTTGTGAAAGCAATGAAGAGGTAAATAATGTATCTTTGAATAATGCCCCAGAGAATCCCAAAATGATAGCTCCCTCAATTCAGAAAGATATTACTAAAGTTGCTGCTAGTTTAGTTACTAGAACCAAAAATGGCTTGAGCTTGACAAAAATTCGTGATCAAGGTTATGATGGCGCAAGCAATATGAGTGGTCAATTCAGTGGTCTGAAAAGCTTGATTTTAGTTGAAAATAATTCTTCTTACTATGTTCACTGCTTTGCACATCAACTTCAGTTAGCCCTAATGGCTTGTGCAAAAAAGGTTTACGCATTGACTGACTTCTTTAATTTTATACCGTTGGTGTGTAATGCAGTTGGTGCTTCTTGCAAAAGAGCAGATATTCTGAGAGAAAAGCAATTTGATGAGATAGTCAAAAGTGTTGAAAGCGATGATGTTGAAACAGGGAAAGGCTTGAATCAAGAAATGAGTTTGTCACGACCAGGGGACACACGTTGGAGCTCACATTACCGATCATTGGTAAGTCTGTATACATTGTTTGATCCTGTGCTTGATGTGTTAGAAATTATAAAAGACGACACAACACTTATACATGTAAAAAGATCTGAAGCCTCTGGCCTTATGATGCGTATGCAAACTTTCGAATTTGTATTACTTTTGAACCTAATGATCAAGGTCTTAGGAATAACAAATGAGTTGTCACAAGCACTTCAGAAAAAAGATCAACATATTGTGAATGCTATAAATGTTGTATAAGTTTCAAAGGTGTTATTATAGCAGACGAGTGATAATGGATGGGATAATCTATTTCAGAAGACTTATGCATTTTGTATCAGACATGATATAGATATCCCTGATATGGAAAGTGCACTTGCATTTCAAGAGAGAACAAAACGTAAAGGACCAGTTACTCATCTGCATCACTTTAAGGTTGACATATTTTATGCAGTAATAGATACTCAACTTGAAGAGTTGAATGATCATTTTAGTAAAGTGATGTGTTGCAAACACATCTTAGTTTTAGGTTAGTTCTAGGTTATAATTTAGTTAAATAATTAAAAAAATAGATTAGAATAGGTTAGTTGATTATTAATTTTGATTTAATCTCATTTCATTATCAAATGTGCAATTTCAGGTCAAAAGGAGGAAGTTTAAGTAAAAAGAAAGAAGAAAACAAGATTGAAGGTCTCGCGCGGATCGCGCCAGAATCCGTGCGAGTCGCGCCAGAGGTTAAAATGAAGAGCCCAGTTTTGAATACTCCACGCGATCCGCGCCATATTCACGCTAGTCGCGCCAAAGACCTGAGCTCAAGCCATTCAACTCGAAGAAGCCACGCGACTCGCGCCAAGAGCCACGCTAACATCGCCATCTATTCGAAGACTCCACGCTATTAGCGTGGAGTTCCACGCTATCAGTGCCATCCATTCGAACATGCCGTGCGATCAGCGCGGGACTCCGCGCGAGTAGCCCCATGAAGATTCTGTTTCCTGAATTAAATTATCTGTTTCGAGATTTGACACTGTTTTAGGCTTTGTTACTTTAATTAAATCATTCTATAAATACAAAACCTCTAGGACTGAATAAATTTCATTGGAATACTTTGGAGCAGCTTAGGAATCACTGAATATCACTCTAAACCTCTGGAATCAAGGATCAAAGCTAGGGTTTCCACAGCAGAATCATGTATTATTCAACAGCTTTGGTGTTCTTGAGGCCTATGTCGGGCTAAACTTTGTATTGTGGGAAGGCCATGAACTGATGTGAACACCTCTGTAACTTAATTGGTATTGAATGAGAATTTCTTGATTGTTTTATTTTACTTTGTTCTTCATTGTTTTATTCTTAATTAGAATTGGCCATTCTATTTAGGTATTGAGGGTTAGGATTCGCAATGGGGACGTTGGGATTCTAATTTCTGACTTTAGTAAAGTAACAGTTATTCATTACCTAGGGATAGGGATGCATGGCTGCAGAACCTTATAGTATGGTCTTTTAAGTGCTTAACTTGATAGACTTCACTAAGGAATTAGGTTTTCGATAGGTTAAAGGGTTAATTCACTATGGGATTAGGGATTAGCTAAAGTAGGAAAGATTTATTCTCTGAACAATCAGGAATAAGCAAACCATATGATATAGTCTTTTATATGCTTAATAGGAATCGCTAAGGAATTAGGATTCTTGTTAAAGGGTTAAATTGCTAAGGAATTAGGATTTACTAAAATAGGAAAGATATATCATTTGAGTAAGCAAACTTTGTGACCAGTTAAGTGAAAGAGGTAGGGATCAAAGGGGATTGTGTCTAACCGCAATCATTCATTCCATTGGTAACACTTAGATTTATTTACTGCATTATTTCCTTTTATATTCTGTTCTTAATTTCAAACACTCAACACTACAATCAAATTCTTCAAAACATTTTCTTTTCTTGTTATTTCCAATTACTTAGAATTAATATTACTGTAAATTCACCCCAATCCCTGTGGAGACGATACTCTACTTACCTACTTTTATTACTTGAAACGAGCGGTGCACTTGTCGTGTGCTTATTTCGCAACAAGTTTTTGGCGCCGTTGCCGGGGATTGGTAAACGGATTTTTACAGTAATTTTTAATCTTTGTAATTGGAATTTTTGTTACTAATCGCTTCTCTGAGTTTTATGCGAGGTTCAGTTAACCCTGAGGATTTACAGTTCGATCCTGAAATTGAAAGAACCATCCGAAGGAGACTAGCCAGACAAAGGAGGAGAGAAGCTGAAAACTTTGACTTTGATTCACTCCCTGAATTAGAGTCTGAAGCAGAGATGGCTGAAGAACAACATAATCGCCAAGACGGAGACCGGAGGATGAACTGATGGAGGATATTTTGGCTCCTATGTTGACAAGACCCAACTCCAGCATTGTGAGGCCACCAATACAAGCTAATCATTTCGATATAAACCTTTCATTGATAGCATTGGTGGAACACAGTCAATTTGGAGGGAAGGACTTTGAAGACCCACATGACTTCATTGACAAATTTCTCAGAATCTATGATACTATCAGACACCAAGGGGTCTCAGATGATGCAGTGAGATTAAGTCTATTTCCTTTTTCTGTTAAGGGAAATGCATTAAGATGGCTGAACAGACAAACATCCAATAGCATCTCAACTTGGGAGGACTTAGTTTCAAGGTTTTTTGCAGAATATTTTTCCATGGACAAATATAACCGGTTGGTGAATGAAATCACTAACTTTACTCAGAATGGAAGAGAATCCCTATGTGCTGCTTGGAACAGGTTCCAAGAATTGATCAGGAGGTATCCACAATATGATATGCCTATGGGTAAGCAGGTACGTATATTCTTTAATGGTATTATGACTCCTGAAACTCGTATGATCGTTAATGTTGCAGCAGGGGGTACTATAAGGTCCAAAATAGCAGCTCAGACATATAAGCTTATCAATTCTTTGGCCCGGAATGAAAATGAAAGCATAACACATCAGCCAAAGAGAGAACCAATCCAGCTGTCTAGCAACGATGCAATGCTTGCAGAGCAGAAAATTTTGGCACAACAGCTAGCCAAATTGACTGAAAAGATTGATAGATTGCAAGTCTCTGCAGCACAAGTGGCAGCCAGCCAACCACATGCTATCTGTGAGTACTGCCAAGGTGAGCATGAGTCTAATGTTTGCCCTATTCTTGTTGGAGCTGACCCTGTGCAGGTTAATGGAGTTTGGAATAATCAGAGGCAACAGCAACCTTATCAGAGGAACTATAATTTTGCTCCGGGAAACAACTATCAAAGGAAATTCCAAGGAGGTGGCTTAGACTACAAGTCTAACAACTACTTGCAGCCCCCTCCTATTCCCAACAAGGAGATTTCTGAGCTTGAAAAGGTAGTGTTGCAGCTGTCAAAGACAACAACAGAACATATCCAAGCAACCAATGCCTTTATAGCTTAAACAAGAGCTCACAGAACTAACCAAGACGCTTCCATCAGAAATCTGGAAGACCAGATTGGCCAGCTTGCAAAACAGTTGGCTGAGAGACCACCAGGCCAGTTCCCAAGCGACACAATTATAAACCCAAGGGAACATGCCAAGGCTATCACAACCAGAAGTGGTAAAGTATTGACTACACCAGAAAAGCCTGAGGTAAGTACAAAGGAAGCTGAGAAGAAATATGTAGCAGCTAAACCATCAGAAGAAAAAGCTGTAGAAAATTCAGAAGAGCAGAATTCTGCACCTCAACAAAAGAAGTGGGACTTTTCTCGCTTTGAGAAGCCTCCATATCCGGTGTAGACCAAGCAACAACTTCAGAAGCAACAATTTGCCAGGTTCTTAGACATGTTTAAGAAGTTACATATTAATATTCCATTTACTGAGGCATTAGCAAATATGCCTAACTATGCAAAATTCATGAAGGAACTTCTATCTAAGAAACATAAGCTACAAGATTGTGAAACCATAGCACTCACTGAGGAGTGCAGTGCAATAATTTAGAGGAAACTTCCTCCTAAATTGAAAGACCCTGGAAGTTTTAACATCCCTATAGCTATAGGAAATATAAATGTAGGGAGAGCACTTTGTGACTTAGGGGCTAGTATAAATCTCATGCCATTATCAATGTGTAAGTCCCAAGGCATATCTGAATTAAAACCTACTAGAGTATCCTTGCAGTTAGCAGATAGATCTTTAAGGAAACCCTCAGGGGTGATTAAGGATGTTTTAGTGAAGGTAGAAAAATTCATATTCCCTGCAGATTTTATTGTGTTAGACATGGAGGGAGAAAGTGAAATCCCTCTACTGTTAGGAAGGTCATTTTTAGCAACTGCTAGGGCCTTAATAGATGTAGAGCAGGGAAAGCTTGAGTTAAGATTGAATGATGAATCTGTTGTATTTAACGTATTTGATGCCATGAAGCATCCAACTGATGAACATGATTGTTTTAGGCTGGATGTATTGGATAATGTGATTTATGCAGGCAAGAAAATAGGTATTGCAGCAGCTGGAAATGAAGAAGATGCAAACACTGCAGCAACAATAGATTATGCAGCAAATTATGCAGAAGAGAATTCAGCAGCTGCAGAAAATTTAGCAGAATATGCAGCAAATACAGCAGCAGAAGTTTATGCAGCAGAAACAACCAATATTGCAGCAACAGAAATTGCTGTAGAACTGACATCAGCAGACAAGGCAGACACCTCTGAGCCAAGTGAACCTGTGTTAGAAGAGCTGGAGAAGAAGGCAGGTGATATTCCAGCTGGAGCACCTAAGGTTGAACTGAAAGAATTACCTGAACACTTGAAGTATGTCTTCTTAGGTGAGAATTGTAACGCCTCTCTTGACTCTCTCGTGCTTGATTAATTTTAGATGAAAAACTCGTGTTCACTTTATGTTATAATGATCTTAGTTGTAAATTTTTCACGAAAATTCTTTTCACTTTGCTTGCTAATTTTTATGATTCGTAAGTAGCGTAAATGATTTTCCTTACCACGGTTCATTTATAATAAGAATACAGTCCATGATACAGTCCAAAGTCAGTTATCAAAATAATACACAGACTGTCTATTACAAATTACATGTCATATGAAATTACAAATTACAGCAAACAGTTTATCAAAACTTCTTCAACAACCTTCATCTACAGCTCATGCTTTCCTGTTCCTTGCTCGCCCAAATGAATTGGGGTCATCACAGGTGTCAGCCACAGACACAAATCGGGTATGTTTATGACAAACATAGTTTGAATAATACATATATATGTATATACACAGATGGATAAAGTCTTAATCATAAAAAGACCACACAACTTATACAGAATACAGATCATCATACATATATCCAACTGTGTGATGCATAAGATGCATGCTCATCTTTTTATATGATGCATGACTGAGATCTCAGGTTATTAAATCATCCACAGTGGCCACAGTCAAGATAGCCCCATCCCAGTGGCACACCTATCCATTCAGTCGGGGTAGGGCAGGGGCGCGTAGGAATGTCACCTCCACCTATGTGATCATCATGGTGGTGTGGTCCTCCCTGAAACACACTACCCCCCGGTTCAACACCTTTGAACGCATGGACTCGGTTTAGCTATCTGACAAACAACTCCACGGATTAGCCCTCGCCAGGCATAACTCCACGGATTAACCCCCGCCAGGCATAACTCCACGGATTAACCCCTGCCAGGCATATGCGTATGAAATGCATGAATGATTCATTTTATCAAGTCTTTACAATTCATGGCATATTACAATTCATGGCATATGTTTTTTTTTTAGAACACATAAAGCTTATGTCCTCATCACATAAAATTTTATACCACAATCTCAGCATACAGCCATAATTCACCACAACTCTTGGAATCTATAAATAATCACTCTACAACACGAGGATTCCAATTATTCCATCATCAACATAACACAATTCTTAATTTGTTTCTCAACATCAAAATCTAATTTATTTCTCAATATCAAAATCATAATCCACCAAGCAACATGTTAATAACATTACTCAACAACTCATGAAAAATCACATAACTTTAGCATAATTCATTTAACCATGCAAATATAATTCCAATCCAACAATAAAGATTCAAGCCAACAACACTTAAACATCTTTCATTTGTTGTGACAGTATATCAAACACATGGTGTGCAATATAGAATTTTGTTTTAAAAGAAAGCTATATAAACATGGATCTTCATAAAGTTCATCATAAACACATTCTCATCCAAGTTCTAGGGTCAAACTATATATATATATATATATATATATATATATATCCTTAGAACAACATAGGAGAATTTCAGCCAACTTTAAATTTATAGTAAAATTACTCCATTAACTAACCATAATTCTAAGCAACTAATTTATTCAATATAATCATACTACCACTAATTTTCGGTTACTCCTTACTCTTCTTTATTAAATTTAGTTCAAGTTATTCATCCAACCATTAGTTATTTAATTTAGAATCAAGTTACTTAGTCAAATAGTCATTCAAGCTCTTTGAGACATTTTATCAAACACCTAGTCTACAAGACTTCATGAAATAAAGCAAGGAATATTATTCAACTAAGCCTATCATAAACTCCCCATACCTTGTTATTCTCCTTAAAATTGAATAGCCTTGCACTTTTCCTTGGAATCCCACGTGAGGTTGCTATGATAATGGTCTTTGGTTTTCTTTTTAGGTAGAGAGAATGATTTGAAAATGATAACAAAGCCAAAGCAAGAAGGGTACTAAGGGAGTATGGCACGATTACCTCTTGTTTTTGGTTTGAAAGTGTTGTAATTTTGCTTTGAAAGAAACAAGACCATAAGCATAAAAGGGTGTGCACATTCCTTGCTTCTTTCTTTTCTCCAATTCATGGTCCCATCCCATTTATATAGTGATGTTTAGCTTTTGCTTTGTTAGAAAAATCTAGCTTACTTTACACTTGGTTAAGTTTTTATTGGTTAGTGAATGGTTTGCTTCCAAGTGGCTTTCTTCATGAATTTTCCACACCTTTTGTAACACCCCGTAGGCCTCCGACGTGTTATCATTAATAATATCAGATTAACACATAAAACATCAATTAAATAGCTCAGCGGAAACATAGGATCGTTTTCTTGATACATTATGTATGGAATCACATAACAGAACCATAAAATCACACCCCTGCTGATCCAGTTTATCAAAATCAACATAATAAGACAGATAACAGATCT
>PYAF01001387.1:41251-58790 GCA_007407185.1 Glycine tomentella | reverse complement strand
TTTACCTTGGCCATAGATCTTTAATCACACACCTAAATCATCATCTCTTATAATTTACATCATTTCAACTTGTATCATTCTCTATTAAGAGTTTTACTTGACTTGCTTGGCATAATTAGACTTTTTACTACTTATCAAAATCTTTACATTCTTCCTTTAAACCATAGCTCATCACTTTAATTGTGAGGGTCATTATAAAAATCCAACCCTTGTCATCCTTGAGTTGATGTGCTTCTTCATGCTTGTCCAAGTTAGCTTGGATGTGATCTTGAAGTGCTTGAGTCCTAGCTGTTGTCATTAGTCCTTTAAAACTCACCAAAGGAAGTGCTTCAAGCTCTTCTTCTAGACCTTTAGCTTGTCATGGACCTCCATCATCCCCTCCTTCTTGAAAAGAAATTGTCCTCAAGTTTGCTTCCTCATTTGTACCTACTTCATACAAAGAAATATCACAAAAATTGAAAGTATTACTCACACCATACTCACTAGGCAACTCAAGTTTGTAAGCATTATTGTTGATACTCTCTAAAATCTTGAAAGGTCCATCTCCTCTTGGTTGGAGCTTGGATTTCCTTTCACGAGGAAATCTATCCTTCCTCAAATGAAGCCACACGAAGTCTTCTTCATTAAAGATCACTTGCTTCTTGTGATTATTGGCTTGCTTTGCATATTGTTCCATCTTCTTTTCCACATGTGCCTTCACTTGTTCATGCATTTTCCTAACATAAGAAGCTTTAGACAAAGCATCATGATTAATCATAGAAGAAGTGTTAGGTAAAGGAAATAAATCAAGAGGAGTTAAAGGATTTAAGCCATAAAAAAATTTCAAAAGGAGATAAGGAATTAGTCTTATGAACTACTCTATTGTAAGAAAACTCAATGTGAGGTAGACACTCCTTCCATGTTCTCAAATTACCTTTGATGTAGCATCTAAGGAGTTGACCCAAGGTCCTATTCACCACCTCGATTTGACTATCCGTTTGTGGATGACAAGTTGATGAAAATAAGAGTTTTGTTCCAAGCTTACCCCATAATGTTTTCCAAAAATGGCTAAGGAACTTTCTATCTCTATCACTCACAATGCTTCTTGACAATCCATATAGTCTCACCACTTCTTTGAAGAAAAGATTAGCTACTTCACAAGCATCATCACTCTTGTGACAAGGAATGAAGTGTGTCATCTTTGAGAACCTATCAACAACAACAAAGATAAAATCATTTCCCCTCTTGGATCTTGGAAGACCAAGTACAAAATCCATAGAAATATCAACCCAAGGGGAGTTAGGAATACGCAAAGGTGTATACAAACCATGAGGCATTAATCTAGATTTAGCTTTATGACAAACAATGCATTGAGAAACAAGCTTATGCATATTATGCCTCATTTTTGGCCAAAATAATGTTCATGTAAAATATCCAAAGTTTTATCCACACCAAAGTGCCCCATTAAATTATTCTCATGAGCTTCCCTAATGAAAAGTTATCTCAAAGAGCTTTTAAGAACACATAGTCTTTTTCCCTTGAACAAGAAATCATCATGTCTAAAATATCCTTGATGAGCCTCCTTCTCACATAAAGCAAAAATACTAGAGAAGTCATGATCACTTGCACACAATTCCTTTATGTGATTGTTAGACTATTGGCAAGCGTACCAATTGTCGTTGTAAGTTACAAAATTTATAAAAGTTCGTCTCCACAGGGACTTGATTTTTACTCAGTTAATTCAAATAAAGCTTAACAGTTTAATAGTTATGTACAATGAGTGTGAACGGACTTTCATGTAGTTGTGGATTAACAGAAATTATGAAAATTTAGAAGAAACGGAAATAATAAACCTAATACGGACGATTACGAGTGATTACGGAAAATTACGGAAGATTACGAAAACTAATAAAACGAATTTGATTAAGTTAAGAACGTAGGATTGGATTTCATCGTTCATACCCTTAGTATTCAATTAATATTACCATGCATAATTTATTTTCTTTTTATTATTGATGCACACAAAAAATCACCCCAAATCGTTCGCTCGTATTTGAGAATCCTAAGAATGTTTATCAAATATCGATCCCTCGCATATGAAATAAATACCCCAGCATTACAGTTATATTCGCGTGCTATTTGCAATCTAAACGCTATGCTCTATTCCTAGTAACGTAACGTAAAGAGTAAATTTATCCAATTCAAGTTTTAAGAGTACTTTCCAGTTAAACTTAGAACCTTAATTCATGAATCTATTGATCAAGTAGAATCAAGCATTACGTACGGAATAAATTTACCAATAATAAATAGAAAAGACTTATGCATAAATAAATATTAAAAGAAATACTTTAAGGGTAAGAAGATTACATCCAATCCTTTGAGAGAAGCTAGCCAAGCATGGACAGAACCTCCTTAGAAAAATAGGTGAAAGGATTCATCACCGCTTTCCATTTCAGCAGAGTTTCCACACTATTTTCCCTCTCTCACTAGCCTAAACTATCCACTAACAAAGATTAAAGAAGCAAGAAGCTTAGGAACAAGCTTAGAGCAAGGGAGAAGAGAGAATTTTGGCTTTGCAAGATGTGTTTCAACCTTGGGGATGCATGGCTATTTATAGAGGCTGGTCTGCTCGAGTTCACTCACCCAGGCGACCATTTTATGCATGTTTTACTCGCCTGGGCGAGTTAAGGCCCAGTTGATAAAGCAACTTGCCAAATTGGAGGCCCACTTGCAGGAGCAGCTCGCCCAGGCGACCAATTTGTGCATGTTTCACTCGCCTGGGCGAGTTAAACGTTCATCCAGAAGAATCTTTGGGCCTTGTTTACTTTCTGCACCCTCATGTTTGCTGTTATTAGTCATTTTTGCTTGCTTTAAAGTCACGGAAGCTTCGGAATTCACAAACGCTAGCAAAATAAAAAAGAAAGTTTGGATGAATCTTCGAGAATTATAAACACAACATAAATGCTACATTAAATACAAACTAACTAGATTAGGGCAAATTTTGATAGATATTCTTAGTAAAAAAACAAGATAAGTGCCTGAAATGTAATCTAAATTTCACTAAAATATGGCAATTATCAGTGATTAAAACCAAGTAATTTAGTTTCAAGCATAGAAATCAAACAATGCCTCCTTGATAAGGAATCCACCACCACATTCAACTTTCCTTGCTTATGTTTAACTGCACACTTTCTAGGCTTTTTCTATAATGTTCTCTCTTGCCTTTTTTCACTCTTGTTCCTCTCTATAGTTCTTAAGCAAAAACTTCTAATTAAATCAAGCTTTTTTACTATAGTGAAATAGGAACCAATTCTAGGCTAGGCTCAAGAGTCCAAGAACAAGAAACTCTAAGACAAAACCTTAGAAATTTTAAGAGACAAGCAATAAAAGGAACAAAAAAAAAATTAGAAAAGCATAACTCAAATTGGAATTTAATGAGACAACTCATGGAATACTATAGGCTGTACCAAACTGCACAAGAGGATATGCCAAGTAAATTCAATTGCTAGAAGCCAAATTTCATCAAATTTGCATGTCATACAAGTTCACTTCATTTTGTGGTTCAAAGAAAATTTGAACTTGTAGTTTTTGTAACTTTGCTTGCTTCTAATTTTTGTTTTTCTTTGTAATTTTCCAGCCACAATTCAAAAGGTTTCTTGGCTGTAATTTGATTGTTTTTCCAGACACAATTCACAAACCTTGGCTACACTTCTTTGTTTTTCTTTTCTACAAGTTCAAGAATTCTTAGAGAAATTGATGATTCACGAAAATATGATGTATAACAATTGTAAAATTTGCTTCTAACAACTCAATTCAGTTTAGGCATGAGAGTAGAATCAAAACAAGTGGTCATACAACACAAAAACACTACAAACAAAAAATTGACAAGAATTAAGACTAGAAAATTAGAAAATTTTCAAGAACACACATGAAGACATGAAATCACATGGAACTTAAAGACACAAGGATTATGTGGCAGATAACTACACAAGACTAACCCACCAAGGATTTTTCACAAAAACACAAGAACACTAGCAAAAAGAATGGATTTTAGATTTTCGAAAAATTGCAGAATTTTATACCTTTGAAAAACTTTTAAGAACTGAACTTGAAGAAGAATTCCACAAGGATTGGGCTCTCGATGCCCTTCATGTATGGTTGAACCCATCAACTATGAATTTCCTAAATCTACCTTGAATTGAAACTCAAACTTAAATCTTTCTTCAAGGACACAAAGCTGTCCAGTTTCCACGAACTAATGGTTGTTTGTAAGTTTTGATTTCAGCAATGGAAAGTGGGATAAAGGTAAGGGATGAAGGCTGATGGCACCATGGAAAATCTTTCCAATAAGCCTAGGAAGAATCGCCACAATAGCTTGAAGCTATTGATAAGAAACAAGAGGTTCTTACATAAGAACAAGAGAGAAAACTTTCACAAGAAAACTTTGCTTTCATTAATCTCAGAAAATTCAAAATCTCTTACATTCAATCTTGACAGCTTTATATAGAAAATGAAAATAAATGAATATAATTGATTATTTCGTCCAAGTAATCTGATTATTTTGTCTTATGCAATCGATTAATGGTTCACGTAATCGATTATTTTGTTCTTTATCTTCTGGAAACAGATGTATGAACGAAGTAATCGATTATTTCATTATGTAATTGATTAACACAGACGTTTCCTTTTTTCAAAGTGTTGCGTAATCGATTACAGACAAATGGTAATCGATTAAAACAGTCAAGACGAGATTTTGTGTGTAACTAAGCTACTCGTAATCAATTACATATACATTGTAATCGATTAATATAGATAGTAATTGTTTTGTGTTTGTATTGAATTGCTTCTACCAAATGCTGAAATTTATTGAATTAAATTGGACTTGAGATATCAAAATCCAGCCCTTGTCATCCTTGAGCTGATGTGCTTCTTCATGCTTGTCCAAGTTAGCTTGGATGTGATCTTGAAGTGCTTGAGTCCTAGCTGTTGTCATTGGTCCTTTAAAACTCACCAAAGGAAGTGCTTCAAGCTCTTCTTCTAGACCTTTAGCTTGCCATGGACCACCATCACATTCTGTATACAACAAGGAGAAACAATGAGAGATGTTAAAAAAGGTTCACTCGTGTAGTGAATCATCTCAAAGGACTTGGGAAAATGTTTGAGGAAGAAGAGCTGAATGTAAAGATACTAAAGTATCTCAATAGAACATGGCAACCGAAGGTCACAATAATCTCTGAATCCAAAGATCTTTCCTCCATCACATATGCTAAGCTATTCGAAAAATTAAGAGAATATGAAATGGACATGACTAAGATGACCAAAAAGGAGGCTAAGATGCAGAAGAGTATAAGCTTAGCACTAAAATCATCCATATGATACAGTGATGAGAGTGATGAAGAAAATGTAAAAGGTTCCAAGAGCGAGAATCTAACATTAACTGTTACAAATTTTATAAGTTTTCGAACAAGAATACTCCCAAAGGGATATCCTTTTAACATAGAACTTTAATAAGAACGACTCAACCTCCTCTAACTTTACTGTTTTGACTGTGGCAAGTCGGGCCACATAAAATCTGAATACTCCACTTTCTAAAGAAACAACAAGGAGGAGAAAAGAAGGCAAGAGGTAATAACAAGAAAAAAAAGGCTTACATTATAACATCCTAAAAATTTTATCTCGAGCTTATATTTATGCTGGAATAAATTGTGAATATGTGATGATAGTGTGATACAAGAAGGATAGGATAGAATTTTATATCTCCCTCTGTACTTAACCAAACAAGGTGTTTAACCACTCATTTTAAAGCTTAGGATGTCCTCTATGTTATCCTAAAATATGGGACCAAACTGAGCAGCGAAATCATGCCCAGAATTTAATTAAACCCAAACTGTCCAAAATTGTGCATACTCAAAACAACCACTACCACCCATTTTAAATTTTTTATCTCTCTCATTTCTTACTCAAATTAGGTGTATGATATATGGAATTAATGATATAGATGTCAACTAAAACATAAAAATTTCAACTAAATCTAGATTGTGTACTGCTTGCAATCATGAAAACACTAAGAGATGTTATTGCCCATATTTGAGCCTTCTGGCAGCTTTGGACTTTAATTTATAAAATACTATAGCTAGAGTTTTAGAACTCCAAATGAGGCATGTGATAGCTTGTTAGAAAGCTTAGAAAGTCTAGTTTAATATAATCAAAGATGAGAATTTTTGGACTGGTAAATTAGTACAAAATATAGAAAGAACAAACCATATATCGTAAAACAATTCTAGCTATTTGAAAGAAAAATCTGGTCTTGGCAACATGTAACTCCTATAATTTTGGCATAAGGACTACAATTTTCAGCCAAGGTTTGATCAATCGGAGGTTACCTCATGAAAGATCCATTTCCACTTGCACATGGGTCATTAAATGAAGGGAATCTTGCATCAAAACACTAAACTAGAAGCAAATTGTGAAGGCGTAGGCTGTTGTGAATTTTGAAGGCTGAAAGAAAAAAGGTAAATCATGGCCTTGTGTATATGTGTAATTATAAGAACCAAGTGAATAAGTTCAGCTGCCCAGCTATGTTCCACGTACCCTAAGTCCAGCTTCTCAAGTCAAGGATTAAGGAACCTTTGACGAAGAAAATCTAATAGATAAGGACAAAAGTGTAGAATAATATCCCGTAAGTAATGATTGGTTTGTTAAATTATAACTAAACTAACTACTAATCCATATATAATCTAACTAAATCACTTAAAACTTAATGAATTATAATAGTATAAATAGCTAAGGGTGTTACAAAAAAAATTATGCACGTGAACTCCTAGCTTCAAAGCTCATCCTATGGCCACTTGCTTTCTTTGCACCTTGTTTTTTACTTCTCACCTTCCTAGTTTCTCACAACCGTAGTTTCACTTCTACTGTCCTATACATCAATTTTTCTTCTTTTAAAGACTTTCTTCTTTGAAGATTTCCAAAAAAGGGCAGCTGCCTACTCAATCATTTGCAAATTCAATCCATATGAGGTAGGCTAGGCTTCAATATCTAATTATGAGTCTATTTGGACTAATCTTTATGTGCAATGGTGCAGATTTATGGATGACCCTAGTAGGCTGAATTTTCATATTATTAAAGGGTATTTTATGATGTGATTTTGTTGATTTAACAATGTAATAGGTTGATGATTTAAATGCTGAAATTTTAGTAAGGATTGGACTTAAGTTTTGATGACCTTTAGACTTGATTTTTGATGGAATCTTGGACTACTTGCTTATATGTCTATGTTGGAACTATTTTAAATTAATTCTATGAAGTAAAGGCTGAATGGTATGGGGAATGAAAGGTCTAATACTCAAGTGGTTCAGTTTGATAATTAAATAGTAGAGTAATAAGTTGGGAAGATCATAAGGTCTAGACTAAGTTTTAATCTTTTCTTGTGAAGGTACAAAGGAATTAGAAATTATTTAGAAGGTATATTATGGTTTTCTAGCTAGACTACTAACATGTGTGTAGTTTAAGGATATTCTGTTGCCATGCACAAGTTGACATGATTTTGATTAAATAAAGTATGGTAGCCTAGCCATACATTTGGTGCATATGATGTTTGTGATGGGAATTTTTCCATGAAGTTGTATGAATTTACTCATGGATTATATTATTGATGAAAATGATGGATTTGAAGTGATGATATATACATACATACATATATATATATATATATATATATATATATATATTCATGTTTCCGAGTTTAGTACGAGATGTAGAGACCAAGTGCAAAAACATGGAAATGACATGCATGATTGGCGTAAGACGGCTGCAACATTTCTACATCCAGTACGAGATGTAGCTACATATAGTATGATATGTAGAGGCCATGTGCACCCTGGAAATTTCATTCATGCATACATGCTGTTGAATGGTTATTTATTGTATGGATTTTATTGGAATTTGTTGATGGTTACTAACACACTAACGTATTTGAATATCAATGATGGGGGAGTTAAATTACTTTTTTGGTCTCCAAGTGAAGCAAATAGACCATGGAACATTTCTCCATCAAACAAAATATTGAAATGAAATTCTCAAGAAGTTTGAATGGACAAAAGTAAGGAGGTGAAACTCCTATGGCTACTAATTGCTACCTTAGTACGGATGAAAAGGGAAAGTCAATTGATCAAACAAAGTATATAGGTATCATTGGTTCCCTTTTTTACTTGACTGCAAGTAGACTGGACATGATATTTAGTGTTCGCATGTGTGCACTCTATCAATCTAGTCCTAAGGAGTCTTACTTTTCTGCTGCAAAAAGGATTATGAAATACCTAAAAGGCACTTTAGATGTTGGCCTATGGTACTGTAAAGGTGTTAAGATCTCTCTTGTAGGATACTCATGTTTCTGGGACAAAGCATATAGAGATTAGGCTTGTATTAGGGATCATATTCACAAAGGTGATTGTGACATTGAGTTTGTGGATACAAACTCACAACTAGCTAACATCTTTATCAAACCATTAGCAAGAGATAAGTTCTACCATCTTCATAACAAGCTTGGCATTATAAGTGAGTGTTATCTCACTTGAGCCAATATGGGAGCCTACATTCATTTAATGTACATATTTATTTGCATTTGTATGTTTATTTTGTACATTTGTGTTTATTTGTTTGTTATGTGTGCATTTAGAAAGCATGAAAAAAAATAGCACGTTATTTCTGTTAAAAAATTCCAATATTCTAGTTGTTTTGTGATTTGTGATATGTAATGACTATTGGTTTGAACTAAACGTACCTTGTGTGTTGTGCTTACACTTGTGACTTTATTTTAATACACACTTTTTGGCTTTGTGATTCCAAAAGGGGGAGAAAGATATGATTGATTTGTGTATGTACCTAGATGCTATGATTTGAGAATATGCTATTAATATGTTTGTTAAGCATGGTGTAGAACAAGTACAAGGACAAGGAAAAGATCAATAGACATCATTTGGTTTGGCATGATTAAAACCAAAAAAAGGGAGATTGTTGAATCAAAGATTGAAGACTTCAAGATTAGTCTTAGGTTTTTGTTTTTAATTATTTTACAATGCTAAAAAAGTTTTAAAGATGTGGCATTGTATTGGATGTTTTTAGAATAGGCATGATGGGTGATTTAGTCCTAGTTTTCTTATATCCATGCTTAGTAGAAATCAAACAAGGTAGTTTAATCAATTACAAAGTATTAGGACAAGCAACAAAACTCCCTTCTACTTTAAATTTGGAATGAATCATTCAATTAATTGATTACCAATTTCAGTAATTGATTACATAAGCTAATTTGAAAAGAAGGAAGTCTCTATGACTCAAGAAGGAAGCCAATTTGCAATCACTTTTATTTTAATAAGTGGGATCTTAGTGGAGCTCAAAGAGAAACTATAGGCAGCCCAAGATTCGAACACTCATGTAGAAGATGATATCGAGGAAGGGGGTATCTCGAATGGGAGTGTTGTGAATGTTGGAGAGTCTGATGATGATGAAGTCATCTTTGACGTTGAAGTGGAAAGGGAGCACACCTTGTCAATAGTGTATTTCAACAATGTTCAATTCTGGTCCGATAATGAAGTAGGAGATGAGGATAGTGACGTAGCAGGGGATCGAGAAGTCGGTGGTCGGTTGGTGATGAGATTTTAGTTGATGCCAAGTATTGTTACACAAATGAGGGATCCTTTTCGATTCAAACAATATATACTAATCCAAGTATGGTAGGTATCTTGAAAATTTTTGTTTTCCGATTTAGTGGTACTGATTTAGTTAAGGTAGATTCATGTAGTTTTGAGGAAAAGGGTTTGTAAATAAGCCAAAGCAGGGTGAGTGAATACACCTATACATAAGAATATCTTGTTAGGAAGTTTGCTGTCATTTTTCCCTTATCGAACTTTCAATGTGTTGTATTGTGTACCCTTAAATGTACCCCATCCTAACTACATCCGAATGGCTAGGCTTTATGTGTGCTTTTGAACTCTTATATGAGGGGTTGGATGAAACTCCAACTATTAATGTATTTTTTCATTATTTCTCCATTTGTAAGAACCCTATCCCTAGGTATTTATTGGATGATTTTATGATTCTGACTTTTCCATTCTATTGGGGTCGAAATCCCACTATGAAAAGTGTTGCTGAAGAATGCTTTATGGAGTAATCTAAGAGGGAAATAATTACCAAGTTTGACACTTTACATTCTTTCAAATTCCTATGTAGTGCTTTTTTGAAGCTTCACAATGATGAAGCTAGTTTAAAGGATTATATATGTATGTGATATTCGATGGTTACTTTGTGCGGGTATCTTATTTATTATGTTATAAGAGCTATGTTAGTGTTTTTTGTAGGAAACTCTATTCCAATCACTAAGGATCGCCTCTGCCAAGGCTACAAGCAGAAGACAAAGTTGCAGGTGGAAACAGTTGGAGAGTTTCTCATGGAAGGCTCATCCAGTTTGCCTTCTGATGGTTCCTCAGACACAGTGTTTGTGGCCCTTAGCCCTTTATCCGAAAAATCAATCATCTAGGAAGGCACAAAAGGATTTGGGACAAGGTTTCGTGGATGTTGACTTGACGGTTGGGGGCAATTATTCTGCTCTCAATCTAATCTAGACTTAGAGTCCCTTTCCAGCGATTCCTGTCATTCCCTTCCTAGATGAAATGTTGAACATCTTGTACCAAGTGCCAATTGAAGAAGAGTCAATGTCAGATTTAGCAAGAAGTTTCCATGAGAACAAGTTATAGATGAGCATTTAACTGCTATTGGTACAAGATGTTCAATATGACTTGTTGGGTTGAGAACAAATGAAGAAAATTGGGCTCGTGAGTTCTTGTAAAGCCTTGGGATTTTTCAGCACCATGTCAACCAATATGACTTGTTAGGTTGAGTAAGAGTATGACCAATGGGAAGATCAACAGAGTATATTTGATGAGCTTCATGGATCAGGACAAGAAAGATGCAGCCCTCATGAAGTCAAAATTGGCTAGGAGAGAGGGAATATTTGTCGCTCTATCTAAGAAATATGAGCAACCTTTGGAAGCAAAGGTGATTCCCGAGAAAGACTTGGATGATGCCAAATATCAATTGAACTTGCTAGAAAGTGAGAAAACAATGTTGTAGAAGCACATGAAGGAATTGGGTGGCTTTGAATTACAAGCTAAAGGATTTGGTGAGGAAGTCAAGGCTTTGAAGGCCAAGTTAGGGTAATGAAAAGCTAACATTTATGTGATGGCTTATGAGCAATTTGAGTTAAGGTTTAAATGAATGATATCACAAATTAGAGCCCTTTACTATGAATTGGATGTTTCTTAGGTGAAGCTCTTTGACAAAGTCATTAATGGGCATTTGGTTGAAACCAAGACTCCATCTCCAACTCCTCATAACAACTAAGCTATCATGTTCCTGCTTCCTTTGTTCTTCTTGTGTTTTTTCTCATTTGAACTTGAGTTTTATATCTATTAAAGATGTATGTGTTCTATAATATCCTAAAATTATATATATATATATATATATATATATTTGGAATGCTTGTATTATGATTGTAACACCCTAAAATCTATTATGAATAAACATGCACTTTATCCTTTTAGTAAACTAATTTTTTTTCTAAATATATTCATTAATCCAATTGCAAAAACATTTTACTTTAACAAAATGTGAGTAAGCTTCTCTTTTCTTTTTATTCCTTTATACATACAAGTCATGATAAAAATATAAATCATTTTGTAAAAATGTTAGACTTTTGGCAATCGTACCAATGTTGTCGCAGGTTACAAAATTTATAAAGAGCTCCACAGAGACTTGAGCTACTCAGTTTTTCCAGATAAAAGTAACAGTTTAATAGTTATGTACAATAAAGTTGATCGGAATATCATGGATTTATGGAAATAATGAAATTACAAAATTAAGAAAAATATGGAAATAATGGAATTAGTGTGTTGAAAATTCAGAAAATTACGAAAAATAGTTAAAATGAATTTAATTAGTTCAAGAGAAATGAAGGATTGGATTTCATCATTCATACCCTCAGTAACCAATTCATATTAATACATATGAATCACTTTCTAACATTTGATGCGCATATTAATTCACCCCGAAATGATCCCTTGCATTCGAGAATCTTAAAGGATATTTATCGAATATTGATTCCTCGCAAATTAAATAAATATCTCATGATTATAATCATAATCTCGTGTTATTTGCAATCAAAACATTATGCTCTATTCCTAGTAGCGTAACGTAAAGAGTCAAATCATTCAGTTCAAATTCTAAGAGCACTTTCGAGTCAAACTTAGAATCCAATTTTATGAAACTAGTGATCAAGTAGAATCAAGCATTACAAACAGAATGAAATCACCAGAAATGAATAAAGAAGATTCATATATATATATATATATATATATATATATATATCAAATATCAAAAAGATACATAAGGGTACGAAGATTACATTCAATCCTTTGGAGAAACTAGTCGATCATTGTGTAGAGCACAAGATCAACAAAAGACATGATGAAGGAAGTGATCCACAGTCCTTTTCTGCAAGATCAACTCTCATTTTCTCTCCTCTTTGTCTCCTCTTTCACGTTCTTCTTTCTGGTTTCTTTGTTCTTGGTCTACTGGAACTCCCTTGCATGGCTTTTTATACAAATTTGGTCCAAGAGGTTCCCGAACAACTTGCCCAGGCGAGTTGGTTATTTCTAGATGAAGTAAGGTCACTCACCAAGGCGAGCTGTAGCTAGCCTAGGCAAGTTGGTTACTTCAGGAAGAAGTAATCTGATTAGCCCAGGTGAGCTGATTGCTAGCCTATGCAAATTGCACTCTAGAATTCTGTTAAATTACCATTTTGTACTTCATCTTGGCTTGGTTTTTGGATCCAACAAATACCTATCGAAACATCGTAATTGCATGGATGAATCTTCCAAATTTAAACAACAACATTTATAAATGTACAAAATATAAAACAACTAGAATTATGGGAAATTTATAAGAAAACTATTGAAATCAAAAGATAAGTGCTACGCATTATAATCCCAAAAATAATGAAATATGGCACTTATCAAAAAACAAATGCATTCCAATTATAAACCATACGATTTCTAATTGAAAAGACGGAGAAGTGTTATAAACTTGAATTGATGATATATATATATATATATATATATATATATATATATATAAAAAGGGTGATTCATTACAATAAGTAACAAGTTTGAAACTAAAGATACATCTTAGTGTGGATATACCCCAAATTACACATAATAAAAAGTTGATGACTTCAAGTACCAACAAAATATCTGGAACCTTGGTCTACCCATACATATGAAAAACAAAGGGAAACACCTAGTCCAAGAGTAGTAACCCAAACCCAGAGAAGAACTGTATGCAAGAAGGATGAAACAAAAGGTTGGCAATTTAAAAGGTCCCTAACAATGAGACTCCCGTGAGGAAATATCCCAATATCCTCATTGGGATCCTCCTTAAAATCCTCCTTATTATCTTGAATGAGCTACCCGACTCCTCCCTTGGGAAGCTCTCCACCAATTGTCTCTGTCACCACTGTGCCATCCTCCATAGTCAAGCTCAAGAAGAAACTCTAGCTCCATCTAACCCTAAAAATAAAAATGTAAGGGTTAGTATTTCTGCTTCATCAGCCAAAGCATATAAAGACCTAAACACAAGTCAAAACACATAAGACTAGCAACCAGTGCTAGGTTATAACATTTTCTTGTGAAGGTTTAAAGGAATTAGAAATTATTTGAAAAATATATTGTGGTTATTAGTTAGATTTCTAACATGATTTTTGTAGCTTAAGGATACTCAATGGTCATAACTAAGTTGGTAATGATCTTACTTAAATAAGGTATGGTGGTTTAAACATACTTGTGGAATGTATGAGGCTGTGATAACAATATTTTTCCATAAGGTGGTATGTATTTTGCTTATGGATTTTATTATGAATGGATTTTGATTGATGATATGTTGATTTATGTTTCCAAGTTTAGTACGAGATTTGTGAAACAGAATTTGATTCTACATACAATATGATATGTCGTGACCAGGTGCAAACACATGGAATAAATCATGCATGTTTGCGTAAGACGATTGCAGTGTCTACATCCAGTACGAGGTGTAGCTACATATTGTATGATATGTATAGTCCATGTGCACCCTGGGAAAATTCATTTCATGCATTCATATAGTTTGCATAATTATTTTATGATGATTTACTAACGTACTAACGTGTTCGGTGGTTTAGTTTTGCCTACTGAGAAATTTTATTTCTCGCTAGATTTGTTTCATTGTTTTATAGATGGCAATAATGATCAATTTCCTTGAGGCACTGAGTTGGTGGTGGTATAAGGGATGAAGATAGAAGCTGTTATATTTGTACCATGCACCATGTTGTTCGCGTTTATGTATATTTAGAACCCATTTTTCTGTATCAGTCCTTAGTAACTATGGTTATGTACGACAAACTGTGTGATCTGTAATGATAGGAAAAGTAACAACAACTACCATATGAATAATCAATTTACCATACACTTAAACGAATTCTAAACTTTTACTTTTATACGTTGCTTAAAAATAAACAAATTATCTAACGATTCTTAAAAAAAAAATTAACCCAAATAAAAATATAATATCTAGAATAATTTTATGTCATTACAGTTACATTGCTCATGAATATTTTCCAGAAATATTCAAGAATACTTTAATCGATTACAAAAGAATAGTAATCGATTGCATTTCACAAAGTTACAGAAATGTCTTCATATGATAATTGATTATGATATGTGGTAATCGATTACTTGGCGTGTTTTAGAAAAGAAAACTATCTATGTTAATCGATTACATGGTGATTTAATCAATTACTTTGCTCATATATCTTTTCCAGAAAGATGAAGAACATTTTAATCGATTTAATTTATTTTTAATCAATTACATTAGTGATTTCAATTGATTACATTTAGTTACAACAATTTGTTATAAATAGTTGTTGGATCTTTTGAAAATCACAACACACTACGAAATTTTCATTGTTTTCAAAAGCCTTCTGAAAGTGAGAAAGGATATTATGAGTTCTAAACTCTTATCCCACAAATTCTAAATCTTCATTGTGCATTGAAAGATTTCTTCTTGGGCAAGATATCAAAGAAGTGTTTGGAGAAGAATTTATGAAACTTGTTTTCAAACCTGATAGGTAAAACCATATTCATTCATATTCATTGGACCATTAGATTGTCTCTCTCCATTTACTTTGATTGTAAATTTTTTTTCGGTTGTTTGTAACTATTACAAAAGTGTCTTAAAGCTTTTCTAGAGTAGAGTTCTCTAAAGGGAAGAGAAGAGAAGGGTTTCTCTTTGTCTTAGTCATTAGGGTTCTAAAAAGGTTTTAGATTTATGTTCTTAATCTAGAGTTGATTAAGGGTGATTGTTGTAAGCTTGTAAGAACTGAATTTCGTGAATAGTGGAACTCTAATCAAGTTTTGATTAGAAGAAACTAGATATAGCTTCTCTTGTTGAGAGGTGAACCAGTATAAGTTATTCTGTTGATTACTTTTTTAATCTCTTCTTATCATCTTAATTAGTGATTCTTTTGGTGAAATCTCATTACTCAACAAGTGAAGGTTTTAGTAATTGTATTCTTAAGCTGAGTGGTTTGATTGTTTGAAGTATTCTAGGTTTAATTGTGATAAAGATCCTATTACTTTGATTCTTAAGATTTTAAAAGGCCTATCCATTTATTGTGTGTGTTCATATTTTTTTGAGCCTCTACACTTGGTTTTGGGCTACAAAATTAGGTCTTTGCATTGAGTAATTAGCTTAATTAGAGAGATTAGTTGGGCCTAATCAAGGCCCATCCATTTCTTCTGATTATTTACATTATATATTAGTCTACTTAATGTATTTTCAGAGTTAGTTTGTTAGTTAGAATCATTTCTGTACAAAACAAATATTTAGAAACTTCTAGTGGAAGTTTTAGATCAAACATTTTTCTTTCTTTTCCTCTCAATTGTTCTTCATCTCTCTTCATCTCTGTTCTTCTCCTTTCTTGCTCAATTTTTATTGTTCTTCCATTGGTGATGACTATGGAAGGCTAAACAACTAATCAATTCAAGGATCCAATTCAAGCAATGAGGAATTTGAGTTTCGGTTAGGTATTTTGAATTCTATTGTGAATGTTCATCCTCTTCTCCAATTCTATTTCCGTATTCATGATTTTGAATGTGTTTAGGATTGGAGATAAATTAATTTATTTATTAATTTCCTAATTTGAATCTAATTACAGATTAATTGAATGTTATTTCAATCTGATTTGTTATCTCAACGAGTTTGTGAATTAATTCGATTGAATTACCTCTAATGAGATTGACTAAACTTTCAAGATATGATCATCATCTATAGCAAACTGCAATAATTATAATTGCTTGGATTTGGTGAATTGGATTGATGCTTCTAAATTTGTCTCATATTCTGCTTCAAAACTATGTTTCTGTGATATTTTGCATTTCTGTTTTGTGTTTCTGTAATTTTTTTAAATGGTCTGCAAATATTTATTAAAATCCCCCTTGCTTTTTATAATTGGATTAAAGTCAGAACCAAAATGGATTCTACTCTGAGTTGACCTAGGTTATTCCTGTATTGCAGAATTAATCCCAGTTTTATTTGTTTTAGAAAGAGTTAGCACTTGTTATCACACCTTAACCACTGTATAATGGCAGGCTCTCACTGGCCGACTATGCCTCGCATTTTTCGGGATCGCCAAGTCGACTTAGTGGAAAACACAACCACAAACTCAGCGCCACATCCCCAAAAAAAACAAGTTCATGAGCATACCCTAAGTACTACTTTGTAAGGCCATGTCTATAATAACCTTGGCTTTATATATAAAGAAAAAGGAAAAAGAAGTTTAAATTTTCTATTTTCGGTCGCAAAAGATGTAGTGACGGAATTAGCGACTGATTTAGCGACGGCTGGAATGCCACGCCTGGGGCGTGGGAGCCACGCCTGGAGCGTGGGAAGTGCTCCAGAAAGTTGATTTCCTCTGGAATGCCATGCCTGGGGCGTGGGAGCCACGCCTGGAGCGTGGGAAGTGCTCCAGAAAGTTGATTTCCTCTGGAATGTCACGCCTGGGGCGTGGGAGCCACGCCTGGAGCGTGGGAGCTCGGGCAGGGCCACTATTTAAAGCCCAAAACGCGAAAAACTGAAAGAGAAATGCTTCTTCTTCTTCCTTGAGCCCTAGACCTCCATTGTTGACCCCTTCAAGCTTCCTAGAGCCATATATCTTGACCAAAACACTTCCTTATGGCCTTTGATTGTGAGAGAAACACCTTGGGAGCTTGAATTATTCACCCCTTTTCTTGAGAAAACCCCTTTTGAGAGAATTTGGGAATCTCCAAAGGAAAGCTCAGAGAACTTGGGAGTGGCTGAGACCCATTGCGTGGAAAGGACACCGGAGCTCGAGAGGGTGGTCCTTGGGTCTTCCTTGCCGTTATTGAGGTAAGAAACTCAAGTTTCTCAGCTTGATTTTGAAATTGGGGGTTCG
>PYAF01001387.1:11335-28586 GCA_007407185.1 Glycine tomentella | reverse complement strand
TGTTGGTGGCAAGAGCCACAGACCTGGGAAGGAATTGCTGACTGAGACCTTACCAGGTAAGTTCAGTGTTTCCTGGGGATGAATTCCCGCTTTGGTTGCACACCACACTCCTGGGGAGTGTTGGTCATGATTCATGATGCATGCATTGGCTGTGGCATTACTTGTATTGAGATTGTATGCATCTGCATTTGTGTTTGTGTTGTGCTTGAGATATTTGTTGGCCAATAGATAAATACCAGCGTTGAGGAGCTCCGCGGTGTATTCTGGGCGTTGAGGAGCTCCGCCCGTGGCATTGAGGAGCTCTGCCACATTATGACAGGTACTGACGTTGAGGAGCTCCGTCAGGGTGTTGAGGAGCTTTGCCAGGCATTGAGGAGCTCTGCCACCTGTCATATGTTATGATTGTGATGATGATTATGTTATGTTGAGGGCCAGAGGGCCAGGCCAGTGGGCCATGTATGATGTATATGCCTGTTTATGTGTTGTGAATTTGTGGGCCAGGGTGGGAATGATTTCCCAAGAACCCTGAGCTTATTGAGATATGTTATCTCACCCCGTGTAGGGCTTACATCATTTCAGGTGATATTTCTGGAAGAGAAGAGCAGTCTCAGGGCAGGAGGCCCAGTTGAGACTAGGCTGCTTGACTTAGGAGCAGCATGGAGAGCTTGAAGGCTCTGTTTTGATTTCTTTTTGGTGTATAGTTCTGTACTCCCTCATGGAGGGCTGATATTCTTTTGTACCACCACGGTATGTGTGTGGTGTGGACTGTGGACATTGATGTATATATGTACAGAACTTTAATTCTAATATGATATGTGAAATTCCTCTGAGTATAACTGTCGTATATCTAATTATCTGTCTGTATGATTAATTTGTATGGCCTTTTGATAAATGATATGGGAAACTGGATCAGCAGGGGCTTGAATTATGATTTTGTATACTTGTGATTTTAAATTATCAGTTATTCCATACATAATGTATCAAGAAAACGATTCGACCCTTCCGCTGAGCTATATAATTTTGTGTTTTATGTGCTACTCTGATATTATGAATGATAACACGTCGGAGGCCTACGAGGTGTTACAAGTTTATTATACATATACAACAAGCATCAAATGACAATGATTAGAAAGAAACCAATAATGACAACCACAATCATCCTCGATAATCCATCAATTTAATACACACTCAACAAACCAATCATCCACTATATTTCACAAATAAAAACAATCATTCTCAAAATGATGCATGCACCTGACTCATCTCTCAGAATGCAATGTGGTAACATCCTCATGGAAATAGCCTCTCTAGGAAAATGATGCACTAGCTCGTCGAGGTCACCCTGTTGTGCACTGGTCGCTCCCCCCATGGTGATCAGCCTTGAGTCTCAAGGGAGTTCCAAACAGAGTGATATGCCCCTAGTACCCCTGGTACTTACTGCCACCATTCTATTTCCATCCATGCAAACATGGGCACCATCAATGCATGACTATGGCAAGGAACAAATCCTTCCCTTCAAGGATGACCAGTCATGCACCTCCATGTACATACATAGCATACCAATGTGGGTTCACCGATGCATTGACTGTGGCTAGGAAAAAATCCTTCCCCGCAAGGATAACCAACCGATCATTGCACCTCACATGTACATACACAGCATACAACCATGGGCACCATCAATGCATGACTATGGCCAGGAACAAATCCTTCCCCACAAGGATGACCAGTCATGCACCCCCATGGGTATCCATGTACATCCACATCATACAATGACATTGTTCACATCACATTATCTCTCATCAATGTCATTATCAACATCCACATCACATCATCTCAATATCATCATCATACATATCAAACTCATCTCATTTCAACACCATCAACCACATCAACATTATCTCAATATCATCATCATACATATCAAACTCATCTCATTTCAACATCATCAACCACATCAACATTATCTGATTAGAACATCGTTAACCACATCATGATTATCTTATTTAAACATCACCAACCACATCAATAACATCTCAATGTCAATATCATCAACAACATCAACATCATTTTATTTCAACATCATCATCATAAACATCAATATTCAACATCATCAACTATATCAACATTATCTCATTACATCATCATCAACCCAATCACATTATCCCATTTCAAAATCATCTCATTCATTCACAATCCATATTACCATGAGACTGGTATTTTAGGAAAATTATAAATTAAAAAGGAGGACTACAATATAGAAAACACATTCTTATGCATTTAAAAATTTACTACAGAATTAAATAAGAGGAAGAATTATAAAATTTTCAGTAGAGTCTCCTCTATAATTAAGACTTTTCCCAAAAATCCAATCATTATAACAACAACAACATTCAATGTTTTATCCATCAACATGCAAATTCATTGCATCCCATTAGTTAAAAACATAGTATTTGTTGAAAATTATAACATCCTCAAAATTATATCTTGAATTCATATTTAATTGAATTGTGGAAGTATAATGATACTTGGATAAAAAACATAGTTGAAGAGAAATGACCATATCACCCTTCCCTTAAAACAGAAATTACAAAAATGCCCTTGAGGTGAAAATTACATAAATACCCAAGGATATTTTGGTTAGATATTTTAAGGTGGAAATTACAAAAATATCCTTGGATATTTTGGAAAATTACAATCATGCCCCTAGAGTGACAAATTACCATAATACCCTTGAAGCTAAAATTACCTAGACACCCTTAGAGATTTTGTGAAAACTTGATGAAATTACAGAGCACTCTTAAATGACAGAATACCAAAATACTTTGTGATAGAAAGCCCTAGAATAGAATTTCTAAGAATTTTATAAGGTAATAACTTTGAAATTTTATTAGAAAAATAGGAAAAAATGATAAATAAAATCTATGGGATTTTCTCTTAATTGTAAGATGAATAGACTTATTTAATAAAATGGTTTAGTAATTTTGAAAAGTACTATGGACTAATCAGAATTAAGATAAAAACAGTCTTGTAAGAAAAGTCTGAATAAGACTTTGTATAGATTACTTGTGAGCAATTTTTATTGAAATTGAAGTCAGTTTCTGAAAAACTCTAGAATGCTATTATTCAATATTATCTTTAGGAAGAAGATTTCAAATCAAACTTGACTTCCTACTAGAAAATGCCATGTATGAAGCCATATTGAGATTAGATTTTTCTTCATCATCAAAAAATGACATGTGTACATAAAATAGTATAAAAAGAAGTAAAATTTGTCTTCCTTTCCTTTTGGCTTTGGTTAATCACGTGAATTAGGTAGAAAATGAGAGAAGTTTCATGAACATGCCAAGAAAAAGGACACTTGGAAGAAAGGTGTCATGCCTTGAATGATATGGATACAAGGTAACATGAAATGAAGCAAAGATTTTTCTCCCTTCCTCTAGTATTCACATGAAACATGGAGAAGATAGGAGAAATTTCATGAATGGGACAAGTGGTGGGACACTTGTAAAGGCCATGCCAAGTAAGTGGGACACTTGTAAAGGCAAGCTTTATGATGAAGACAAGTGTAGGACACTTGTAAGGTACATGATGAACTTAGAAGATTTTTCTTATAAAGTAAAGGAATCATAATGAACTTAGTTAGAATCTAAACGAATGAGAAGTAATTAAGTTAGGATGGAACTAAATGAAGGTAATTAAGTTAGGAAGGGCAAAAATGTCCTTGAATATTATATCATTTTCTAAACACTATATAAAGGGGGGACCTTAAGTGCAAGCCATTTTTCAAGACTTTCGCCCTACATACTTCACGTGAAGCTCTCTCCCTCACATCACCTTCATTTCACTTTCATCCTTCCCTTTAAAGCTTAAATCAAGTAAGAAAGAAACCCCACCACCTTGAAGAAATCACATGTAAGGCAAGCAACCTTAGGAAGAGTTTGACAAGCTTAGTAGAAGGATATCAAGGCTTCATTTCTTAGAGGATTTCCCAAGGAAGGCAGCCATTATTGCATTCCATTTTCAAAAACCAAACTCACTTGAGGTAGGCTAGGCTTCAATCTCTAGTTAAGCATTTGTTTGGTTTAACCTATTTGCTTAATTAGGCAGATTTATGATTATTGTTTAGGTTGGAATTTCACGTTATTTTATGATGTGAAAATGTTGATTTAGACCATAGGATAGGTAATGATTTATATATTGAAATATTGGTGATATTTGGAATCACACTTGATGATTTTGGAAGTGATTTAATGACCTTTGGGCTGTATATTCATATTTTCATTATGGGAATATTTATTAATTTTGAGAAGTAGTTGTTGAATGGTATGTAGTTAAATGGTTCAAATGCTTAAGTGATTAAATTTGAGGATGAAGTAGTAAGGAGGTAGGTGAAAGGAGATTAAGATGCATGCTAGGTTTTAATCTTTTCTTGTGAAGGTTTAAAGGAATTAGAAATTATTTGAAGGATATATTGTGGTTTACTAGTTAGATTACTAATGATTTTTCTATAGCCTGAGGATAATCAATAATCATGCCTAAGTTGGTATGATTTTTACTTGAATAAGGTATGATTGTTTAAACCATACTTTTGGATACGTATGATATAAATTTTTCCATGAGGTTGTGTGTATTTGCCCATGGATTTTGTTATTGATGGATTTGATGTGATGATATATTGCTTCGTGTTTCCAAATCCAGTACGGGATTTTGTTAAACAGAATCTGATACTACATACAGTACGATATGTAGTGACCAAGTGCACGTATATGGCATAAATCATGCATGTTTGCGTAAGACGATCGCAGCGTCTACATCCAGTACAAGGTGTAGCTACATACAGTACGAATATGTAGAGGCCATGTGCACCCTGGGAGAACTTCATTTCATGCATGCATATAGCTGCATAATTCTTGTGCGAATTTGTTTGCTTATATTGAGAATTTACTAACGTACTAATGTGTTTGATGGTTTAGACTTTGCCTACTGATAAATTTTATTTCTCACTAGATTTGTTTCATTTTTTTTTAGATGGCAACAGTGGTCAATTTCCTTGATTACATGGGTCGGTGATGGTGTAAAAATGAAGATATGAAGTAGACTTTTGTTTGGAAAAGCTTGAACTTGTTTAATATTGACTTTTGTAATAAGGATTATGGCTACTTATAATACATGTATCAGTTTAAAAACTTCTATAATTTATACGTTTTAGAATTTATACTAGTATACGTTTCAGTAAAAAAAATATATATTTATTATTATCTAACGATTTCTTAAAAATTAAATTGTAATAAAAATACAATATCTAGAATAATTTTAGGTCGTTACAAAAACCAACAGACAATAGGGATAAGCAGATATCCACATAGTTGGACTCCCTGGCCCCCAACTATGATGCTAAACTATAACCAAATAATAAACTCCCCTTACCTATCTATAAGTTCTCCCGTTAGCTCCTCACGATGTTGTGTTGAGATCCCTCTAGTTTGTGTGCTTTGGCCCAAACGCAGAGCTATATACCAAATCGAAGACAATTTAGTATAGATTTCAAAGACAAGGTTAATATTAACATTTGGGGTCAAATACCTACTCAAATTTAAAAAGAGGCTAAAATGGTGTTTTGGGAGTCCACATCAAAAGTCATCATTTTGAAATTTCAATCACACCAATGTGACCAGGGCTCAACAAAGATCACAGAAATGACATCAATTTCATAAAAAGGAGACTTTTACAACATCTCATTTTCAAATGGTTTTCAAAGGAAGTATAAGAACACCCAATAACGTTACCCAAATCATAAGAGATATCAAGAGAGGCTTCAAAGCTAGCTAAGAGAAGACAAACAAATCATGGTTACCTCAAAGAAACCAAGAAAGCAGGATTGGAGGCTCCATTCTCTACCTAATCCTCAAGTTGAGTTTTGAAGATTTCGCTCCAATTAAAGTGTTCCTCTTCGTGCTAAAATTCTCCTGGATTTTAAAATTTATGCTTCTGTGAAAAAATAATTTCTCACACTTCATATGTGAGGTAGAAGCCTAGCTTTACATTTAAAGGCAATCCAACAGTTAACCAATCTAGAATTGTTATTTTACCAAAACAAGTTTTGGGTCAAACTCAGAATCACTCAATTTCAACGCAGCTTAAACAAACTTCGCACAACCTAACATTCATACCAAGCAATTGCACCATGGTAAAATGCACAACAACTTAACCAATCTAAATTAATCAAATAATTAAACAATCACAACAAATACATCAAACACTTATTTTTAGTTTATCAAAATTTCAAGGCGTTACAGGTGGCAAGTTGATGAAAACAATAGCTTTGTGCCAAGCTTACCCCATAATGTCTTCCAAAAGTGACTAAGGAAATTTGTGTCTCTATCAGTAATAGTGCTTCTAGGCAATCCATAAATTCTCACCACTTCCTTGAAGAAGAGATTGGCCATGGCACAAGCATCATCATTCTTGTGACAAGGTGTGCCATCTTGGAGAACCTATCAACAACAACAAATATAGAATCCTTTTCCCTCTTGGATCGTGGGAGACCAATCATAAAATCTATGGAAATGTCAACCCAAGGGGAGTTAGGAATAGGCAAAGGTGTATATAAACCATGAGGCATTAATCTAGATTTAGCTTTATGACAAGTAATACTTTGATATACAAGATTATGCACATCATGCCTCATTGTTTTATCCACACCAAAGTGCCCCATCAAGTTGTTCTCATGAGCTTCTCTAATGAAGAGTTCTCTCAAAGAGCCCTTAGACACACAATTTTCTTTTCCTTGAACAAGAAACCATCATGTCTAAAATACCCTTGATGAGCCCCCTTCTCACACAAAGCAAAAATACTAGAGAAGTCTGATCACTTGAGTACAATTCCTTCATGGATTAAAACCAAGAAACTTAGTTTCAAGCATAGAAATCAAATAATGCCTCCTTGATAAGGCATCTGCCACTACATTCAGTTTGCCTTGCTTGTGTTTAATAACATAAGGAAATTGCTCAATAAATTTAATCCACTTAGCATGTCTCTTGTTGAGTTTTCCTTGACTTTTCAAATATTTAAGAGACTCATGACCACTATGGATCACAAATTCCTTAGGTAAAAGATAATGTTGCCAAGTTTGCAATACTCTAACAAGTGCATACAACTCTTTATCATAAGTGGAATAGTTTAAACATGCACCCTTCAATTTCTCACTAAAATAAGCAATAGGATGTTTATCTTGAATCAAAACCCCTCAATGCATACATTAGATGCATCACACTCCAATTCAAAAGAAGTATTAAAATTAGGCAATGCAAGAATAGGTGCTTTATAAATGTATCTTTCAATGTTTGGAAAGCAATTTCATGTTCTTACTTCCATGAGAAGCTTGCAGTTTTCTTTATCAACGCATTCAAAGGAGAAGCAATTGTACTAAAGTCCTTGACAAATCTCCTATAAAAGCTTGCTAAATCATGGAAGCTTCTAACATCCTTCACACTCTTTGGAGTTGGCCACTCCTTGATGGATTTCACCTTCTATTGATCTACTTAGACTCCTTAAGCACCTACTACAAAACCTAGAAACAAAACTTATGAAGTGAAAAAGGTACATTTATCAATAGCTCCATACAATGTTTCCTTCCTAAGCACCTCAAAGACACTTTTAACATGCATCAATTGATCATTTAAATTTGCACTATAAACAAGAATGTCATCAAAATATACTACCACAAACTTTCCTATAAAGTGTCTAAGCACATGATTCATAATCCTCATAAAGATACTAGGTGCATTAGTCAATCCAAAAGGAATGACTAAACTTTCATAAAGTCCAAATTTAGCTTTGAAAGCCATTTTTCATTCATCCCCTTCCCTCATCTTTATTTGATGATAATCACTCTTAAGATCCATTTTAGAGAAAATAGTGGAACCATGCAATTCATCTAAAAGATCATTAAGTCTAGGGATAGGGTGTCTATACCTTATGGTGATGTTTTTTTATTGCCCTACAATTAGTACACGTCCTCCATGTTCCCTCCTTCTTAGGCACAAGAATAATTGGCATGGCACAAGGACTCATGCTCTCACAGATCCACCCCTTTTCAAGTAGTTTTTCCACTTGTGTTTGAATCTCTTTTGCCTCTGTGGGTGAAGTCTTATATGCTGGGCTATTAGGGACTGAACAACCTGGAATTAAATCAATTTGGTTCTCTATGCCTCTTAAAGGAGGCAAGCCATTATGAATTTCTTTTGGAAAACATCTTCATATTCCTCCAAAAGAGACTAGATGGCTAGGGGCAATTTTTCTAATTTCTTTTCAACATGCAAACAAAGAGAGTTAGGAACCATATAATGAAGAGGTTGTCTTGCTAATAACACTCTCTTGAACTCTTTTACTCTTAAGAACAAACTCTCTTTGACCTTATGAACCTTTTTGCTCTCAACTTTTTTTCTCGCTAGATTTCCTCTTGGATACTCACGACTTTTGTCTTTTTTATTGCTATCAAGTGCAGTATTTCTTCTAAGCTCTTGAACTCTCTATTCTTTCATCCTCACTTGATCCTCACACACTTGTTTAGGAGTCAAAGGTCTCAAAATAATTTTCTTTCCTAAGTGCTCAAACTCAAAAGTGTTCTTCATGCCATTGTGTATAACTTTCCTATCAAATTGCCAAGGCCTTCCAAGGAGAATATGTCCAGCCTCTGTAGGTACAATGTCACAAGAAATTCATCCTTATAAGAGTTAATAGAAAAAGGAATGAGTACTTGAGAATTTACCACCACTTCTCCACTCTCACTAAGCCATTGGAGCTTGTATGGCCTAGGATGACTTGTGGTTGGCAAGTGTAATTTCTCTACAAGCCTTGTACTAGCTACATTGGTGCAGTTGACTCCATCAATTATTAGAGAGCACACCTTGTCTCCAACTAAGCACCTTGTGTGAAAATATTTCTCTTTGAGTCTCCTCTTTGTCAATGCAAAAGTTGCTCAACATTCTCCTAACCCTCAACGGCTTCCACAAGTGTAAGCTCTTCTTCTTCTTCACTTGAAGAGCTAGTTGAGCAATGTGAAGATACACTCTCTATGCCTCCATCCTCAAGCAAAATCATTGTTCTCTTGTTGGGGCATTGTGAAGCAATGTGCCCCTTGCCAAGCACTTAAATCACTTGATATTGCTTGATTTTACTGGAGTAGAGTCCATAATTTTTTTGCTTAAGCTCTTCACCGTTTCTTCTTTATTTTTCACTTCAAAAACCTCCCTCCTAGGCTTGTCTTTCCAACTGGAATTTCCAGCCCCATTGGTTTTGGAAGATTTCCTACTTTTGAGTTGTTGCTCCACTCTTTGAGTTTTGTGAACTAGCTTCTTAATTGTGCCATAGGAGTGTAGCTCCAACACATCTTGAATTTCCCTATTCAAGCCATAAAGGAACCTAGCCATGGTTGCCTCTTGGAATAGTCTTTGGAGCTTGTTGTAGACTTCTCTTGGGTAATAAGTGGGAACAAATCTTTCTCTCAAGCACCTCTTCAAATCATTCCAGCAATTGATTCTTGGCCTCCTCAAACTCTCTATGTAATGACCTAAAATATTTCTAGTTAATTTTTATTAGGTGTTTATTTTTAAGAAGCTTATATTAATAAAAATTGTAAGTATGTATAAATTTTATAGGTGAAATTGTCATTCATTAAACAGATCTGATTTCTTGATTACATCATTTCTTGTCATACAAACACGAGATTCACCATACTTCACCATAGTTCCTAAATATACATAAATCCAGATAACAAGGTGCATGGTCATAACATATCACTATGGCCATCTATAAAAAAAATTAAACAAATCTAGCGAGAAATAAAATTTCTCAACAGGCAAAATTAAACCATCGAATACGTTAGTATGTTAGTAACCATCAATAAATTCGAATAAAATCGATACAATAAATAACCATTTAACAACATGTATGTAGGAATGAAATTCCAGGGTGCACATGATGTCTACATATCGTACTGTATGTGTTGCGGATGTCTTACGCTAATCATGCATGACAATTCCATGTTTTTGCACCTGGTCTCCACATCTCGTACTGGATATAGTATCAGATCCTATTTCGCAAATCTCGTACTGGACTCGAAAACATGAATCAATATATATCATCACATCAAATTCATCATTTTCATCAATAATACTATCCATGAGCAAATACATATAACCTCATGGAAAATTTTTCATCACATCATCATAATATACCACATGTATGGCAAAACCACCATACATCATTCAATCAAAATCATGCCAACTTGTGCTTGGCAACATAATATCCTCAAACTAAAGACAACTTGTTAGTAGTCTAGCTTGTAAACCATAATACATCTTTCAAATAATTTGTATTTTCTATAGACCTTCATAAGAAAAGATTAGAACTTAGTCTAGCCCTTATTCTCTTGTAAATTTACCACCCTGATACTTAATCCTCAAAACGGAACCACTTAAGTAAGTAAACCATTTGTCCACATACCATTCAACCTCTACTTCTTAAAATTTATCTAAAAAAATCCCAACACATAATGTATATAAGCTAACAGTCCAAATACCAACAAAAATCAATTCAAAGGATCATCAAAATCAAGTCTAAACATTACTAATATTTCAGCATTTCAATATCAACCTATCCTATTCTTAAATCAACATAACAACATCATAAAATAAACTTCAATGATATGAAGATTCAACCTAAATGATCAACCATAAATCTGCACCATTACACATATAGGTTAGTCCAAATAAACCCTTAATTAAATATTGAAGCCTAGCCTACCTTAGGTAAATTGGATTTGCAAATGACTAGGTAAGTGGTTGCACTCCTTTGAGATCTTTAAGGAAGAAAGTCTTAGGATGATTTAGATGAAAGAAAATGAGACAATGGATGTGTAGAATACTTTAGGAGTGGATATGGTTACAAGTCAATGAGAGATGAAGGCAAGGTGCAAAGTGGATAGCAAGTGGCCGTGAGAGTGAGCTTGGAGGTAGTAGTTAACGTGAAAAAATTTTGTAGTATGATAGGCTATTTATATTAATCAAGTTAGTTAGAAAGAAAAAGATTTAGTTAGGTTTCAACTTGGTTAGTAGTTAGTTTTGTTAAAATGCAACTAACTAATTATTATTAAGGGATATTATCTACAATTTTATCTTATTCTCTAGATTTTTTTCTTATCCAATTATGACCAAAATTCCTTCATGCTTAACCTTAGTGAACATGGAAACATTGCTGAACAACTTGATTTGTTTATTTGATTAATCTAAGGCATACATACCACATCTTCCCTAAGCTTGGTTGAATGCCATGTGGAAAGTGTAACAGCTTGAAATTTTGATAACTGAAGATATATGTTTGACGTATTTCTTGTATTATTGATTACTTTATTGATTACGATTAGTTGAAATAATGTGTGAATTATTCATGTTCAATTGCTTGGTGTGGGTGTGAAGTTATGTGGAGTTTGTTTGAGATGTGTTGAAATTGAGTGATTTCGAGTTTGACCCAAAACCTGTTTTGGTAAAATCACACTTTTGGATTGGTTAACCATTGAATTGGCTTCAAATTTAAAGGGGGGTTCCTAACCCACATATGAAAAGTTTAACCGTTGAGATTTACGAAATAACATCTGACGCATGAGATATTAATTTTTCACAAAAGCAGTGAAATTTCAAAATTGGGTCAACTCGCCCAAGCGAGCCAAAATTCTCCTGGACAAGTCAAGTTGGTTATATGTTTGCACAGCAACGTAAAATCATGAAAATGGCAATCCTCTTCTTCCCCACACCTTCCCCTAACCTCCCATCATCCTCCTCTACCAGCCATGGCAACCGGTGACCGCCACGAGCCGTTGTTTCTTGTCGTTGAACCACCTCACGTAGAGGAACACTTTAATCGGAGTAGAATCTTCAAAACTCAACTCGAGGATTCAGTAGAGAACGAAGCCTCCAATCTTCCCTTTGCAGTTTCTTTGAAGTAGTCTAGTTTTCTATGCCTTCTCTTGATATCTTTTGTGATTTGGATACTGTTATTGGGTGTTTTTAGACTTCCTTTGAAAACCTTTTGAAAATGAGACGTTGTAAAAGTTTTCTTTTTATAATATTGATGTCATTTTTGTGACCTTTGTGGAGTCCCGGTCATATTGGTGTGATCGAAATTTCAAAATGATGTACTTTTGATGTGGACTTTCAAAACACCATTTCTAATTAGCATTACCATGTATAAATTATTTTCTATCATTATCGATGCACACGTTAAATCAACCCAAATCGATCCCTCGCATTTGATAATCCTAAGGATACTAAATATCGATCCCTCGCATATGAAATAAATATCCCAGCATTATAATCATAATTTCGTGTTGGTTGCAATCAAAACATTATGCTATATTCCTAGTAACGTAACATAATGAGTAAAATCATTCAGTTCAAATCCTAAGAGTACTTTCCAGTCAAACTTAGAATCCAATTTCATGAAACTAGTGATCAAGTAGAATCAAGCATTGAGAACATAATGAAATTACCAATAACGAGTAGAAAAGATTCATGCATATAAAAAATATTAAAAGAGATACATAAGGGTACGAAGATTACATCTAATCCTTAGGAGAAATTAGCTGATCATTGTGGAGAGTACAAGATCAACTGAAGACATGATGAAGGAAGCAATCACCGATCCTCTCCGACAGAGTTTCCTCACCAATTTCTGTCTTCTCTCAAATCTCTTTAAGCTTCCTAAGTTGTTCCTTACATTTTCTCTCTCAAAATTCATCTCCTCTTCTTCAATTTGCATGCCTTTTTATAGCCATGGGGAAGCTGGTCAAGTCCACTCGCCCAGGCGAGTTTTTTAGCCTTGTTTCACTCGCCTGGGCGAGTTAATACTTAGTGCTGAAGGACTCCACTCGCACAGGCGAGTTTTTTACACATGATTTGCTCGCCTGGGTGAGTTAATGCTTAATGGTGAAGAAACTGAAAATAATAGGAATACTTCTAAACAACCAAGAGGGGAGGTGAATTGGTTGAACCTTGGTAATTTAAAATTTTCAAATAAGAGTTTTTCCATAGGAAATTATCACTTTAAAATTGTTTTCAAATCAACCAATCTTATATTCAATCAAATTCCTCAGTCAAGAAAACCAATAGACAATTGAAATCTTTTTTGTGCAAGTAAATTGAATCAAACACCAAAGCAATAAGAGATGATGAGAAGAGAATAAAGATCAGCCACAATTTTATACTGGTTCACTTCAAACACTATGAAGCTACATCCAGTTCTTCCACTCAACACTAGAATGGAGTTTCACTATTGCAAATAATATTCTTACAAGATATTACAAGCCTCTCTTTGTCAACCCTAGATAAAGTTCAGAGATCTAAAACACTATTAGACCCTTAGAGACCAAACCCCACTGAGAACACTACTCAGCAACCTCTAGAGAAACCCTATCTCTAGTTATCATGCAAGAAACCCATTTACAAATAGTCAATCTTTACAGAAATTGAATAACTGTGTTACAACAACAAAGATTAAGGAAAGAAGTCACCTGATGATCCAATGAATGATGCACATATGAATGTCTAATCAGGTGGTATGTTGAAACAGAATAAAAACATTACTTCCTTAAAACTTTGTAAAGAATCTTCTTGCTTTTTCTTCAATTAATCACCTCATGAAAATATTGTGAAAGCAAGAACTTTATTAACTCAGAGAATCACTAAAAAGTGTTTGAAAACCCTTTGAATGCTCAGTAATACAAATTGGTCAAGTTAGAAAAATAGCTGAGCCAAAGGTCTATTTATAACAAACATTTATAACTGTTGGTAATCGATTAAATACGCACCTGTAATCGATTATTTTACCCATATAATCGATTAAATCAAGCTTGTAATCGATTAATGTGTTCATAAGAATTCTGGGTTTAGTTTTCAATCAAAATAATCGATTATTACGATGAGTAATCGATTACACCAGAAAGATGTCCAATAAAGAAAGTACTGTGTAATCGATTACTTCCTTTGGCAATCGATTATACCAGGAAAGTATATAAACCAATTTTAACTATGTAATTGATTACAAACATTAGTAATCGATTAAAACAAAAAATCATGTAATCATAGAATAATGATGTAATCGATTACTATTTTTGATAATCGATTAAGACAGAAAAATGTTTTCTGATATTAGCTGATGCAATCGATTACAGTTCAGTGGTAATCGATTATAATGTTCATCAAGGCATTCTAAAAAGTGAATCAAGTGAAAATAATCGATTAACCCAAAAGTAATCGATTACATTGTTCATGAAAGGTTTTCCAGAAAATACTAAGATCAAAATAATCGATTGTTTTGTTGAAATAATCGATTATAACAGAAAGAAACTTATTTTTCCAAAACCTTATGATTTGTTTTAAAAACTTATGCAATTTTGTCAAGGCCTTATGAACTCTTTCACATAACAACATGGATTCAATAAATGATATGAATGCAATGCATTTGGATCACCAGAAAAGCTTTCTTCCTTTTACATTCAATCACAAATTAATCTTCAAGGCTTTATGGCATGTTGAAAGTTCAAAACCTTCGTTCTTGAATCAATTCATCCTTTGTGCTTCAAATGGTTCCCCCTCAATTCAACAATCTCCCCCTTTTTGGCTTTAAACATGCCAAATTTTGAATTGAATAGCATTGAGTATTATGATTAATTTGAAGAAGCATTAAAGTCTTTATTTAAGCCTTTCATACCTGAAAATCAATCAATATCTTTCCAAGAACAAGTGTTAAAAGCTTCTGTGATTGACTTACATTCATTCACATGGTATATCAATATAAAGCAATCAGTTTTATCAATTATCTCCCCCTAAATTTCTCAAATTATGCAGACCAAATTTTTATATAAAAGCTGTCACAAAAACAGGGGCAAATAGAGGTGTATACAGAGCACGTATCTCCCCCTAAATTTCTCAAATTATGCAGACCAAATTTTTACATAAAAGTTGTCACAAAAACAGGGGCAAACAGAGGTGTATACAGAGCATGTGTAAATTCAATTTTTTCTCCCCCTATTTGGCTTTTTAAAGTCAAAAAATGCAAGGCACAGCGGATTAACAAAAACCGATCAATAATATTGCATTAATTCATGAGAAACAGGGTACATATTATAGCTTTAAAAGAAAATAACGCAAATAAAATAGAGTATGAAAATAAACAAATAACTAAGACTCTATAAGTCTTCTGAATCATCCATCCTAAGGGTGGCTTCAATGTCGTCCAGCCTAGCATTGATTTTCCTGAGGGAGCCCTGAGTTTCTACTCTAAACTCATGATGCATTTGAAGAAGCCCATCCATCTTGCTCACCATAAGGGATTCAAATGGTGTGTAAAGAGACTGAGCAGGATCTATAAATTCTTCAGAAGACTCCTCTTGGGCACCAGCTTCAGCAGGAATAGGTTGTGGCATCTGCAAGGGCACATGCTGTTGTTGCCTTGCCATCACCCAACCATCTGGTGTTTTAACCAATCCAAGCTTGGTTAAGTGCTTTTGTTGGATAAGGCTGTTTGAGGAATTTGTATTATCAACTACCTCATTTGTCACATCAATGTTAAAATGTCAATGAACCTTGACACAAGAATTGGGTAAGGGAAAGGGTAGTTTACAAGTCTCTTGGACTTTAGCATGATTTCTTGAAAAAAGATGACCCAATTCATGGGTATTGTGTGCTTCAGACCATACACAAGTTGTAGGTCTTCATCAGTGGCTTGGGCATGGTTGGTTCCTCTAGGTGTAAGGACATAGGTGATGATATAGTGAAGCAACCTGTCCTCAGGGGTCATAGGCCCAGTACCCAACCTATTTCTGATTTGCATATCAGGGTTGGTTAGCATACCTCTATAGGTATCAATTTTGTTATAGCCCTCTAGGCTTTCTTCAAACTTCCTTTCCCCCTCACAAATTACCCCAGCAACTGCCTCCCAGATTTCTGAAGTAATGATCATCTCAACCCCTTTGACCACTGATTTTATCTCCCCACTCATAGACCCTTTAATACAAGTGTAAAAGACCTTTACCAAATCAGGGTAATAGGTCCCCTTCATTTCTACAAACTGCCTAAGACCTTGGTTTTCTAGATAGGTAGGAAATAGAAAACGTTCCTTAGTAAACCAATCTAGACTAAGATACTTTGGTGAACTAATGGGTTTGGTGGCAAAGAACTGAAGATAGTTTACCCTATAAGCCTCTTTGTTGAACTAAATGTCCAACCTATTAGTGTAACGCCTCGCTTTGCTCTTTCGTGCTTGATTGATTTTAGATGAAATCTTGTGACCACTTTGGATTAGGATCAGATTAGTTATAAATTTTATGAAAATTCTTTTCACTTTGCTTGCACATGTTACTAGTCATTTATATTATAAACGAATTCTTTCTTCACGGTTTAATTATAATAATCAAGTACAGTCCAACTATACAGACCAAAGTATAGTTCATTATATAGTCCCAAATACAAGCCAACATAAAATACAAATAATTAAATTCTAGTACAAATCATCAACACATCTTCATCATCTTTTCTTCAAAATCCTTCTCAGCTTATGCTCCACTATTTTCCTGCTCGCCCAAATACATTGGGGTCATCACAGGTGTCAACCACAGACACAAAATAGGGTAAGTTTATGACAAACACAGTTTGAATAAAAAATTCATAAAGAATATATACGCAGATGGTTATCATAATATTTATAAAAATAAAAAACACGGATGATTCACCCACAGATTAATTTACATCATCTATGCAGCACACGAATTAAGTCATATTAACGTACTCATCAGATAATGCATATAATGCATGCTCATCTTCTTTATATGATGCATAACTGAGATCTCAGATTCTCAACATCTCATTATCAGTGGCCACAGTCAAGATAGTTTAACACCTCGTGAGTTGGATTGGCCAGTCGGGATAGGTCAGTGTTGCAAAAGGACTCACACCTACAACATGTGATCATCATGGCTAGGTGATCTCCCCACTGTGCCTATCCCCCAGCTCATCACCTTAGAACGTCCGAATCTCAACTCTAGCTATCTGACAAACAACTTCGCGGCTTAACCCCCGCAGGGCAACAACTTCACGGCTTAACCCCCGCAGGGCATATGCATATGAAATGCATGAATGATCCACTTTTATTATTTAATTATTCTTCTTCTCATACATCTCAAAGCTCAACATCTTTC
>PYAF01001386.1:0-10593 GCA_007407185.1 Glycine tomentella | reverse complement strand
AGCAGTTTTATAAGGCCTCAAATTAAGAATAAAGTGAGCCTCAACTGAGCTAAGTATCCAGGTCATGATTTGGGCATCTTTGATTTCCCATTTTGCCAAATCCTCTGGACTTGTAGGTGCTGGTTTTTTTCCATCAATATGACCCCACAATTCTTTCCCTTTGACAAATAATTTGAATTGAAACTCCCAAGAAGAATAATTTTTTCCATTAAACCGAACAAGAAAGGAATCAGACTTATCATAAGACATGATGGAGTAATAAGGAACAACAATTGAAGTAATGACAGAACACGAGCAAAACCAGAAACCTAGGAAAATGCACAGACAGAGAGCACAGACTTAAAACAAAACCTGATTGCAAATCATGAAGACACCCACAAGATCACAAGACAAGAATAATGTTTTCTATGGACCAGAACACAAGAGTTGACCACGGTTCAGAGTTGTAGCTCTGATATCATGTCAAAATATCAAGAGACCAGAAAACATATTACAATATGACAACAGCTTTTTGTTTTGGAAAAACTTATTTGTATTATGTGACCTTTCTTTCTTAAGTAGACAGCAAGAGTTATACAAGGAAGGGAGGGATTATAGGAGATTTCCCATTACAGGAGATATACAGGGGAGAGATTATAGGAAATCTCCTAACAGCTAGGATATGTACAGGTTATAAATAATACAGCTGTAAACCTATTAAAACAGGTAATAAATTACATTAATATATATTAACACAGATGTCTTGGCCAGCCATTACTTTCTAAGGAGAGTGGATGTAGCAACTGCTTTTTTTAGGAGTTGTCAATAATTTCATTTGATTTAGGAAAAATTGAAAAACTCTATAAACCAGGTAAAATAAAGCCTTCACAACATTGCAGTAGCTAAATGCAATCCCCTAATTGACAGATTGTTGGGCCAAGGTTGTGGTTCCAATTACTCGGCCCACAAAAATCATATGTTGTGCAGTGAGTGTTTAAACATAGAGTTTAACTTTCTACACCAGTCATTTTTCCAATACACCTAGCATGCACAATGTAATATCGAGTTTGCCCTTCTCGTAATCCGTAAGTTGCATACCGACATACACCATTCGATTTTTTACGGATTACCGATCCGTATGAGTCATATGGATTGGCGACTCATACGAATTGTTGATCCATATGAGTCATATGGATTGCCAATCCATATGACTCATACGAATAATCGATCCGTAAGAGTCGTATGGATTGTCATTCCATATGACTCTTACGGATTGTCGATCCGTATGAGGGTAAAGTTGGAAATAAAAAAATATGTTGGGTGTATTAGAAAAAGCGTTGTTGTAGGAAGCAAGACTCTTAAACATAACATCCTTATTATGTTTTAAAAAGGCACTTGAGGGAGGTTTACTTACTTTAAAAAGAGTTGTGCTTCCTACACCAAAAATTCTTTTAATACACCCAGCCATGAATAGTGAAATGCCCAAAATAACCCTTGTAAAAAACGTTTAATTGCATATTTGTAATTTTTTCCAAAACACCATTTGTTCGTTCACTATTCATGCTGCTTCTACAATCGTTTCGCCTTCGTCAATTGCACTGGTTCCCATTCTCCTCCACGTGGTTCTGCATTTTTCATTTGTTCTGCCGTTGACAGTTGTTGTCGTTCGTTCCGCGACAGAGGTAAGTCGTCGTCTTCTTCATTTCATATTTTATCGTTCATACAGATTACAAATCCGTAAGAAGGCTTTGGAATCCGTAAGGTCTTACGGATTGACAATTCCTCCTTACGGATTGACAATCCGTAAGGGCCCTACTGATTGTCAATCCGTTTGGCCCTTACGGATTGTCAATCCGTATGTGTTTTTTGATTTTTTTAAAAAAATTAAAATTTATTTTTAGAATGATGTTGATTGAGTTGCATGCGTAAGCACATACCTATTCTTCTTATGACAGTCCCTATTCTATGGATTGATTGATGTTGATTAATGTTGATTTATGTTGATTGAGTTCAATGCTCAATTTGTGTCACTCACCAATAAGTTACCCGCGACACAATGTACCCAATGACAGTCCCTACATATGACTACTAGCTTAATATAGTATGATGTCTAGTTATGTACCTATTGTACTTGAATTTAGTTGAGCATTGATGTGTCTTATAACCTTAAGTTGATTTGGTACCAATGTTTGTCTGGTCCTTATATATGGTTAGTATGGAACCCAATATCATGACTAGTGTATGTGTGTAAATTGATAGTTGATTGTGTATATGTTAGGGCCATTTTAGATGTAGAATTTTATGTGTAGGAAGTTGTGATATGTTATAGTACTTTTGATGGGTACTATTTAAGCTGATGACAGTTAATATGATAAAATGAAGCTTATGGGTTGTAATTTGGTCTCTATACTATGAAATGTTATGGTACCCAGATGGGTAGTAGTTAAGCTGATGCATGTTGTCTAATTAAATACCATTTGTTGTTGTCATCCTTAGTTTGTAACCCGATAGTCATTGTGATCCAGAGAGGCGGGTGGTAACGAAGATGAACCCCCTGCACGTCGTAGGCCGACAGCATTGACACGAAGACAGCGAGCAGGGACTAGTGTAGATGAGGATGTGCATGTACTTACTAAGCAAGATGTAGACGTTGGTGATATGGTTGCACCTAAGGAGGGAAGCATTGATGCTGAGGTTGAGGGATTTTTGGGGGGCCCCGTGACACTTCTGTTTTGTCACTTTATGCCGATCATGTAGCGGCTAAAGTTTGGACAAGAAAGGTATCATACCATTATAATTAAATATAATTATATTGTACAATTATATTTGGCATTTATATGTAGCTATGTAACTAACAAATATTGCAGGAGCGTCCTGAGCTGAAGTTGGCATCTCATGGGAGAAAGGTCCATAAATTTGGTAGGCCTGCACCGCAGATTGAAGGGTTGGTGGTCGGCATGGGGTTAAATCCACTTATTACATGTTCGCTAGAAACAGGTGATAGGGGTTTAATGTCAGCCTTTGTAGAGAGATGGCATAAGGAAACCAGTAGTTTTCATTTGTCGATCGGGGAGATGACGATCATGTTGGACAACGTCGCATCATTAAATACTACTTAGAATTAATTTTTCCTTATTTATATTCTTTAATTTTATTTTTTAAAATTAAATTATTTATTTATTTATTATTATCTTTAAACAAAAAATAGCAGTTTAGAATTCGGAATGGGGGAACCGAATTCTTAACTGAGGTTTGAATTTTAAAAAAAAATCACAGTGTAAATTAAACATGTATGTTTTTGTAAATATATTTTTTTATGTATGTTTGGGTGGAAAATTCCAAAAAAAAAAACTTATTTTAAAAAAAAACAAACACATACGGATTACCAATCTGTGTGAGTCATACAAATTGGCAACTGTATGACTCATATGGATTTACAATCCGTAAATGTAATACGGATTGTCAATCTGTATGAGTCATTGGCAATCCGTATGGCTTTTGCTGCAGTAACAACGATAAACAACTTACCTCTGACGAAGACAGCGGCCAACGTAACCTCCATGAATGCTAACAACGACCTCCACCACCAAACCAACAGTGCAAAAAGCAGCCAAACGAAAATCCAACCAAGAAGCAAGAATACGGATTGGCAATTCGTATAATCCTTACGGATTGACAATCCGTATGATTCATATGGATTGGCAATTTGTATGATCCTTACGGATTGACAATCCGTATGATTCATAGGATTGACAATCTGTATGACTTTTGCTGCTACAGTAATGACGATAAACAACTTACCTTCGATGAAGATAGCGGCCAACGAAACTTCCACGAATGCTAACCACGACCTCCATCACCAAACCAACAGTGCAAAAAGCAACCAAACGAAAATCCAACCAAGAAGCAAGAAGCAATATGCAGCATTCTCAAGAAAAAACAGTGCAATATGCTAACTGGTGAATGCTAATAACAAAGACAAAAGGAACAAGGACAATTTTGGCATTTCAACAAAAATGTTGGGTGTATTAGAATTTTGTTGAGTGTTGGAAGTTAAACTCCTTTAAAAATCACGTGAGCCCAATTTGTCTTCGACCCCGCAAGCCCAAAATATCAATCATCTCCTTGAGAGGAACCCTAAATCTGAAAATACCTTGACTCCTACGGCTGAGAAAATAACGACGCAAAAGCACGCACGTCTTCACGATCCTGCAATCCAGGGTGGCGTATCAAGCGATTCCGCTCTCCGACGAGTCTACACAGGGCGAAGAATAGCGAGGCCAGTCGCCGGTGAAGAATCGCGCGTACGGTACTAACTACCATGATTATAAGCACTTTTGAACCCAAATACATATCCCCAATAAGAGACACTGGTGTGGTATTTTGTTCATGGAAGATATTTGGTTTTGATATGATTGGAAGTTGATGCTTCTTCTGTTTGGTGTTCATGATGTTTTTTTTTCTTTTTTTCTTTTTCTGCCGCTAACTTGTTTTACATAAATACATTGCAGGTTGTGTCCTAAAAATGGCACTGGTTGTAATGTGTGGGCAACCATGTTGTGGGAAGTCCAAAGCTGCACTCTGTCTCGCGGAAGCTCTCAAAGAATCAGAATCAAAACTTGAAGTGAGAATCATAGACGAAGCTTGCTTTCATCTTAATCGTAACCAAAGCTACGCGAATATGCCTTGGGAGAAGAATTTAAGAGGGGTGCTTAGGTCAGAAGTAGATAGGTCACTGTCTAAAGATAGCATCATCATAGTAGATTCTTTGAATAACATAAAGGGTTACCGATACGAGCTATGGTGCTTGGCTCGAGCAGTCGGAATCAGATATTGTGTGGTATACTGTGATGTTGAAGAAACCATTTGCAGGAAATGGAATGAAGAGCGCAGGGAGAAAGGAGAAGCCAATTATGATGATTCTATATTTGAAGATTTGGCAAGAAGGTTTGAGAAACCAGATAGAAGAAACCGGTGGGATTCTCCATTGTTTGAATTATGGCCACAGAGAGAAGCTACAGAGAAATCGTCCCCTGCTGTTGTAGATGCTGTCTCCTACTTAACCAAGAAAGTGGACTCCAAAACTCAGGATGTTAAGATACTACAACCAACTATTGCAACTCAAACCTCGCGTTTTTCTGATGCAAATTCTCTCTATGAGTTGGACAAAGCAACACAAGAGGTCACAAATGCTATAGTAGAAGCACAATCTCAAGCTCTTGGAGGACCACTTAATGGAGTTTCCATTGGGAAAGACTTGCCGGTAATCAACATTTCAACGTCAGTTGGGCTTCCAGAGCTTCGTAGGATGCGCCGTACCTTCATAAAATTGACAGGGCAAACAAGTTTAAGTGGGCCACCACCTCCTTCTGATGCAGATAGTGCAAAAAGAATGTTCATTGACTACTTGAACAGGGAACTGGGAACATCCTGAAAGATATGATAGTCATGCAATTCATCTTATATGTGTGCTAAAAGATGCCATGTTTGTATGATTAGATCCTGAGCTGTTTTATATTTACCTAGAGCATTATATTGAATAAACTGCTGTTTTTAATTCCCTCTTTATTCTACTATCATTTAATTTTCTCTTCCCTGTCCAAGCCTAAGTAATGTGGTAAAGATGGTAACTCTTTAAGGTATCTTTGGTTTAGGAAAACATTTTTTTGCATTATTTTTTCAAATAATTTATAATAATGTCGTTTTATTTTTTTATTTTCTATCTAAGACAAATAGGTTTTTAGCTTTTTATCATATTCTGTTCTAACATTTAAAGATAAGAATAAAATAAAATAAAATAATTATATTTTTAATTAGTTGTGAAAATAAAATGTTTTCTCAATCTAAATTTACCCTTCTTTTTTTTTTTTTGCTCATCAAATGTATCCCAACTTTGTGTATTGTGCAGTAATTTGCAGAGTTGCATCTCTGTACTGTCCACATAATAAGGGTTATTTACCGCAAGTATTGATTTGCAAGAAATCTTTTAAATGCAATACATTCGAGGTGAAATAAATGCTTAGTCTTGAAAAGATTACCCAAAGGATGATGGTCAAGAGAGTCTAGAACATTGTTTCACATGAACTTTATGCCAGTAATGGTTTTTTTCTCATTTCTTAAACAGTCAATGCCCAAGGCTTCTCGGTTATATGGTCTTTGTACCTCAACCTCATAGGCTTAAAAGTCTTGTATGCAAATTTGGGGTTAGGCAAATGGACAATTATTGTACTTGTTTTCATATGAATTTTAAAATAGTTTTAGGACCCCTACAAGGATCTATAATGCCAGACAAGAAATGTAACAAGAATCGTGTGAACAGCACGAGATACCCACATTTTATCCGGTTAAATTTACAGTTACTAATTATCATATCCGTTAACAACTCATGCTGATAAATCATCTTACAGGTCCTAAAAAAGGTACATCCTAGAACACTACGAAATTTGCAATGTACACCTAATAAGCATAGTTACGAAATAAACATTCAACTTCATTCAAGGGCCTTCTGGTTTTGCTTAAAAAAACATTTACCCTATAATAACGATAAATACCTGCTAATACATTACAGCATATATATATATATATATATATATATATATATATATATATATATAAAATACACAAGTGTGTATTTGTATTTATCACAAAGCTAATTCTTTCCCTTGCTACTCATTCATACATAGTTTTCCTTTCATGATAAAATATTTCGGTAGAAATGAAACTATATCCAGAATTGCCAACAAAATAATTGAATGCTGCAGCTCATGGTGATGCTCCAGATCAACCACATAACTTTTGATAATATGAATATGAGAAAAGAAACAATGGTTGATCGCGCCTGTGTGGGCTTGTGCCCCTAAAAGCTATAGACAGTGCTCACACAAGCGTTCACTAGACAGAAAAATGAGCATGAAACAACTACAAATATCACTTGAGACTATATTACTCAGATCAATTGGTAAAGTAAAACAATCATCCCTATATATACAACAAACCTCTGAACTGAGCAAGTGCACAATCCAGATGGGGGTGATCAAACAGGTTAGTTGTCAACCAGGCCAGAACCATTGGATGAGCTGTTTTGTACCCATCCCTTCACCCTTTTTTTTTCAAAACAATGCCCCTTCAGCTTCCTTTAAACTTCAACACAAGAAGGGCAAGCACAAAATGGTATCTTCATGCCATTCATGCATCAAATATAGATACCAAAACCGCAATTGCACTGGCCATCAGCTGAGGGCTTTGTATACTCCAAAGGCCAAACCAACAAAAAATATTGTTAATCAACCATCGTCATCCACAGCACCAACATATGTGAGGTCTGTCCGTCTCACCCTTACAGCCCCTTTAAGCCAGCTGGTGGCTCGAATATTAGCATGGTCACCACTTCCTATGCTAGCAGTATTACCTGCCAAAGGGTAAGATCCAGCACCATCTTCTAAGAGCGTCCAAGGATCTATTTCCAAATCATTGTCCTGTTGTTTTGACTTCCCTGATGCATTAGATGCAACCCTTGATAGAACTGGGTTCCTCTGAGGGATAGTTGAACTACTGGAGTTAGACCCAGGATTTGTAATGCTGGGTTGAAGGCCAACAAGACCGGAATTTGAAATAGATGGTGGCTGGCAGGATAAAGAACACCGCATAGCGGGGATGAGTATGGGCATTGCAGCCTGAATATGCCACCGAATAGTGTCTGGCAGTTGCATACGATCCAAGTCATTCTGCATCAGACAACAGCTCATTAGACAAGCGTGATAAGGAAGATTGAATTAACATTTCTAGATTGCCAAATATGTAACATAAACATTGTCAAATTGTAGAGCTTTAGTAGAGATTTATGGAGAACGGATATGGCTAGCAATATCTGATATGAAACCAGTACAACATGGGATACATAATTTCTTGAAAAATAAAGACATGGGCATGGCATGATGCACCATAACATATACATACATATTATAGATTTCTTATTAAAAAAAAAAAAAAAAAAACATAGAGAAACATAAAAGCTATCATAACAAAATAATGGTCGGGCCATTCCATGATTGAGGGGTGCAGCGAACAAAAATAAAGAGTTTTTAGTTCCAATATTATTCATTGGAGACCATCGAAGTCTAGAGTTTATCAAATTCTGATTATATCCCACATTTGTTGACAAAAAACCTCAATGGAAAAAGAAAAAGAAAATATTACACTAGAAAACAATTTTCAATGATGTCGAAATAGCATACCATATGGCGGTTTATATCTAACACCGGGAAGGTATAAATTTTTTAAAGTATCAGTCCTTCCTGGTGCGTAGCAAAACAGAAGATCTTATAATACAAGATGCCTTGAAGAAACATCTCTGGTCCTTACCATGATGTCACCTTATCCAATTAACAAAAAAAACTTGCATACAGCATCTATAAATCCTTAAAAAGAAAAACTAATTGAATTAAGACATCAGTCAGCTACAGAACTTCTAAGCACGTAGAACAGACATGCACAAACAAATAATTGGTAAGACATTGTATTTTAAATTAAGACCATTCCAACACTTCAAAGAATTACATTAGTGTTAAATATGCTGAAAAGCCACCTAAGGGCTAAGTGACTAGAACCAAAAACTTATACACATACGGGCTTAAATGAACAAACCTGCAAAGTCTCCAACAATTCTCGGTCAATTCCAGAAAATTCCCTCGTAGGTTCACTGATTGTCTTTGAAACAGGCTTTGCTCTAAGCCAACTTGGAGGATAAGTACTTAATAATCCATGCAAAACCAACAGTAAACGATCAAACAGACTCCCAGAAGAAGAATCCACAAAAGCAGCAGAAGCAACTTCAGAAGATGACTCTGCCTCCCTTATCGACAGAGATGGCACAGCATTCACCGTAATGTCCACATCCTCATGCACAACCCGGCTACCAAGGAGACGAAAAATTACAGTGGCAAGAAACTGTCTCATGCTTCGAACAGATGGCTCCCTGCAAAATTGAAATAAATAGAACTAAGGAATAGCTTCTAACATTCTAGGATTTAATAGTTCCTCACAAGCACGCATAAAAAATAAAACAAGGTCAATGCCTTCATGGCAAAAATATCCATATTTTCATTTCTAAAGAGAGGTCATAACTGATTTAATTGATTGCCAACTCTCAAAATTTAAAGCTCAAATCCATTTTGCTACAAGGAAAAACTACCACTTTCAGTAGCAGCAGCTGGGACCCATGACAATTCAGACATGATAAAAAATTGTATTTCTGAAACTGAAAATAATCATATTGAAATTAGATCCAATCTTTTCTCCATTTCAAGAAAAGAGAAAAGGACCACGGATTATTTTTTTTCATTTGACAAGTGCATCAAGAATCCTATAATGAGAAAGCTAATTACACATTGCAATATCCAGTCTTATTACCTGTCAGTGCAAAGAATAGGAAGAAATCTCAGGAGCAACTGCAAACGTAATGACATAGAAGCTCGTAGGGCTGCAGGAGATGGTGGAGAAGAATCGGTTGCAACTGTTTGTCGTCTAGCTAATGCAGGGCTTCCACCTCTAATATTTTTACGGTTATTTAATTTATTCGGCTGACCTTCAACTCCAGGAGGAGCACTTCCTACTGGTTTACTTCCACCTGTAACAGCAGTTATTTGTTGCTCAATATAACTTAACTGTTTCACCATATCACTTGCAAAGGAATTGCGGGATTCATCAGAACTTTGATCTATGCAAGGAAGAAGCAACTCGATAAGAGCCCCCTCAGTCACTTGCAGCTGGCACCTTTTCAAATCCATTCCCTCTTCAACAACTTCTCCTTCTTCAAGGGATGTGCTATCAAACTTCTTGTTATCCCCTTTGACAGTTAATGGATCAGTAGACGGACTACACCAACCCCATGGCTCCCAAAATTGGGTCTTAACAGAAAGATTTTTTTTCACAGCAATGTTATGTAGCCTTTGTCTAATGGTCTTCCGACCAAAGAGGACATCCTGGCCTCCAAGGAACCATTTAGCTTGCAACAACATTGAATCCTCTAGTGACCTACCAAAGAGATGAATCAACTCTGAAAAAAGGGGTGCAGCATCAGGTCTAACCAGTAACCTTGTGAGAAGTATTTGAATAAAATTGTTCTCATTCTCAGAAGCAGCAGCAGCCCTCTCTGTACTAGGTGAGGACAACTTTATAGCATCAGCCAAGGACACATCACGATTCTCCAGTTTTTCAATGAGGGCTTGTTCATTTAAAAGCAACCTGAGTACAACCCACTGCCAGTGAAATTTGGCAGGTTGCAAGGTATCCAAAACATGCACAAGCATATCCTGAAGCTTAGACTCACTATCTGTGAATTTAATTTTAGACTCACCAGGTCCAGACATTCGGCTCCCATCATCCTTTGTATAAATAGATTGTGGCATCTTACAATCAATCATGGCATTCAGGAAAAGCCTAGAGCGTAGGGGAACAAATGCTGTGGATCTTAAATGCATATCAGACCCATTAAACTCTAGCAAGGTTGCAAATTCAGAATCACTTGCATCTGCAGCCATAAGATCATAAAGACCCTGACAGTCTCTAAAACATACATCTCGAAATGGCAAATGTTTTATTGCATCAGTTATGGCC
>PYAF01001385.1:42481-56241 GCA_007407185.1 Glycine tomentella | reverse complement strand
ACCAAGGGTGAACACATATCCGCTTGTAGATTTAGTATCATTAGAACCGGTGATCCAATTTGCATCACAATATCCTTCAATAACTGCAGGATACTGTTCATAATGCAAACCAAAGTTTTGAGTGTGCTTTAGGTATCCTAAAACTCTTATCATAGCTTTCCAATGATACATGTTTGGATTACTCGTAAAGCGACTCAACTGCTCATTGCATAAGCAATATCAGGTCTAGTGCAATTCATAACATACATAAGACTGCCTAATACTTGAGCATATTCCTTTTGTGCTTTAGCTTTGCCAGTATTCTTCAATAGTCGAAGACTAGAGTCTATGGGATTATTCACAGGAGTTATATTTAAACTCTTGAATTTTTCAAGAATTTTTGTAATATAGTGAGCCTGTGATAGAGCCAAACCTCTTGATGTTCTATGGATTTTGATACCCAAAATAACATCTGCTTTTCCCAAATCTTTCATGTCAAATTTGCTGGCAAGCAATTGCTTAGTAGCTTTAATCATTTGATTATTACTACCCATTATCAACATGTCGTCTACATAAAGACAGACTATGGCAAACCCTTTATCAGTATTTTGAATGTAGACACACTTGTCACATTCATTAATACTAAAACCATTTGATAACATAACTTTATCAAACTTTGCATGCCATTAATTAAGCGACAAACTTTCCGTTCTTGTCCTGGAACAGAAAACCCTTCAGGTTGTTCCAAATAGATCTCTTCTTCTAAGTCTCCATTTAAGAAAGCTGTCTTAACATCCATTTGATGTAGTTCTAACCCATACAACGCTGCTAGCGCGACTAACATCCTAATGGATGTAATTCTTGTAACAGGTGAATAGATATCGAAGTAGTCAAGACCTTTGCGTTGCTTATAGCCTTTGACTACAAGCCTAGCTTTATATTTATCAATAGTGCCATCTTTCTTCATCTTCCTTTAGAAGACCCACTTACTTCCTAGAGGCTTAGTGCCAGGAGGAAGGTTTGCCAATTCCCATGTGTGATTTGACAGGATGGATTCAATTTCACTATTGATAGCTTCTTCCCAGAATGGTGCCTCTGGGGACGTCACAGCTTCTTTATACGTCTGAGGCTCATTTTCTAACAAATATGTTAGAAAATCAGGTCCAAAGGATGTGGTGGTCCTTTGCCTCTTACTACGTCTAGGTTCTTCCTCTACAGGATTAAAACTAGTTGTAGTCTCTTGAGGTCTTACAACATTATCATTGTCATTGCCACTTGGTTCATATGCCTTTTTATACGGAAATATATCCTCAAAGAACCTAGCATCGCTTGATTCAATAATCGTATTAACATGTATATCTGAGACATTGGATTTATAAACCAAAAATCGACTAGCACTACTATTAAGTGCATAACCAATGAATACACAATCCACGATTTTAGGTCCGATCTTCAACCTTTTGGGTTTAGGAACCGCGACCTTAGCCAAGCATGTAACACCCCGGCCGGACGTGCTATCATTAACAATATCATAAGCGTGCTATTAGCGTTAATCTAACGCATTACGAAAGCGATAGAAATCGATTTTCTTGATCCATTATGCATAGAGTATAAAACCATACATCAAACTAGTCACTATTGATCCCGATAAAACATACACATCATAAGTAGGCATACTACAACAGACAGAGATCAGCAGGAGGAAAACATCATCTTATACATAAAAGTCTGTACATATACATGCATTGATAGGTTCTACCACAATTGTGGACATAAAATATACATATGTACAGTACAACTGGTGTACACTCACACCATATCCCTATACCGGGTACAAGACAGAGTTTAAACTAAAGATTTTTCTAGTCTTCATCTGCAGCTAATGACCATCCAGCAACTCAGCTAAGGCCTCCTGCCCGGTGGTAACTCCTCTTCACAAGAAGTACCTGAAAACCACAACCCACAACAGGGGTGAGATAAACATCTCAGAAAGCTTAGGGTCCTGGGACATCCTCCCTTACCTTGATTCACCCCCTAAGCACAACATAACAGAACATAACAAAGCCTAGGACACCGTCCTAGCGGTCATACATTTCCCAGTCCTCTGGGTATCAACCGGATGCTATCAGCATCAGAGGTATTCAACCTCATACTGGCTCTCTAGCCATCTGGCTCTCTAGCCATCGCAGACTCGTCTCACAGAGGTCTCATCCACAGATGTGTTTATCACTAGACACTTTCCATACCAGAGAGGCATCGCCTCATCTATCAGAATCAACATTGCCTGAGTCATCTATTCAGGATTTCACGTACACACAATGCCTGAGGAATCCCTCACTCAGGACTTTCAGAATCCAGATATGGCTCATCTAAGAGGCCTTAGGCTCTCATCCCATCGGGAAGCCCTCTCTTAGAGATACAACATATCTATCTGCTGCCTGGCCTCTCCAGGACTTTCATAACACATGCCTGGGCAAGAACCTCCATACAGGGCAATCACCTCCAGGACTTTCATCATCACTGGCCTGAGGATAACCACTCAGGACTTTCAACATCTCTGCCTAAGGAGGAACCTCCACACAGGGCAATCCACCCTTAGGACTTTAACGGAGAGCAGTGGCACCTCCCAAGGAATCTCAGCTATTCCAGGGAGTCCTCAAACTCTTCCTCTGGCTAGGGAACCTCAACTAGCCCGATACTATCGCCGTATCCTATAGGTTCCATCACCTACAGTCTCAGCTGCATTCTCATTCTCACACTTTCTCAGTGTCTATCCTAGGGTTTCACATTCAAGCCCAGCACACTCTAGGCCATTTCATAATTCCAATATCTGGAACGGACTGAGTTTCACTCCAAGTACCGTTCACCGAGCCTCTCAGGCCCCATATACAGAAACATATATACCTCACCGACTTGGGTGGCAAACCACAATAAGGGAAAACCCTAGAACAGTGAGCTTACCTGGCATGCCATGCCTCACAGCTCTAGCTCAACTGATGGTCTGCTTCACTGCTGCCCGTTGTGTCAAGCCCTACCAAGGCACACAACCGCATGTTACAGACCATACAAGCATATAAAAACAAGCAAACTCAACAAGTAGTCCACAACTGCCTCTGGAAAGGAATCTCAGTCCTTTCCATCAACCCAAGTTATCCAACTTAAGGTTCATCAGGCTTATCCATTCTAAGCCTTTCCAGAGACCCTCAATGGTCTGTCTTAACTCAGCCATGGCCTCTGAGTCACCACAGACTCAACACAAGCCATACACAATGAGCTCAAAGCTCCGACATCCCACTTTCACAGGGATTTCCACAGGGCTTGAACGGTCTGTCTCACCAGACACCGTTCTCATAGCCTCTCAGGCACATCAAGCCCATCAAAATGGCCCTTGCATGTCTCAAATCAAGTGACTCAATTCAAGTCACACATGCATAGCCTAGAGCCATACTAAAGCACAAACTGAAAGCTAATCCTTCCTCCTCTCATCATCCTGAACACATCTCTCAACTGGACCCAGAGCTAATTCTAGCTCTATCACAGATGGGTCACTATTCATCAAAACCCTCAAATCAGAAATAACCGGGAAAACTCGAGTGTCTTACCTCAGAACTGACGAGGAAGGCCTCTGGGCTACTCCTCCTAGCCTTGGTGCAGCTGAAACACCGCCAATCCTCGCCCAATCTCGAGTTCTCGGCAGCTTTCTCGGAGAAGGGGTTTTCAATGAATAGGGAAGAAGGATTTTGGCTCTAACATGGTTTCTAGGAGGTTTGGATGGTCTAGGAGGTGTTTGGGGTCACAAAACATGGCCATAGGAGCTTGGGAAGCTCTCCCATGGCTGCTGGAGGTCAGAGGAAGAAGAAAATGAAATTCTTCTCCTCCAAAACGCGACTGGCCTTTTTATAAACCTCTGTCGTGCCTTCCACGCTTCCAGCGTGGCATCCCACGCTGCCAGCGTGGGGTTCCAGTGAAAACCCAGTTCCTGAAACACTTCCCACGCTCCTGGCGTGGCTTCCACGCTACCAGCGTGGACTCCCACGCCATCAGCGTGGATTCCCACGCCATCAGTGTGGCTTTCCAGAGCCTATGACGCCATCAGCGCCAACCCCCCACGCGATCAACGTGAACCTCCCGTAGGTCTGGCGCCACCCGCGCGACCCTGGCGCTATCCGCGCCATACACACCAACATGGTTTTCTCAGCAGGACATCTGACGCTATCCGCACGGATTCCCACGCCATCCGCGCCAGGACTCAGGGTCATCACATTCACCCCTCCTTTTAGGAATTTTGTCCGCAAAATTCCAAATCCATATCACCAGTATGGACTAGTCCCGCCTTATCATCATATACAAGCTCACAGGTCACATAGGACTTCTCAGATTCTTCCTAATCTGAACACCACCGGGCTTTTCCATATGTGACTAATCTGTCACATTCACAGATCCAAGATACATGGCAACCCTCATGTGATCCTGATGCCTGGGAGACAGCCTCCCCACGTCTATGCCCGTCCTATACCTGTGATAGAAAATGGCTTCAGACACACGATCACTCTTATCTACTGTAAGAGTTCTGTGTCTAGGATCACACATATCCTTTCTATCGACTCTGAGCTCGCAAACATAACTCTGATCCTCCGGATCAGCTCAAGAGTCTTTCGAGCCATCTTAGGTTCACGAAGCTGTTTCCCTCTAACCTCTGCCTATTCTACTGGAGTCCTGCACCACCGGCCTCTACGGAGCCTCATCAGGTGCCATGTCCCTCTAACATGTGACTTATCACCCTCAAGGAACTCCATCATAGACAGACCTCTAACCCAGCCTGTACCCTACTCTAAGGTACACTTACTCTCAACACATCCTCCAGGATCTGATCCTCACTTCGAGGATGGTAGGCTAACCTGAGCCTCAGCTGGGTTTTAAAACCTTCCGAAGAACACCTCACACCTAGAGGTAACTTCGGATCACAGTCACTAACCATGTGACATATCAGACATTAGCCGTATCTACAACCATGTCTCTCCTCATCCCTGGCCACCAGAAAGCCTCTCAGGATACTGATACATTCCTGTGGCCCTTGGATGACCATCACCAGTCCTGATGACTCTCATCAAGGACAGGTTCACCAGCTCGCTCTGAGGCACCATAACAGGACTTAGCTTATCATCAGCTATGTGCCATCTAAGAGTCACTCTGCTGGTCTACCATAGCCCTCATAGTCACCTCCTGTGACTAGGCCTCGCAGATCTCCGCTGCGCCACTCTGATTACCATCCACTTGGTCCATCTCAACCAGAGACCAGATGATCCCCTGTTTACGATAGGCGTACATCTCTGAGTTGCTCACTCAGCTCTCAGTCAAAACTGACTTTACACATGGATCACTCCCATGGTATGCCGATCGAGATCGCAATACACGACCACGCCGCTGTTGGAATACCTCTCACAGCACATCGGCTATCTGGCCTGGGATCTCGCGGCCCCATAAACTACATGAGCAAACATCTTGCTCCATACACCTGGCGGAGCTACCTCAACGCCTAGCGGAGCTACCTCAACGCTAACATCAACATATGGCGGAGTTCCACTCAACGCCCACAATATGGCAGAGTTACACTCAATGCCTAGCGGAGTTACACTCAACGCTAACAACATCTGGCGGAGTTACACTCAACGCCCACCATATGGCAGAGTTACACTTAATGCCTAGCGGAGTTACACTCAACGCTAACAACATCTGGCGGAGTTACACTCAACGCCCACCATATGGCAGAGTTACACTCAATGCCTGCATAGCTGACAGAGTTTCACTCAATGTCAGTCATAAATCATGTCATATGAAATGCCCTGACGGAGCTCCTCAACGTCAGTGCCTGTCATACTGTGGCAGAGCTCCTCAATGCCACGGGCGGAGCTCCTTAACGCCCAAAAGACCCGGCGGAGCTCCTCAACGCCGGTCTATATCTGTTGGCCAACAGATCTTTGGCAGAGCTCCTCGATGCCAAGGACGGAGCTCCTCAACGTCCAGAATACATGGCGGAGCTCCTCAACGCCGGTATTCTTCTATCGGCCAACAGACATCTCATGTACAACACAAGCATCAAAAGCAGATGCATACAATCTCAAACAAGTAAGGCCACAGCCAATGCATGCATCATGAATCATGACCAACACTCCCCAGGAGTGTGGTGTGCAACCAAAACAGGAATTCATCCCCAGGAAACACTGAACGTACACGCGTGCCATCCTATTGGGAACTATCCCTTACACATGGCCGCACCTCTATGGCACCTCCAAGGTAGAAGGAAGTCCTCAACTTCTATCCTCTTGGTCTATACAAACCAATTCTCTGGTAGCTCCAACCAGAAAAAACCAACTAGGAGGAAACCCCTCTCCTAGGGAGGTCTATCTCAAACTATCTCAGCCATCACCGCTTCCTCGAAGCGTGATTCTCTCCATCACACACGTGGAGCCTACTCAAACCCAAACACAGACCCTTATCAGGATATCATCATACCTTTCCTTGGGTCAAGAACCTCAGACAACTTGTCTGGTACCTCTGGAGACTCTCTCTGTCTGCTTGTCCTCCTCAGGACACACATACGCATAGGGCCTTTCCGGCCACATCTATATCATAGCAGCTGACCTGTAGGACACACCATCCAGTAATACTTGTCGCAGATATCACACTGGAGTGTCTCTGTCCTCTGCCGCATCCTTCTGCGACTAGGCAAACTCAGGAGCTTTAGAGCTGTAGGCAAACTACTCTCAGCTCCTAGCCTTAGCCCTGCACAACTGGGTCAGCATCTCTGGGTCTCGCTACCCTGTGCTCCACCGAGTAAGTAAACTGCTTACCTCGGTGCCTCCTGAGCACATCACAGCCTGGCGAAACAACCTAACCAAGCTGTCCTTGACTCGAGATCCACTGTCGGCTACAAGCACCTCTATATCCTTTCTAAGTTCCCCCTGGAACTGAGCCACAAGGATATCCACCTCTGGCAAGGATCTCCTGAAAGAGTATATTTGGCCAGCTCAACAACCCTAGCCAAAAACTCAACCACAGTCATGTTCCCTCACTGAACAAGACTGTCACACTCTGCCTGCTTCTGCTCTCAAGCATTCCTGGGAAAACTCACATCCAGGAACCAGGCCTCAAACATCTGTCAGGAGAAAACCTCTCCCAAGTCTCCCAGCATCGCTGCTGTGGTCATCCACCACTCATGGGCATCGCCCTGCAGCAGCGAGGTCGCATACAGCAACCTCGGAGATCTAAACACTCCGTCACCACCAAGATCCTCAGCATAGCCTGCAGCCACCTTGCTGCGGCAACTGGATCATATCTACCATAACAAGCTGGAGGTCATGCTTACAACAGAGATAAGCATTTTTCCTCAGGCTGCAAAACATCTCTGTCTCACATGGGACATCTGGTCCCCTCTCAGGTGGCTCCCGCCAACCTGATGGCGACTTCCCTCGCCCTTAACCACAGGAGGTGTAGGGGACACTTTGTCACCCCTCCTTTTAACTCCGACCTCCTCTAACAACTCCTGATGAGCCCTCCTCAAGGCTTCATACCTATCTTTGTCAACAGCCATCTCACGCTGCATAACTCACTGAGTCTGCCTACTTGCAGCTAACTCTTGCTGCATGGCCGCCACCGCAGCCACAACTGGATCAGACTAGACATGGGTCGCCCTACTGTTGTTTCTGGATCTCGACATGACAGTGCACATGCACACAACAGTGAGTTGATCAGGCTCACAACCAGTGTACCCCCATGCCGTTGTTCATGTCAGATCAAACCACAGTAGCAGGCACCACACCATTCCATGCATAATGCTTCTATCAAGAAACCGCTCTGATACCATTAAATGTAACACCCCGGCCGGACGTGCTATCATTAACAATATCATAAGCGTGCTATTAGCGTTAATCTAACGCATTACGGAAGCGATAGAAATCGATTTTCTTGATCCATTATGCATAGAGTATAAAACCATACATCAAACTAGTCACTATTGATCCCGATAAAACATACACATCATAAGTAGGCATACTACAACAGACAGAGACTAGCAGGAGGAAAACATCATCTTATACACAAAAGTCTGTACACATACATACATTGATAGGTTCTACCACAATTGTGGACATACAATATACATATGTACAGTACAACTGGTGTACACTCACACCATATCCCTATACCGGGTACAAGACAGAGTTTAAACTAAAGACTTTTCTAGTCTTCATCTGCAGCCAATGACCATCCAGCAACTCAGCTAAGGCCTCCTGCCCGGTGGTAACTCCTCTTCACAAGAAGTACCTGAAAACCACAACCCACAACAGGGGTGAGATAAACATCTCAGAAAGCTCAGGGTCCTGGGACATCCTCCCTTACCTTGATTCACCCCCTAAGCACAACATAACAGAACATAACAAAGCCTAGGACACCGTCCTAGCGGTCATACATATCCCAGTCCTCTGGGTATCAACCGGATGCTATCAGCATCAGAGGTATTCAACCTCATACTGGCTCTCTAGCCATCTGGCTCTCTAGCCATCGCAGACTCGTCTCGCAGAGGTCTCATCCACAGATGTGTCTATCACTAGACACTTTCCATACCAGAGAGGCATCGCCTCATCTATCAGAATCAACATTGCCTGAGTCATCTATTCAGGACTTCACGTACACACAATGCCTAAGGAATCCCTCACTCAGGACTTTCAGAATCCAGATATGGCTCATCTAAGAGGCCTTAGGCTCTCATCCCCTCGGGAAGCCCTCTCTTAGAGATACAACATATCTATCTGCTGCCTGGCCTCTCCAGGACTTTCATAACACATGCCTGGGCAAGAACCTCCATACAGGGCAATCACCTCCAGGACTTTCATCATCACTGGCCTGAGGATAACCACTCAGGACTTTCAACATCTCTGCCTAAGGAGGAACCTCCACACAGGGCAATCCACCCTTAGGACTTTAACGGAGAGCAGCGGCACCTCCCAAGGAATCTCAGCTATTCTAGGGAGTCCTCAAACTCTTCCTCTGGCTAGGGAACCTCAACTAGCCCGATACTATCGCCGTATCCTATAGGTTCCATCACCTACAGTCTCAGCTGCATTCTCATTCTCACACTTTCTCAGTGTCTATCCTAGGGTTTCACATTCAAGCCCAGCACACTCTAGGCCATTTCATAATTCCAATATCTGGAACGGACTGAGTTTCACTCCAAGTACCGTTCACCGAGCCTCTCAGGCCCCATATACAGAAACATATATACCTCACCCACTTGGGTGGCAAACCACAATAAGGGAAAACCCTAGAACAGTGAGCTTACCTGGCATGCCATGCCTCACAGCTCTAGCTCAACTGATGGTCTGCTTCACTGCTGCCCGTTGTGTCAAGCCCTACCAAGGCACACAACCGCATGTTACAGACCATACAAGCATATAAAAACAAGCAAACTCAACAAGCAGTCCACAACTGCCTCTGGAAAGGAATCTCAGTCCTTTCCATCAACCCAAGTTATCCAACTTAAGGTTCATCAGGCATATCCATTCTAAGCCTTTCCAGAGACCCTCAATGGTCTGTCTTAACTCAGCCATGGCCTCTGAGTCACCACAGACTCAACACAAGCCATACACAATGAGCTCAAAGCTCCGACATCCCACTTTCACAGGGATTTCCACAGGGCTTGAACGGTCTGTCTCACCAGACACCGTTCTCATAGCCTCTCTGGCACATCAAGCCCATCAAAATGGCCCTTGCATGTCTCAAATCAAGTGACTCAATTCAAGTCACACATGCATAGCCTAGAGCCATACTAAAGCACAAACTGAAAGCTAATCCTTCCTCCTCTCATCATCCTGAACACATCTCTCAACTGGAACCAGAGCTAATTCTAGCTCTATCACAGATGGGTCACTATTCATCAAAACCCTCAAATCAGAAATCAACCGGGAAAACTCGAGTGTCTTACCTCAGAACTGACGAGGAAGGCCTCTGGGCTACTCCTCCTAGCCTTGGTGCAGCTGAAACACCGCCAATCCTCGCCCAATCTCGAGTTCTCGGCAGCTTTCTCGGAGAAGGGGTTTTCAATGAATAGGGAAGAAGGATTTTGGCTCTAACATGGTTTCTAGGAGGTTTGGATGGTCTAGGAGGTGTGTTTGGGGTCACAAAACATGGCCATAGGAGCTTGGGAAGCTCTCTCATGGCTGCTGGAGGTCAGAGGAAGAAGAAAATGAATTTCTTTTCCTCCAAAACGCGACTGGCCTTTTTATAAACCTCTGTCGTGCCTTCCACGCTTCCAGCGTGGCATCCCACGCTGCCAGCGTAGGGTTCCAGTGAAAACCCAGTTCCTGAAACACTTCCCACGCTCCTGGCGTGGCTTCCACGCTACCAGCGTGGACTCCCACGCCATCAGCGTGGATTCCCACGCCATCAGCGTGGCTTTCCAGAGCCTATGACGCCATCAGCGCCAACCCCCCACGCGATCAACGTGAACCTCCCGTAGGTCTGGCGCCACCCGCGCGACCCTGGCGCTATCCGCGCCACACACACCAACATGGTTTTCTCAGCAGGACCTCTGACGCTATCCGTGCGGATTCCCACGCCATCCGCGCCAGGACTCAGGGTCATCACACCCCCACACTTTCAAGTATTTCTAGGATGGCTGCTTTCCTTTCCATACTTCGTATCGTATGCTCTTTGTCTTCTTGTGAGGAACTCTATTAATAATATAGTTTGCCATCAAAATGGCTTCCCCCCACAAGTTCTGTGGTAAACCGGACGTGATTAACATAGCGTTCATCATTTCTTTTAATGTCTGATTTTTCCTTTCTGCAACCCCATTTGATTGCGGTGCATAAGGAGCTGTCATCTGATGTATAACCCAGATTCTATACAGAATTCCTCGAAGGGGCCATCATATTCTCCCCCCCCCGATCGCTCCTTATAGCCTTAATTTTCTTGTTAAGTTGATTTTCAACTTCATTTTATATTGTCTAAAAGCTACAAGTGCTTCATTCTTACTATTAAGTAAATAGACATAACAATATCTACTGCAATCATCAATAAAAGTAATAAAATATTTCTTATTACCCCTAGATGGTACAGATTTCATATCACATATATCAGTATGTATTAAATCTACCAATTCAGTTGATCTATCAACAAAAGAAAAATGTAATTTTGAAAAGTACAAAAACACTGATTAATCACACAGATCAAACAGAAACACTGATTATTCACACAGATCAAACAAAAACACTGATTATTCACACAGATCAAACAGAAACATTGATTAATCACACAGATTAATCATTCAAAAGTACAGAGAGTAGACAACAGTATATAATACAAAAAGATAGAATATACTGAACCCAGATTCAATACCAAATTGTCTTAAGATTGTTAGATCTGTTAGTTAATTTTAGAATTGGAATATACCAATTGCACAAGGGTCAGAATCTGAGTAATTAAGAGGAACAATATAATCTACTACAACTGTACAAAAAAACAAATTAAATAGAACCTGTATGATAATTATGAATCAGACACAGATGCAAAAAGATGAAAGGATCCGAGCCCATCAATGTTGTCTCCTTAAGACAATTTGTTCCCTCCAATTGATGCCAAAGGTTGATGAACAATTGTCTCCCAGGATAGAATGGATCAACGTCTGAAGATTGATGGCACTTCAAATCAATAGCCAAAACGAACAAAGCTAATGCTTGAGGAACCACTCACAAAGTGTGAAGAGTTATGTGATATGAAAATGCACTAATGTCTAAGCTAGAATATCAGAAAAGATTGACTATCAAAACTCTATCAGTTTTTTCTACTTCTTCTTTCTGACTGTCTCTGTGTCTATTTATAGACAACAAACAACCCTAGTGAAGAGTTGTCGGTAAACCATCGCGACTCTTGGCGATGAATCATTGTAGTCGTTGGTTATCAGAGCGGTTGAGAGTAGTTATTTTTCTAACCTTTCCCAAGAGCGGTTAGGAGTAATTATTATTTTGAATTGTCAACCACCTCTTATTCATAACCCATGGAGTTTAAACAAAAACTCCAACATATATAACATGACTTTGGGCTCTGATTTTTTTTATCATATGATAAAATTAACTATTCAGTCCTTTTACAATATATTATAAAATTAATGACATATAAGCAGACGGTTTGTTATGTTGTTTCAAAACACCATTTCTGTTCTATATGCAACACATCATATCAGGTATTAGATGATGGTCCTGACTTATGTTTTTATTTTTTATTTTTTTTTCATACGCTAAACTTTATTATTAAAAAGTAATAAGTGATAGCATAAGAAAAGCTCACTTAGGAACAGGGGTGTAAATGGATCGCATTTAACCCACGAATCCACATAACCCAATCTAATTACTAATATATCTCCTTTTTTTAAACTTAAATAATCTTTTGATTCCTATAAAATAGGGTGTCTTTCATTTTAGTTATTTCAACTTTTTTTTCTTCAGTATTTTAAAATAAGGTGTCCAGTAATAAGTTAACTAGGGATGAATTCAGAAGTGCATTAATCGGGGACCAAATTTTTTTTTAAGCAATTAAATATCTAAATATTTAACCACCAAATGTGTGGATCAATTAGTAGGATTATTTCAGCTTAATTAAAGGTTTCGAGTTCGAGTCCTACATATCTAGTTACATTAAATACTTGGAGAAAGAAATTTACTGTCCATAATGATTCTACCCAATTCGAACAAGATTGTCTCAAAGTGGATAATACACATGGTTCAGACAAAAAAAAGTGTAACAAAATTTTTTTTGATTAATGTTATGTGTAAAGTAAATTAGATATATGATTTATTACTAGAAGAAAATTAAGCATATGTCAACTCAAAAATCTATTTTTCTTATATTTTTTATATTTGTTTTTATTTTTATTTTTATTTTTCTTTATATAAATACATACAGGATCCCAAGGGAGGGAGGGGGACCAAAACCACCTTGGATCTGTCGTTGACGTTAACTAATGACGTAACAACAATGATAATAGTCATTGACTTGCTATTTCGTCAAAGATTCTGACAAGGTAATCACACATATATTTTTCTTGGTAAACTCTATTTTTAAATTTCTCATCAATCATTTCATCAATTGTTTTGAGAATACAACGATTTGAAAAATATAGTTTTCTTAAAATATAATTGCCCTATCAGATTGTTTGATAAAGTAACAAGTCAATGTTGGTAATACTTCATATGTAAGTGTATGCAACATAGTATGTTATTGCTAAAAATATAACTTTTAACCTTTGTATTTATTTGTATCTAATTAAAATAATTAAGAGTCATATTTGGTTCATGGCTAGAGATTATAATCAAGGGTATTGTATACTCAAAGTCATTTCCCCTGCCATATTGTCATGCTAAAAAATTGTGTATTTTCCTTCTCCTAACTTCCAACTCCAATGTTCATCAAACTAGTTTTGATAACTCTCACCACCACTAACTTTCTTCATATTTCGCCACCACATGGAATCACAATTTCTATGCCCCCCTCCCCCACACTAGGTTCCTCCCACCTTCATATTTAGAATACAAGATATCCCTCCATAAAAAAAAAGAAAAAAAAGAAATTCAAACAACTAACATCTCCATTTGGCAACTAAAGAAGTGTTGAAATAACTCACATGTTTGACCACTAACCCATCATGACTCTTAGGACAACATATTTTCTCTCAACTCACCCAATGAACCTTCCTCCCCCCCCCCCCCCCCCCCCCCCCCCCCCCCCCC
>PYAF01001385.1:1770-18431 GCA_007407185.1 Glycine tomentella | reverse complement strand
CAGTATAAAAATCTGTGGCTAATCTTTCTTCTCTTCTCTTCATCTCTAAATTGCTTTGGTTGTGATTCAAATTGTTTGCACAGAATGTTTTTCTCAGCTTATTGGTTTCTTGACAAAGGAATTTGATTGAATACAAGAGTCTTGGTTTTAAATATTTTTTTAAAGTGATAAAGATCCTGTGGCAACTCTGATTTGTAAAATTTTAATTTACCAAGGTTCAACCAATTCACCCCCCTTGGTTATATAGAAGTGTTCCTTTTATTTTCAATTTGGTGTGTGTAATCGATTATAGGTTGTTACAAAAATCTGTTATAAATAGAAGGAAGGCTTGACTTGAAATATAACTTAAACACTTTGAATTTTTTGAATATACACAAGCCTTCTAAGAGTTAGAAAGTGATTTTCTGAGTTTGCTTACTTCTTGTCCCACTCTTTAATCTTCATGGGGGTTGAATGATTTCTTGGGCAAGAGATTTCAAAAGAGTAATGGAGAGCATGCTCTGAAATTCTGTTTATGCAAGTCAACCTTGATTGGTAACTCATATGCATTCATATTCATTGGATCATCAGGTTGTTTCTCTCCATAATCTTTGAGTGTAATCTCATTTTTGTAATTTCTGTTATTTGATGTTATTGTAAAGGGTTCTTTGAAGCTTGTTCTAGAGTAGTGTTCTCTAGGGAAGAATAGAGTAGTGTTCTCTAGGGAAGAACAGAGTAGTGTTCTCTTGTTCTTGATCATTAGGAGTCTAATAGGGTTTTAGATTTCTATTCTTTATCGAAGGTTGATAAAGAGAGATTGTTGTAAAGATTGTAAGACCTTAATTTTATAATAATGGAACTCTAATCTAGTATTGATTAGAAGAAACTGGATGTAGCTTCTTTTGAGAAGTGAACAGTATAAATTGCTTGTGTTGATTTTCTTTATCTCTATCTCTACAAGTAATCTTATTCATTTGTTCTTGGTGTTATTATCATTACTCAACAAGTTCTGTTTTGAGCTATTGATTTCTTGTGCTTAGTAATTTGATTGATTAAAAGCATTCTTGGTTTAAAAGTGATTAAGATCCTTTGACTCTGATTTTATAAATAATTTTAAAAGACCAAGTTTAAATCAATTCACCCCCCTCTTGGTTATTGTGGGTATTCTTATTGTTTTCATACGACACCCTCCACTATTGGGAGAATCTCCTCGGCTTATGGCTCTGAAGCGGAGTCAGTTACAGAACCGGAATCCCTTCCTTGCTTTTCTTCGAGTGGGGCCCATCGTTCATCTCATCTTCTAGGGTTTCTCCTTCCAACTCTAATTTGAACACACTACGGGGTCACCAAAATCCCATTCCTCTGGATGAGCCTTTCGAGGAGGGACACATGGTCAATTTTATCGATCCCGACGGGAGGAGATCCAATTTGAAACCCTAGAATCAGAGCGAATTGGTGGTTGTGGATGTGAGTTTCATGGGGAAGACGCACATTTGTTGTGGAGGAGAAATGGGTTAGGGGGGATGATGACGATGTCGTGGTGGTGGAGAACGGATTGCTGCAGGAAAGACTGATAGCGGAGATTTACCAGCATTTTGTGAACCCACGAATCCCCAGTTGTGATCGATCCAGGAGGCAGAGGCGACAAAAGAAGGAGATGTTCTCCTAGAGGAAGTGGGTGCCTAAGAATTTTGCAAGCCTAGGTGGTTCTACACAAACTGCTGAACAGATTACCAAAGGAATTGATGCCAGCAACCTCACTGCAATCATCACAGGTCTGGTTTTTGCACTTTGAATTATTATTATTCCTTGCTTTTGACTTGGTTTCATAGTACACACAAGTCTTCAGTGAATACATTTTATTTGTTTCCACAGATTCTAAGAGACGAGGTAGTGGCAAGGCTTTATGAGCTTGGGAAGGTACTTAATCTAAACTCAGCTTTACTTTGTCTGATAATTTTTCATTTATAATAATATTTCTATTCATAGTTAAAATAGTGCAAATGAATCTCTGTTCTTGACCTCAATGATCCAGATCCTCACAGGAAAATGCACATAACTTCAATGTCTGCAAGTTTTAAAGCATAACATTGAAAGAATATGCAACATTCTGTAATCTAAATTGTTTTATTTTATTACATTTAGTGTGCTGATTATTCTCATTCAGTGGCTGGTGGACCACTAATTGTTTATTGTTCTTAGAAGTTAATGTTGCCTTTTGGATATAATACAGGTAAGTGATGCTGGTTTGAGAACGTTAGCCTTTTAACTTGTTCAACTCTGAATAATTTTTCTGAGGACTTGACTGATGATTTTGTTGTTATTTCCAGATGGGTGGACCAAATGGGAAATGTACATGGTCACGTTGATGGTGCAAATGCAAATACTGAAGCTTTATTGATTGGATCTCACATGGTGAGGCATTTATTCCTGCAATTTATGTAAAAACAAAATTGAAGCTTTCCTTGACAATAATGATGATCCATTTTAATGATGGATACTAGAACATTGTTGTTGATGTTGGGATGTTTGATGGATCACAAGGAATTGTCTCTGCAATATCTTCCTTGAAGGCTATGCATGTCAATGGAAAGCTACAAAAGCTAAAGCGCCCCATTGAGGTTAGTCAAGTAACTTGTATAATTTTGCAATAAAAAAGTATTGGTTTGTGCTCACGCGAGGCTGTTTTCTATGATTTATCTAAACAAATTTTCAGTTTATATATTGCTTATTGAATGAGTGTTCATGCTTAGTTTTGTACATCACACATTAACCCCCTTCATCACCTTGGCATGTTTTCCTTCAAAACTACATCACGACTAACCACCGGAAAGAAACACCCCGAGCATTCTCCATAAGAATCCTAAGAAGGGAAAAAGAAAGGGAATGCAAAATCAAAGAAAGGGAAAAAGAAACAGATCAACACATCTATTAGCCTCTCTGAAAACATGACTAACATGACTAAACCAATTATGGGATGAGAGAAGTTGCAAGATGTTGCCAAGTAATGATTGCAACTGTTTAGAATTCGTCATATGGTTTTCAATCATCTTAACAACAACCTTAGAATACATCTCAAACCATACGTTAGTAAGATTGATATCGATAGCAATAAGAATACCTTTCTATAAGCCCAAAGTTCAAGGCAAATAGCACTGCAGAAACCTAAATTAGCAACGAAAACTTTAATAAATCTCCCTGATGAATGTCTGATAATACCTCCACAAGAAACATGAGACGTAGAGATTATGAAGGATCCATCCACATTAATCTTGAAACAATTAGGAGGCGTAGTCCAACCAACAGTGGCATTCTCTTTGGTGGCAGTTTTAGATCTATTTTGGAACTCAGTAAATCCCTTAATAATACAACAAACTTGGGCCCAAGCTCTATGAATTAAATCATAACTATGAGAGTTAACATAGAAAAAAAATAGATTGTTCCGAACATTCCACAAGTCATACGCCATAACACCAAACTGAGATGTCTAGTTATCTCCAAGGTTAGCATCTAGGGGTGATTAAGATTAAACTAGAGCCAAGCATCATACCCCAGACTAAAAACATTTTCCCATTGATCTGGGATCAGAATTTGGGACCATACATGTTGCACAGATTCACAGTCTCGGACGGTATGAATGGTACTCTAAATATTGGAGGCATTTAGGGCATAGATCTGAATCCGTCATATGTCCAAATTAGTAAGAAGTCTATTATGGACCATCTTCCACAGGAACGTTCTCATCCTTTGAGGGCCTCTCCACCTCCATATCAAGTGAAAGACAAGATTAGGATAAGGAAGAACCTCATCCTCATTGGTTAGAATAACATAAGTTTGCTTAATGGAGAATTCTCCATCTATAGAAAGTCTCCAAATGGGAAAGTCTTCAAAAACCTGCTTACGGGGAGGGAAAACACGGATACGATCGCATATGTTACAATGAAGGAAGAGATTTAGAACTTCCCACCTCCAACCATTAGTGGAGGCATAGGCCGCAACAGATAAATTATGCATTGCTTTAGGGATGCCTTGAGGAGCTAAGGTTTCAAGGATTGGGAATCCTAGGATCCACTTATCAATCAAAATTTGACTGTTTAACCATTGTTAATCACCTAACCAATGTTGTCTTCCAAATAATGCCAAATATGAGATATCCCTTTCCAGATATGAGAAGCCAAAGGTTTACAAGTTACTCTAGGAATAGAGAAAGCACTACAATCATATTTAGTATGAATAATGTGCACCCAAAGGGCCTCTAGATCAGACACCAACTTCCAAGCTAGCATCAGAATTTAGCTCTTATTAAGATCAATCATGTTATGAAACCCCAAGCCACCTTTACTTTGAGTTTGCAAATAGTCGCCATGAGATAAGATAGACTTTTTTCTATCATGAGAAGACTGCCTTATAAAATCTCTACAGAGTTTCTCAATGACTTTCCCAATAGAAACTAGGAGGAGAGTTGATTGTATAATGTACCTCGAGATGTTTAAGAGTGAATATTAGGCTAATGTAATATGCCTAGCATGAGACAACTTTCTAGATTTTCAGTCTGCCAATTTTTTTCCTGATTTTATCAATGATACCAGAAAATTGATTTGTTGTTTTTCCTCTAATTAAGGTTGGAAAAACCCAAATAACTGTCAATGGAAGCAACAACAGGAATGGTTAGGATGGCACTCAAGTGCTCAGTGTTATCCTTGTGAACAGTCTTGGAGGGAAAAAATAGAAGGTTTATGCTCATTAATTTTTTGGCCTGAGACTTCATAGAAGAGATCTATAACTCTCCTGATCTCACGAGCTTGGTCAAAAAAAGCTTCGACAATCAAAATAATATCATCCACAAAAAACAGATGGAAAATGGGAATCCCACCTATTTTTCCAAACATAAACAATTTTCATTTTCCCGGAGAGGTTAAATCTTGTATCATGTGTGCCATACATTCCAAGCATAAAATGAAGAGGTAAGGGGATAAGGGATCCCCTTGTCTCAAACCTCTAATTAGAGAGATAGGGTTAGTCTTAGAGCCATTCTGGTTAATAGCAAACTCCAAGGTACTCAAACAAAATTGAATGACTTCAACCATCTAGTCCAGGAAACCTGCCAAAGTTAAGGTATATCTACAATGAAGTCCCATTGCAATTTGTCATATGCTTTTTAAGATCAAGCTTTAACAACATATGACCATAATCATGCTTGGAATTACTTATAGAGTGGATCAATTCTTGCAAAATGATAAAATTATCCACGGAATTCTAACGTTTAATGAAGCTAGACTGCAGAGGTCGTATAAGCTTAGGAAGAGGATCTCTTATACCGTTAGCAATCACCTTAGTAAGCACCTTATAAATAACATTGCATAATGCAATGGGCCGAAATTAGGAGATAGTAGAAGGATCATTACTCTTAGGAATAGGAGTGATCAGGTATTGATTAATCTCTCCAATATTCTAGGGATTCTGTAGGACTTGATAAATTCATGAATATAGTGCCTGTCATACCCTAATTTTGTCTGGGTACCCAAAAAAAATTATTATTATTATTATTTAATAAAAAAATTGAAAAAAAAGAAGGAAAAAGGAAATAGAAAATAAATAATAAAGAGTAGTAAATAAAAAAAGGGGGATAACAAGAATACATAAATAAATAAACAATTAAAAAAATAAAATAATAAGTAGTAAAAAAAAAAAGAAAGAAAAAAAAAAGAAGAGGTTAACAAAGAGAAAAAGACAGCAACAAAGAGTAAAAACAAAGGAAAATGGGCCTTATGGCCCATTAGGTCAAAAGCAATGTAAAAGGCACAAATGAAAGAGTGAACAAGGGGGAGAAAAAGAAGGAATTAATTGGCATAGCGCGGATCCCAGAGAAGACAGAAGTAGCCAATCGGAGATTGCCATTTGTCATCCGGTCAAGGGAATCCAAGGGGGACTCTGAGGTGACCCTTCATTTCTCCATTTTCTCTTCCTTTCTCTTCTTCTCCCCCTCCCTTCTTCATTTTCGTTTTTTGTTGTTTCCTGTGATTTCTTTTGGTTTGAGTAAATTCTGCTTATCTCCATTGTTTCTATTTGGCTATTGATCTGTTGTAATCTTCTTATTTTTTTTTCTTGCGTTTTTGTTATCTTCTTCATAGAGTTTTTTTTTTTTGTTTTTTCTTTTTCCGATCACCACCACGTCCCAACACCATCGGCCACCACCGCCACCGCGGCCACTACCACCGCACTCCACACCCTCCACCATCGTGACCATGAACCACCACACCATATGAGCACCACCATCACTTTTGTGCTTGTTTTATTTCTTTTTTTTTTGTTTCATTTTTTTCTTTTTCCGATCACCACCGTGCACCACCGCACCTCCACCATGCCACTGCACCGCCTCCATGTCCTAGCTCCACCACGGTGGCCATGTGCCGCCAGCCCCTATGGTGGTGACTCAAGAAGTCACAAAACCTCCATGAACCCTAAACCCTAATTTTCGTGCAGCTTTGTTGCAGCTGCTGTGCCCAATTCCTAAGTACGGGTTGGGCCGGGTCGCCCTGACCAGGTTCCAACACAAAAAACAAATTGCTTTTTGCACCTCACTTTCTATAAGTTCACCCCCCTTCTTTTTTTGGGGCCAAGCCCAACGGACAAAAAAAATAAAAACATTTAACTTACTCGTTGTACCCCCATATTCAATAAGTACATCCATCTTAGTGCTTGGGCCTAACAAACACTGTTATGAATTTTGTAATGCTTTTTGCACCTATCCTTTTCCATAATTGCACACCGCTAGCAGTTGGGCCTAGCCCACTTTGGGGTAGTGCATATAATGCTGTTTACACCCCATGTTCATAAATGCACCCATATCTGCTGGGCCTAGCCCATTCGTGTGATTTAATATACATTGCTGATTGTACCCCCTTTTGTACTGTATACAACCCTAATTACTAAGTGTACCCCCTCCTCTATTCTATCTCTTTTCTACTTTCGTTTGATTTATTTAATTATGTAATATTTTGTCAATTATTCATCCGTATCTTTAGTACGCACTTATGTTTCGTGCACGCCATGCTGGGTCTCCGACTCGCTTGGTAGTGTTTCAATAACATGTGGTATGTTTCGTGCACACCATGCTGGGTCTCCGACTCGATTGGTAGTGTTTCAATAATACGTGGTTAGATTTTGCACTCCATGCTGGGTCTCCGATTTGCCTGGTAGTGTTTCAATAACATGTGGATAGATTTGTGAATATCATGCTGGGTCTCCGACTTGCTTGATTTCATAGAGTTTATCACACATTCAAAATCTTTTCTAAAAAAGCTAAAAGTACTCAAATGAAGAATCACTCAATTCCTTTTTTCGAAATCATAAATTACTCGAGATCGCTTCAAGGTCCAATGCCTTAAGCAATTCTCCTCCTTTTTTTAAAATCAATGTCGTTTCAAGGTCCAACGCCTTAACGACCCTTTTTCACGCAATTTGAACAAATCTTTCAAAAAAGATAAAATCAATCCAATCAAGCTCTTTTCAAAAACAAAGAACTATGTAAGTTTGATTTCCTCATTGCACCTGGGGATACGTAGGAGCAACGGCAAACCCCTTGTCGACCTAGAAAAGAAAAAAATATAAAATCTTCTCTTTTCTAAAACATAAAAATTTGATTTTCTTTTGTAAATAAACAAAAATAAAGCAAACATCATTCATGTTCTTAAGGGAAGATAAATAATTCAATAAGTCACTTTATTTTTCACACACTCGATTAAAGGCTGCCGTCTTCGTGACGGACCCGTGGGGTGCTAACACCTTCCCCGTGCGTAAACGACTCCTGAATCCTTTTTCTCTAAAGTCATAGACCATGTCTTATCTTTTGGTTTTTCCAACGTTTCCCTTAAATAAGCGTTGGTGGCAACTCCCTTCTAGTTTTCCCTTTCATTTGGGGAAATATTCTATTTTCTTTTTTTCGTCGTCGTCCCCGTCGTCGGCCGGATAGGTTGCGACAGATGGCGACTCCACTAGGGACTGGTTAAAGAGTTAAGCCATTTAATCGTGTGTGCAATTTTATCGTGACTTTTTCGTTATTTATTTTTCCTTTTTCTTCTTTTCGTTGTGCTCCTATTTGTTATCATTTCACTCCGCTACCGTTCTTTTCGTCGTTTTTTTATTCTGTCTTGCTCATGCTTGTATATATATCCTTTGCTATATTGTTATGCTTATGTAGTTAGAAATAAATTACATCATTGAATTCTAGGGTAAACGACATGTGTTATACCTTTTGTATCTACTTGGGAATTTTCTGATTGTTTTGCAGGTGGGGTTGGGTAATTCCTAGGTTGCTCCGTTCACACACGACACATACACTTTTTGCACACACTTTGAGATATTGGGCCCTATACCCGGGTCTTTGTGAGCCATAGGGAGTGGAGGTCGATCTATAGTTATGCTGGGTCTCCGACTCGCTTGATAATAGTGAAGCCTCATCTAGAGTTTTCCTCTTTTGTGATGCATTGCACTAGTAGTCCCTATCACCGCATTATCATTACATAAGAGGATGATATCTCTAGAAGCCAGTGAGAATACATAAGACTACCCTTGGAAGTTGTCACTTAATAGTGGAATTTTAGATCCTTTCTATTAGGTTCCTAAATTAGGGGCACATAGCATACTCACCCCACCTTGTTTCCTTGATCATCATGCGTCTCTTCATAGCATCGCGATGGACATCATTTCTGCATTCATCATTTGTCATATTTATGCACTGCATAAGTCATTGCATGTCTATTCATATTCATATAGCATGTTGTTTATCCCAACAGTTACATACATTTTGTCGTCAGCATTTGCATGCCATGTTCACTCATGCATGATTCAAGTGTATATTTACTCATGCATTGTATTTTCTTTTCTATTGGCAAAAGTCGCAATAAAGCCTGAAAGCTTACCCAGTATTCTTGGTTATGTGTGTTAAGTACCATGGTCATGTTCATAAATAAACCATATCAAGGCTATACACTCTCTTTCCTGTAAGCGATCGAAGATCACATGAACATTGTACTCAATGTGTTTGGTAACAAGAAGGGGTGGTCTTTCAAGTGTCTTGCATCGATCTCATAAATACGTCTATCATGCACAGTATAAGTATGTCATATTCATTCATCATATCTCTTTTATGATAGGTTGTTGAAGTATTGACGATCAAAAAATCTCATTCTCGGAACATGGGTTCGAATCAAGCACAATCTCTTAAGAAAAGATTTTATCAAGTCAAGATCAAAAGTCTGGAAGTAGCCAGCTTGCGAGAGTTGGGTCAGCGGATGGATCGAGTTCAACATCAAGCGTTTGGCAAGGTGTATGGAAAGATCTGGGATCTGGCGATGATAGGAGTGTCAGTTGAAGCAATTGCAGCTCTCACCCAACACTATGACCAACCGCTCAGATGTTTCACGTTTTGGGATTTTCAGCTGGCACCAACCATAGAAGAGTTTGAGGAAATCTTAGGATGCCCAATGGGAGGAAGGAAGCCATACCTTTTTTTCGGGTGTTACCCTTCCATGGCGAAGGTGGCTGGAGTAGTCAAGATCTCAGAGCGAGAGTTAGATTGAGTGAAGCAGAGCAGAAATGGAGTTGTGGGTATACCTAGGAAGTGTTTGGAAAAGAAAGCAGAAGCCTTGGCAAACCAAGGGGAGTGGACGTCGTTCATGGCTGTATTAGCACTGCTCATGTTTGGGGTGGTACTGTTTCCGAATGTAGATGGACTGGTTGATCTAGCGGCGATTGACGCCTTCCTTGCTTATCACCATAGCAAGGAAAGCCTAGTCGTTGCCGTGTTGGCAAATATATATGATACATTCGACCTAAGATGTGAGAAGAGTAGTGCAAGGATTGTTTGTTGTACGCCAGCTCTTTATGTATAGTTGGTGTCCTATTTCCTTTGTCCGGGAAGTGGTTCTGTCTGTCCTATACAAAGTTATCACATGTACTTGGGAAAAGGAAAAGTTAAGTGGGAAGAGCTGTTGTCAAACGCGATAGGTTCATCCATTTGCTGGTTCCCTCGATGGAAGGAAGGGGTAACAGGAGTATTGTGTTTAGCTGAAGGATTTCCGAATGTCCCTTTGATGGGAACGAGGGGTTGTATTAATTATAATCCTGTGTTGGCCATAAGACAGTTTGGTTATCCTATGAGAGGTGCACCGTCTGAGGAGGTCATCATGCCTTTCATCACAAGAGGGTTTAATGAAGCTAATATGAAGGTGATCCAGAGAGTCCGTAGGGCATGAAACCGAGTTGAAAGGAAAGATAAGGAGCTCAGAGAAAGAAATAACGGTGTCGTGGGCGGTTACCATAGATGGTTGAAAGCTAGAGTACAAGGCATTGTTTGGCTTGAAAAACCAAAGGGTGCAATGGAGGAAGAAGTAGCGGCGTCCGAGGAGAGCGAAGAGGTGCAAGCCTTGAAGGGTGAGTTGGAGAGGACGAAAGTGGAAAGAGAAAAGTTGAAGGCAGTGGTCACTGGGGTCAGGAAGGAATGTGATAGGCTGAAGGATATCAATGTGTCCACAACTAAAGCATTAGAGCAAGAAATGAGGAGAGCCCGAGGGCAAGAGTCGAGCATAAAAAGGTTAAGAGGGGTTTTATTATGCAATAGCAACGAGCTCAAGTTGAGAAAGGTTGAGAGAGACGAAGCAATAAATGAGAACGTCATGTTGAAGGGCGAGTTAAGGGAGTGTCAGGAATCAAAGGAAAGCTTGAAAGACCAATTAAGTATGACGGAGAATAATATGTTGGCAATCATCGAGCAGTACAAGGAAAAGATGAGCCTGGCCACTATTCATAGGCAGGCACTGAAAGATGAACAGGCAAAGGTGTCGGCATTACAGAACGAAAGGGAAGCAAAAGAAGAAGTGATAGAGTTACTACACCAAGAAAGCATGATGTGGATGGACAGGTTTACTCTCACACTGAATGAGAGTCAAGAGCTCCCAAAGCTGCTAGCTAGAGCCAAGGCAATGACCGACGTGTACTCCACACTTGATGAAGTCCATAGTCTCTTTGATTACTGTCAACACATGATTGATTTAATGACTTCCATAATTAGGAACCGCTGATATGTCCATACTTTATTTCCAGTTGTATTTTGATCCTGATAAAATGTAATTAACAATGTTGTTTTAATGAAGATTTGAGTAATTTGACCCTGTGTTTTATTGAGTGTTCTGTATATAAGTCGTAATACTTCAACAACCAATCATTTACATGCATTCATGTTTTTTTGTTTTACCGCATTGTTATACATCGCTCATGATATTCTTTCATTGAAATCAGAAGAAAATAATCATTGTGCTAAGAAAGAAAGATTGTGCTTTACGGCACCCTTACCAGACGCGTGCCAAGACTAAGATAATGAGCGACATAGAAGAAGTCCAAGAGCAAATGAAGGCTGACGTGGAAGCTATGAAAGGGCAAATGACAATGATGATGGAAACGATGATGAGCATGAAGAAGATGATAGAGGCCAATGTTGCCACTACTACTGTTGCTAGTACCACCACTGGGGGGGCCTGATTCACCCACCTAGTTCCAATCGAGAGAGTCATCTAGTAGTGGGTCAAGGAGACGAGGCGTCGAAAAATGCACATGGGCCTCATTGTGTTTCATCCCATAACAAGACTCATTTTCCACCATATGGTTTGCCTCCCAATTATACACCACCTTTTGGTGTACCCACTCCTGATGAGAATATTAGTAACTCTGCACCTGTACTCATTGAGAACCAACAACCCCGACCCGATCATACGCATGCCCATGTTCCTCCGGTTGTCGATGAAACATATGTGGCTCCCCAAGACCACGTTAAAACAAATTTTGGGGTTTATCCAAGAAATACTGGTGAAGGGTTTGCGTTTTCTGGTATCCCTGTGCCAAATGCTCCGGGGGGCCCTCAGTATCGACCACCATCACAACCCCTACATTTTGTGATGGGAGGAGGACCTCCTGCTGAGATTGGAAAGGAAAAATTCAATCTTATAGAGGAAAGGCTGAGGGCCATTGAGGGAGAAGGAAATTATGGCTTTGTTGACATGTTAGAATTGTGCTTGGTACCCGATGTGGTCATACCTCCAAAGTTTAAGGTGCTAGATTTTGATAAATATATAGGGACCACTTGCCCAAAGAACCACTTGAAGATGTACTGTAGGAAGATGGGGGCATATGCGAAAGATGAAAAGTTGTTGACGCATTTCTTTCAGGAAAGCTTGACTAGGCCAGCTATTGTCTGGTATACTAACCTGGAATCCTCTCGGGTCCGCTCCTAGAAAGATTTAATGGATGCCTTCATAGGCAGTATCAATACAATTCCGACATGGCTCCAGATAGAATGCAACTTCAAAACATGTGCAAGAGAGATAATGAATCATTCAAAGAATTAATACGCTCAAAGATGGAGAGATCTTGCGGCTCAAGTGGTACCCCCTATGATGGAGAGGGAGATGATAACCATGATAATGGACACGTTGCCGGTGTTCTATTATGAGAAGATGGTAGGCTACATTCCTTCAAATTTTGCAGATCTAGTGTTTGCCGGCGAAAGAATTGAAGTAGGTCTGAGGAACGGGAAATTTGGTCATATTGCTTCTACGAATTCTAATAATAGGAAGCCGGGGATGAATGGAGGGAAAAAGAAGGAGGGAGAAGTTCAGGCTGTAACTGTTGTTCCCACATGGCCAAACTTTCCACCAACCCCTTATAATCCCTTGTACCAATACCCTCCCCCACAATACCACTACTCAGCCAATATCAACCCTACCCACTATGCACCACCTTATCAACCAAGAACACCCAATCAACCATAAAGACCTCCACTAAACCGGCCACACAATCCGCCCGCTGCACCACCAAGACCAAATACCACCCCCAATACCAACCAAAGCACCAACCAAAGAAGAAACTTCCCAGAGAGGAGACCTGTAGAATTCACTCCAATCCCAATATCATATGCTGAATTATTCCCATACCTACTGAACAATGCAATGGTAGCAATAATCCTATCAAAGATTCCTCAACCTCCATTCCCCCGAGGATACAACCCAAATGTAACATGTGCTTATCATGGTGGGGCTCCCGAGCATGCCATTGAGCATTGTGTGGTATTTAAATATAAGGTGCAAAGTTTAATTGATGCAGGTTGGTTGAAGTTTCAGGAGGATAATCCCAGTGTATAAGCTAATCCACTCGCAAATCATGGAAGTTCTTCTGTTAATGCTATAGAGGATGAGAGGACATGGGAACTGAAGAGAAGAGTTGAGGATGTCTCAACTCCCAAGAGATTTATTTTGAAAGCATTACGCAAGGCTGGTATGGTTGATTGTGAGAGTGATGAAGAAGATTCTTGTCTGTTTCATCCGGGGAGACCCCATGATGTGGAAGTTTGTCCCATGTTTAAGAATTTTCTACAGGGTTTGATGGATGAAGGCTGAATCGAAATTGGTTATGAGAGGAAGGAAGAAGGTGAGGTGTTCATGCAGTCAAGCGACACCAATGCTAATGTGCCTAAACCTCTAGTGATTCATTTCACTAGAAGTGCTACCACATATATGCCTCAAGGCTTCCAGTCTGTCATTTTGAAGACACCATCATCATTCCCGTATGAGAATAACAAAGCAGTGCCATGGAGATATGGTGTACAAGTATCAGAAGGAGGGCAGGGCGTATCCCTTGTGCATGATGAGTATGAGGCGTCAACTCCTAAAGTCACAAACATTTCTGGTATCAGTGGCATGACGCATAGTGGGCGCATTTATATTCCTTCCGAGCCACGAGTGGAATTTAAAGATAAAGAGAAGGCAAAGAAGAATGTAACAGAGGCTGAGAAGAGGGGTACCACAGTGAATGATAAGATGCTTAGTGAAAGGCCCGAAATGAAAGAGAAGCATTCTGGCAGAAGGGAAATATCTACTGAGGAAGCTGCAAAATTTTTGAAGATCATACGACAAAGTGAGTTCAAGGTGATAGAACAACTAAACAAAATGCCAGCTAGGATATCCCTATTGGAATTACTCATGCACTCTGAACCTCATAGAAAGTTGCTAATGCAAATTTTAAATGAGGCACATGTGGCACATGACATCTCAGTGGAGAAGTTTGAGGGAATAATCAATAATATTACTGCAAGTAATTATTTGACTTTTGGTGATGAAGAAATACCTGCGGGAGGAAGGGGATTGATGAGTCACTATTTGTCACTATTTACTCATCTTTCTGTACTCATTTTAATCCCTATCTTGTGCTTAATCGTTTATATTTTGTACTGTTTCTCATTTAGGATTTAATTGGACCGATAATTCAGATTTTAATTAATTTGGATTTTCTAAGTTTAATTATTCCTATTTTTATTTTCAGGGTAGTTTAATAATAATTGAATGGGCTTGGAATTAATTCATGGACCTGAAGATGGGATGTGTCATTAGCATTTTATTTTCGTTTTATTTTTATTTTCGTTTTTAGGCCAAAACTGTCAGGAGAAGCCCAATTTTTGTTTACGTCAGTCAGTCTATATATTTCGAATATTGTGCCCATGCAGAGATACATTAGACACCAGCCAACACTATTCACGTTTTTTGAGTTTTAGGGTTTTAGTAAATTTTCGTTTTCTGCTTCTTCTCTATTTTCAGTTTCGTTTTCTGCTAGTTTCTATTTCAGAATACATTTTGCAATTCAATTTCAGTGCTTATTTCGTTCTGTTTCAATTTCGTTTCTGCTTAATTCATTTTGTTCTGTTTCTGTTTCAATCTGCATATTTCGCTTTCAGTATTTAGGTTTTCGTTGATGTTTATTTCAATTCGTATCTGTGTTGCAATTTTCGAATTAATGGAAGGCTAAATCCTAGGGTTGGACCCTAGGACAGATTGCAAACCCTCAACAGAGGTTCTCTGTGCTTTATAACTCTGTTCTGCTTGATTCTTCTTGTTTGGGTTTCTATCTGTGTTTTTTTCGAATTGGAATCATGCTTAATGATTCTGGATTGAATGATTCAGTAATCTCAGTTTGCTTAATTCTGAGAGCTTGCCCTAACGAGGTTCACGTTTGCTTAATTCGTGTAATGACGTTTTAGGTTAATCTTCGCTTAGTTGATTAATCTGGACTGATAAGGATTAAGCAGGACAGATTACCTTTCGTGAACCGAGGATATTAGAGGCGCAATCTGTTCTAAGGTCTGACTCGTTTTAAATCACTGCGTTTAATCAGTAATTCTATTCTATTTTTAATTCTGCATTCTATCAAACAAAAACCCCCCTTACGCGTTTAAACCCTTACACAGACGAAATTTGATCCTTGAGAGACGACCTAGGAGTCACTTCCTAGTACTACATTTTAACTATATTAATTTGACGGAGTGCGACCTCCGATCAAATTTTGGCGCCGTTGTCGGGGATCAACAATTCTGTTTAAGGGTTCTTCTGGTGTGTGTGTGTGTGTGTGTGTTCTGTTTTGTTTCGTGTTGTTTTTCTTTGTGTTCTGTTATTATTGTTCATTGTTGCAAGTGGTAGAGGAAGCAAGGTAGTATTCGAGTGAACTGATTTAATTTACCCTAATCACCAATAGAACAGTAACTCGAATAGGTATCCTGTTGCCTATATCAATTTCATATCCCAGTTCCTGTTTTCTGGTGTGGGTTGTTATAATTGTGCTTCAAGGTTTTTGTTCCTTGCATATTTGGTTGTGTTGATCAATTTTGCAGGACCAATTAAGGTATTCAGCAAGCAAACCGCGCATACCAGGAAGCCGCAGCCGCAGGAACAGCATGAATAGTAGTGAACAGTACCAGTTTTTTTTGAATTAATTGTGATTTTTGGTTTTGATAGTTAGACTTGTTATTTTTGCTTGAATTTTTTTGTGGTAACTTCTCTTGGCCTATATTTTGTGTGAAAAATACCAAAAACACTTAAAGTATTCCAAATTCTGAGATACAAAAATTTGGGAAGCCAATTTTTGCGCAAACTTCAAACTGTCATAACTTTTGATCCGACCGTCAGAATTTGACGTATTTTATATGTTTTTGGGGTAGAAAAAAAAGATCTAGCCATCCCAGCACGCTATGCCTGCTGGCCACCGTTGGATTTTCAAAAAGTGGCCGTTTTCTATTTTATTTTTATTTTTCAAGTTTTATTTTCATATTTTTCTAATTTTTCTTAATTTAGTTTAAATATTTATCCTTTGAATTTTGCTTTGAATTTTGGTGTGCTGTCTTTTCATGATTTTAGGGTGATGCTCACAAAAATTTAGCTCATTTGGACTTCATTTGAGTATAGCTCTAGTTTTACCTCTCTTTATGCTTGTCTGCCAAATGCTTATTCTGTTGCATATAGTGCATGACTAGAGGCAATCCAGGAGACTTACAACCCTTTGATCCTGAGATAGGTAGGACCTACCACAGATTAGTTAGGCATTCTAGGCAATCTTCATTAGATTCTGCACCATTAGATAATATTAGCTTGCATTCTGAGCATTCTGTTTCTGAGCATTCTGTGCATACCAATTCTGATTCTGCTGATTATATTTATACTGGGAATACTATGGCTCAACCTCCACCTCGTGAGAGGACTCTTAGGGAGCTGGCTGCACCTGATTTTACCTATGAAAGCTTGTGCATTCAGTACCCTGATGAGGATGTTCCATATGTTCTCAAGACTGGACTAATACATTTGCTGCCT
>PYAF01001384.1:111617-122758 GCA_007407185.1 Glycine tomentella | reverse complement strand
ATTGAACATTAGTTTATTATTACGGATTATGTCTTTTGTTCTTTTTAGCGACGGTTTATAACTATTGTTAATTGTAATCACTAATGACAAAATTGTATGAAAAGAACTATCCTTTTAAAAATAACGAGACCTTAAAAGTTTTAATAAACAAATAATAAGACTAAAAATGTAATTAAGTCTAACTTCGTATTTACAAAATATTTATTTTTAATTATTATTATTATTATTCATGAAACATATTTTAATAACTAAATTTAAAAATAAAATATACAAGTATATATAATAATAATTTTTTTTCTTAATTTTATTGAATAAAATATTATGAATAACTATTTTAAATATATTCAGTGACTTAATGACTTTTTTTTTGGTAATGAAAATACAAAAACAAAAAAAAAAGGGGGGGACCCGGGGGGGGGGGGAGCTAAACTCTTTGGTGCTCTACATCAAGCATATTTGCAACAGTGACTTAATGACTTTGGTTAGACATATTAATTAAGTTAGATTTTTTAAGAGCACATTCATTGTTCTATTAAGTTAGATTTAATTTTTCTATATTTTATGTAATTAAGTATCGCGGTTGCTCATCACTCATACAGCAATAAGACAATCACAAATTTAATATCCACCCTCTCACACGTACTGCTGGTGCCCCTATTCTCTAACTAAACAAATTTCAGTTTGTTGAGGAACCCCATTTCATTTCTTCCATTGACGTATTTAACACTTTCTTTAATTTTCACATAAAATTTTATAAATTTTAATCGGAAGATTTTCTCAATCTCGTGTTACATAAGGTATTATAATTCTTAATGTGGCTAACATACTTCTTCATGTTGCAATCTAAGCATGCACGTGTACTCTGCTAATTTTCTCCTTTACTATTCTAATCCTTTATGTACAGATATTTATAAGTCATATGGTCCATAGACATTGCCTTTTTAATTAAGGGAATGTTAATACAAAATCACATGGTAGTAAGTCCTTGATAATGATTGGATTACGTTAAGATAAACTATATTCTTCAATCTTCAAAAAATGATGAGTAATTGCCTTAAGAAAACTAAATTTTTTGACGTAATTGTCTTATGCCAAAAGGTTTTCATCTCTTCTTATGAATGTTGTAGTCAAAAGTGTTTGATTTTCTCTAGATGTCTCGTGTGTTGTATCTAGTGGCGTGGTAGGATGCGTTGCTTCGTTTTCCAGGTATATTCATGGTCGTTTTAAATGAAGTGATGCTTTTTTTCTAGACCATTGATCTCACATGATCCAACGCTTGGGAATGGTTACAATATTTGGGCCTCCATAGGCCCAACCTCTACCCCTTTCTCGTCCTTCTCCTTCCAAACTTCATTTTGTCAAACTTCATTTTTCTGACTTGTGCTGCCAAGAAGCCTAGCACTAGTTTCTTTTTAGGATGTAGTTATTCCACTACTACAAATAGATCTTTTTACGATACAACATTGACAACTGTTGTTTCATAACAGTCTTCCTATGTCATGCGGTGACAATTTTGTAATTAAGTGAATGTTTACAATGACAACTTTTCAGCAATTGTCGTTGAAAGGTTAAAATGAAGACGTTTGTTTCATTTAGGTCTGTTTACCTCCAAAAATAAAAAATAAGAAAAAAAATAAAATAAGCTTCTCTATAAACCAAAATGAATTTTCATTAGTTAATTTGTAAATGTTATCTCATCTTTTAAAAAAGTTATATTAGTGAACTTCTAAAAATTAACTAATAGAGAACTTATTTTTTATTATAAAAAAATTTATCTTATTTTTTTCTTATTTTTTTTTTTAAAAAATGTTTTTAAAGAAGCATACTCAAATATATCCTTAGTCATTTATTCATGGATTCTTGACTTGTTGTAACGATTCAGGTGAGTCCAAGAGCTTTGAGGCTAGAATCATCGTTTCTCTCGGATTTCCTTCCAGAGTAATTCGACCACTTCATCTACCAACTCTAGCTTTGGGTTTGATGAGACTCCGTCCTCTAGTGACACTTTCGACAAATCTCTCCCCCCTTTGGGCCATGACGTGGATGCAATAATGGTGGTTGTGGGCCTTAGGCCATCGCCCCTCCAGTCAATGACAATACCTTATCTTCCGACCAATAGTGATTAATATTGGACTTTTTGATAAAAAAAAATTTAAATTTTACCCCCATAATTAAAAAAAAAATTACACCCTATCGATGATAAAGCTCTACACATTTATGACATCAAATTAGATAGTTTACATGGCAAAAAATCTTATATATTAATATTTCATGACAGTTGAATGTTGCAAAAATATCATAATGTTTTTTTAGGATGTCCAATGAACAACTTATATTTTAGGGAGACTAATTTTATTTGGACTTATGCCTTGGAGTGCAATTTTATTTCAATGTATGCTTTAGAGAGAGTATTAATATTTTTTAGATAATTTAAATACTTTTCCTTTTCTAGAAATACCATAAATCTTATATATTTATATTATGGGACCAAAAAGACATAAATTTGTGAGTCTTTAAATTATATTTTTAGAAAATGGCAGAATTTATAATATTTAAAAAAAGGATAAAAAGATTGTTTATAATTTAATTTTTTTTTAAAAATATATTCTATGAATATCCGAATAGGTATCAAGAAAATTTGTGAATATCTATTTCACAAATACGACTTCATTGTCATCTCTAAGTGCATATTATTACATCAAGCCAATTTATGTCTGTCGCGTTCAACATAAAGACTGGTATGTAGAGCTTTTGAGTTTCACTTATTATATGCACGTTTTGGCTTTCTAACCCAGTACCAAACACAGGTTTCAACTCATTGAATTGGCTTGAGTAAACGGTGAATTCATTTGATGATTTATTAGGCATACATATGAATCTCAATCAACTTAACATTATCTCCAGTATTTTTTTTGTCCATTAATTTAAATTTAAATTTCCCAAGTCTTTATTTATATTTCTCCCTAGGTCTACCTCGATCTCACTCAAGATTTTATTTGAAAGAAAAAAACAAATCAACCATCAAATCTTGATAATTGAAACAATTCACTTGAATCTTATCCTCACACTTGACTTTTTGATTAACCACAGTAGGTGATACAATTACAACATGTGAAATAGGCCTTTAATTTATACAATGTCTTTCACACAAGATTAGTTATACCTTCAATCATATACATAAAACAATCGTCGAGAAAAATCCAAGTCAATCATTGTGAAAAAAAAATATTATAAGCTATATAGCGACACGATGACTCACATTCTTTATTTGGTATTTGTTAAAGTTGATTCTTCATAAACATCTCCTCACAGATAACTTGAGGATCCCTTGTAATGTTCTTATACTTTGTTTTCCTATTTGAGTTTAGTTCTTTATTTTTAGGCTCGCTTAATTAATTAATCGTTCAAAAAAAAGCTCGCTTAATTAATTTTCAAATTTATTTAATCAACTATCTATTAATTACATTTTCATCTATTTACATTAATTAATAACTTTTTCATCTATTTATTTCCTATTTTAATAAATGCCAACTTTACCATGAAGAAGATTATTAATTTAATTAAATGTCACATTTGATTTGAAGACGTTTTGAAATAATTTATTGTATCTAACTTAATATTTCCTATATTAAACATCTTTAATTTTATTATTTATTTATTTTTAGTTAGGATTAATTTAATTTGTTGGTTCAATTTAAAGCCAAGATACATAATATATATATATATATATATATGTATATGTATATAAAGCCATTATGATTTCAGCCTAAGAAAATGAAAGTTCACCAACTGGTCTAGTTTCACATTCTAGCCTATGCGCTGTCCAATTTACCACGTAACTCTATAAATTTATCTTACACCCATTGTCTCTATGGATTTTATTTAGGTATGCAACAAAAGCATTTGTCACTTTGTTTGCGCAACGTGATGAGTGATGGATGACGATAAATTCTTATTTATTACTAGACATGGCAACGGGGCGGGTCATAGGCGATTTTTACTTATACCACCCCGCTCCTATCCCTCAAAACCTTCCTCGCCCCCGCCGTCGACGGGGGTCGATTTTTCCCGTCCCCGAACACTTAAAAATTACTATTAAAAAATTAATTTTAAACAACAATCATAACATAAAATTTAATCGCATTAAGCTTCAAATGTATGTAATTACAATAAAATTTCAACATTAGATGTTTATTGCTGGAAAATAAAATTAGTTATACTCTTAATTCTTGAATAAAATTAAGTCTTTATCCCAAGGTATTCCAAATATATAAAAATATTTTTATAAATAATTAAATATAGCATGGCGGAGGCGGGGGCGGGGCGGTTATCAGCATTACCAAAACCGTCCCGCCCCTGAATTCAACAGGCGGGGAAAAATCGAACCCGAACCTGAAACCGGTCAACTCGGTTTTTCCCCGTTGACATCTGGGTGGGTTCGAACGGATGCCCACGGGTGCGGGTCAAGTTGCCATGTCTATTTATTAATAAGACTTTTACTAGAAAATTCAAAGATAACAATTATGAAAAAGAATAAAATTAAAAGTTATCCACATGTTAAAAAGGCACAACCAACCCATTTTAAAAAGTGTTTTTTTCAGTAGTAAATAAACATCGATCCCCTCACAGATAACTTGTGGATACATGTATTTTCTTATTCTTTAATTTACTAGATATTTTAAATACTTTTCCTTTTCTAAAAATACCATAAATCTTATATATTTATATTATGGGACCAAAAAGACATAAATATGTGAGTCTTTAAATTATATTTTTAGAAAATGGCAGAATATATAATATTTAGAAAAGGATAAAGAGATTGTTTATAATTTATTTTTTTTTAAAGAAAATTCTATGAATTTCTATGGATATTCATCTAGATATCAAGAAAATTTGTGGGTACCTGCTTCGCAAATATGGCCTCATTGTCATCCCTAAGTGCATATTAAGTTAAGCCAATTTATCTGTGTTGTGTTCAACATAAATGTTGATTGTAAGAGCATGGAAGTTTCATCCTTAGTAGTTGGCTATCGGGCTTACATGTTATCTCTAAATATATTAACATTTGAATATTATTAATAATATTATAACACCTTTATCAAGTATTAGATACTTAATTATCTATAAATGATGAATTATCTATAATTCATTACATTTTTTACAAGTTATAAATGATCTACTAGCAATTATTTATAAGTTACGGTTTATCTACTAGCTATTATTTATAAGATAGCAATTAGTTGTAAAGATTGTTACATATCTCACTCTATAAGTAATAGATTCTATCTTACCATTTTTGTTCTATTCTAAACTAAATCACATATTTACTTACTTGAACGTCAGATTCATTTGTTTTACAATTTTCCTCTCTTATATAGGAACTCACCTTAATCATGTCCACTCTCACGTCCATCTCCTCAATGACAACTCACAAATTCATTATGTGAATTCCATACATAAATTAAAACTCTGGATTAAAAAAAAAATATGAACATGATAATTGTATGCATAACTAAAACGATTAATTAGTGTTATTGACCCAGCCCATGTTTGCAAACTGTACGAGTTCGCTCAGTTTCATAAATAATACTTTAGTTTTATATATGTATATAGGGAATTTCTTTACACTCTTCGCATCATATTCCGTGTATTCTTTCTCAATCATTCTCACTTTCACAATTTAAGTACCACGCAAAAAACTGGGGAAAAAAAAACAAACTTGTTCCCATGTATATGTTTATCCCTAATTAACCCAAATTATACCCATTAATTATTGAGGTGCAAAATAGACCAAAGAATCGTAAGAATAAAAAAAGTTAAGAATTAAGGATATATAGTGCAAGCACATGGAGATTGAGAAAGAAGAAAAAGAAAACAGTGTATTTGTATATTTTTCAAAACCGAACAGCTAAAGGTTGGAAATAAAATTCAGAGTAAAGTATACACATTCCTTATTTTAATTGTATTTTCTATAAAAAAAAAATATAAATTTCTTAATATTTCCTATATTAAACATGTTTAATTTTATTATTTATTTATTTTTAGTTTGGATTAATTTGACTTGGTTCAATTTGAAGGCAAGATACAATGTTATATATATATATATATATATATATATATATATATATATATATATATATTAAAGTTCACCAACTGGTCTAGTACTCTAGTTTCAGTGTTTCACATTCTAGCCTATGCGCTGTCCAATTTGCTACGTACCTCTAGAAATTAATACTTGCACACTTTGTCTCTATGCATTTTATCTAAGTATGCAATAAAGGCGTAAGTTGTAACACCCCAATCCGCTAATCAGGGTTATTACTGTAACACCCCGTGTGCACCCGGTGCGTTATCCTTAAAGTATCATGAGCGCGCTATCAGCGTTATCTGAATGCATTGCGGAAGCGATAGAATCGTTTCTCTTGATATCATTATGCATGAAATATAAACCCAACACATAAAACATCAACATAAGCCACTACTGATCCAGATACTCAACATACAAAAACATAGGCAGATACATAAAACTATACATAGATAGTCAGGAGGAAACATAAACAATACATACAACGGTGTACACTCACACCCTAAGCTTATACAGGAAACAAGACAGAGGTACAAATAAAACTCTTTCATCCTCATCTGCAGCCCATGACCATCTCCAGCATACTCAGCTCAGTCTCCTGTCCTGTGGTCGCTTCTCTTCTCCGGAAGTACCTGAAAACCACAACCCACAAAGGGGTGAGATAAACATCTCAGTAAGCTCAGGGATCTGGGATATCCTCCCTTTCCCTGGTTTAACCCCAAGAATACACATACGCATATCAGAGCTTAGGCTGTCACCTCAACTCATACATACTACATCTAGGACTCAGCCTAGCTTAAACATCTATCTCAGCTCTCTCTGGATCATTACACTAGATCCAGTAATATCAGAGGTCTCACACCTCATATTGGCTCTCAAGCCATCTCAACTCATCTCATAGAGCCACGCCATCATTATGGCATACATATGCTATACTGACTCTTCCATACATCTCACAGAGATTAAAGCCATAACCATGGCATGAACATCTCATATAGGCTCTCGGAACCCGTCTCACAGAGGTACTCTATCATATAAGTGTTCATAACCGAACACTACTCATACTAGAGAGGCATTTCCTCACCATGAACTTGTTTTTCCTGATTACTTATTCAGGGCTTATATACATATGCTGCCTGGAACTTAGTCCAGGACTTCAATATAAATTAATCATTCAAGGATCTCAAGTCCCTGTTATATCATATCTATCAGAGGATCATCCGAATATATAGGTACAACCACGTATGGAGGACTCCCATATAACGGTACCTCTCTGTCGCACATCAACAATATTCATTCACCTGTAATCCCTTAGGTGCTATACATACGACTTATAGCCAAAACTAGCCTCAAGGCACAATCACTTCTATAGTAGTCATACATCACAATCATCAGTAACCTTCTATCAATTAACTTTTCTCTTTGGTGATTCGATGCTCTGGGACTTGAACCCAAAGTCTTACACTACACCCATCTTATATTGCCTCGGTTCCTCTGCCAAGGACTTACAGTTGTCATGACAATAGGTGCTTTGGGACTTGAACCCAAAGTCTTTATCTCTTGCTTTGGGACTTGAACCCAAAGTCTTATCAAAAAGGTGCTTTGGGACTTAAACCCAAAGTCTTTATCATATGGTGCTTTGGGACTTAAACCCAAAGTCTTTATCAAATAGTGCTTTGGGACTCGAACCCAAAGTCTTCATCACATGGGACAGCTATACCCAGTAATTTTCCTAGAAAGGGCCCAATCATCAATCATCACCATATGCTTATAATCAGCATAGACATACATATTGATCTCCCTTTCTCAGGGATCACATATACATCATCTCTGTCTAAGGAGGAACATCTCCTCATCAGGTCTTACTCATAAATGCCTGGGGAATCTCTCCCTCAGAACTACACATACCATGACACATACCATGCCTGAGGCACCACTCATCTCAGGACTTCAATCATCTCTGCTTAAGGAAATCACCCGTCCTTAGGTCTTTATCGGAGAGCAGTAGCATCTCCCATGGAATCTCAACTATTCCAGGGAGTCCTCAACTCTACCTCTGGCTAGGGAACCTTGTCTAGCCTGATACCATCGTGGTATCCTATAGATTCCATCACAGATCTTACTCGGATCTGTACCACATCAAGTCCTGGAACACAACACAGTGTTCATCTATCTTGGCCCAAGGCCGTACCTGCTACCACAGGTGTCACACATCCTTACACCATCTCGGTGTCTATCCTGAGGTTTAACCATTTCAGCCCAGCACACACTAGGCCATCAACTATTCAATCATCAATATCTGGCCATCAAGGCCTTTCTCTCCTCAGCATGCACAATCATATATGAATACATATAAATAAGCATGGCATGCAATAATCACCTCACTTGGGTGATAAACAAGAGATAGGGAATAACCCCCAGAACGATGAGCTTACCTGGCAAGCCGAGCCTGCACTTCCAGCCTCTGGAACGATGGTCTGCTCCTCTGACACCTCGTGTCAAGCCCTAACAAGGCAACCACACATATATCACAGACCATTTAGGCACATCACAACATCAGCTCATCAGACAACATCAACTCTCAGCCTATACAAGGCTACAGAGCCTCCACAAGACTCTGATCAGGCTAACATAGAGCATCTCTCTGCTCACAATAGCCTAAAATCCAACTTCTCATAATCACCAGTTTCAACCTGTCAATCTCATCTATATCATCTCCTGAGCAACTTTGTTAACTGCTCTAAGGTCCAGACTAGTCAAATAGTCGACCTTTTATCTCTACTCAGACTGACTCAGAGCCAAAAATCAAACTTCATCAATAATGATGATTCAAGGCTCTAAACTCCTCAGAACAGTCCTCTGAGCATAAGACTCTACAGAGTCCGAGTCTAATAACGGCTCTAACACCTCCAAAAACACCCCTCAAGATAACCCCAAAACCCCGAAATCCAAAACACAGAACCAACGGTTAGAGCTCGAGTTCCTTACCTCTGTGATGCTCAGAAGCACCAGGGAATCACTTTCCCTCAGACCACTCGCTCGATCTGGGCCTCCTTCGCCTCTGGGTCTTAAGCTATCTGGGGTTCTCTCTGAGAAATCTGATCTCACTATTTCTCAGCTTTTCTCAAGAATCAATCGGGGGTTTTCACTCCTCTCGGGGTTCTGATCACTTTCTTAGTTGGGTCGGAGGTTTTTGTCCCCAAGGCGCTTGGCGCAGGTGTTAAAGGTCTCGAGTTCGAGGGTGAACTGGGGACAAAAACCCGCCCGTGTGGGAGAGGGGTTTGGGTGTATTGGGCTGTAGACCTGACATCTGTGCCGAGGGCCGAGCTGTTATAAAAAAGTGCACTTTTTTTGCAGCACAATTGGTGACACCAAGGCGCTTGGCGCAGGTGTTAAAGGTCTCGAGTTCGAGGGTGAACTGGGGACAAAAACCCGCCCGTGTGGGAGAGGGGTTTGGGTGTATTGGGCTGTAGACCTGACATCTGTGCCGAGGGCCGAGGTGTTATATGAAAAGTGATCGATGGCAATTATTAGTAAAACTTTAATTAAATTAACATTTACTAGAAAATTCCTAGACAACAATTGTGAGAGAATAAAATTAAAAGTTATCGACACAAATAACATTTCTCATTTGATATATGCTAAAAAAATTTTCTTCATAAACAGATTGAGTGAATCTTGGCCTTGTTAAGTTAGCGAGTTTCATTGTATTCAAGCCTATTGTGTAAACACTCTTTGAGTGAATAAAATACATTTTCTATCAAATATATATTGTTTGTGAAAGCCAGGAATGACTTAGTGAAAAAGAATACTTTGATCTTAATCTCAAAGGGAGATTAAGGATAGTGTCAAGAATGGCATAGAGAGTACTCGTTATAGTTAGAAGTCGTATAGAGAATACTTGGTTGTAATCAAAGAATTGATTAGTGGAACCCTTCACGGTTTGAAGGAGATTTAGATGTAGCCCAAGATTTGTGGTGAACTAGTATAAAACCTTTGTGTTTTCTTTATTGATGCTATATAAATAATTTTTTTTCTATAAGTTACTTCTACACTACTATATCAAGCTTTGCGAACTGGTTTTCTAAACGAAACGTGATTTTGAACCCCTTGGGCGAAACCCATCATCCATTGATATTTGCTTGAGAAAAGTTTTAAATATTTTGAAAGACTAAGTTTTTATCATCACACTATTCAATCCCTTATAGTGTGTTTCAGGTACTTCAACTTTTATATAAATGATGTTTAAATTTATTTTTATATCTAAACATACTTTTTTTTAATTAGATACTATATAAATTTATATTTTTTAAGTACTACATATTCTATTTATATCCCGCTAATCCAAATTTATATCTTGCATTACAAGGATAACTATATTGGGGTTAATCGATTTGGGTGATCATTTTTTTATAATCATAGATTTTTGGAAGTCTAGAGTATTTTATTACATACATGTATGAAAAATGAAAGTATCTTAAAGAATTTATTAGCTTAAATTCATAAGCCTAAAAAACAAATTTTTTTTTTATAAAAGTAGAAGTTGTCAAAGTAAATATAAGATAAGTGTATTCAAATGCACTCCCTTTATTGATCCAAAATTTCATATGTGCTCATAGAAAAATGTGATAACTTTCATAACATATATGAGTTTTACTTCATGAGATTATGTTTCGTGCATATAAATTTAGAAATTTGATCATGGAAAAAAGTCAAGTAAAGTTATCATATTCTTTGATAAAAGTCTATGCTCATTTTTATAGTTAAATAAATAAATAAAATTCAAATAAAAACACTAAAATCCTAGTTTTATCTCATGTAGAGAACTACTTAGAAACTAGTGTGTGTGTGTGTGTATGTGTGTGTATTGTTGATTCAAGTGAAGCCAAGCATCAAGGAATGAAGATCAAGCTTCAAGGTTTTGGACTTTTAAACATGCTCAAAGGAAATGTTCAAAGGAAAGCTTGAAGAATCAATTTGATAAATTGTAAAAGGAAGTATATGATCTGATAATCCAAGTGTGCACAACATGCATCAATCATTCATTTAGGATCAT
>PYAF01001384.1:78445-104764 GCA_007407185.1 Glycine tomentella | reverse complement strand
TCAATAATCAATGATAATGAGTTAAAATCTTGATTTAGGCATTCTTAAATCATATATCTTTTCATGTTAGATATCAGAAAAATATTTTTTTACGAAAATATTGTTTAGATTATTCTTTGAATGGAAATTGAGTTTGAGGATGTAACGGCCAAAATGGATTTTAATGTCTATATAATTAAAATTAAGACAATATGTGTATAATATGCTAACTTAGAACCACATCTCTTATAAAATAATTAAATTGAATAAAATAGATAATAAAAGTATTGACATAAGCATCAAACATAAATGTATCTAAATTAGACAAAATGCATTCAAAATTAAATAAATATAGCAAGACTTTTAATTTTTATATATAATTATATTTTTAAAACCAATAAATAATAAACATATGCATGAGTGTATTGATGTGAGGGTAAATTAGACAAAAACTGACTAAAATTAATTTTTGGTAAAAGTCGAAGTTACTCCTACTTGCTTCAACTCCACCCTAATTTTTCATCAAAATCAATTCTACTAAGAAAATAAACACGCAAAATTTTGGTCAAAAACAAATTTGACACTCCTCACCATAATCAGTCATGATTTTGAGGTCAATCCAAACACACTGAGTTCAAAATCCAAGAGTGCGTTTTGGTCTACCTGAGACATCATAATGCTAGTGATTTGGTTGGATGGGAGTGAGGGGGCAGGAGTCATTTTATTTAAGGACTGAATTTTGAAATTGTCTAGTAGCAATAGTGAAACACAAATGGATCCTCTGCAATGACATTAATTCCAACTTTATTTTTATTAAATTCCAATTTTATGACAACTCACTTATATTATTTCCATGCGAAAAAATCAGCAATACGATTCGGAACATGACCAAAATAACAAGGATCAACTTGAGAATTTAGAGCTTGGGCAAGAGAGTGAGTCACTGAGTTCGCTTGTCTCCTTACAAAACAAACACAAAAATTTGGTAAATCACGTAGCATAGTACAGTTTGATAATATCGCACCAAATTCTGATATATCTGATCGATAGTTAGAGACTCCATTCACCACTTGAAGGCAATCAGATTCAATAATGATATCAACAATCTCCAAATTTTTGAGCCATTGTAAGTCTACCAACATGGCTAGGGCCTTCCTTTCATGAATCAAAAGTTTAAACGGGGAAGTGTGAGATAAGGCCATGACAAATTGACCTCTATCATCCCTGATACAACAACCAACTTAAAAGAATTTTCCTCTTCGAAAAAAGCAGCGTCAATATTGCATTTCAGAGTCCCTAGAGGTGGAGGCTCCTACCTTACTATCGTCAGATTGCAGTGGGTCTTGAGTATGCCTTCTCAATCACCCGAGCTTTTCTCCAATCATCAAGAAACTCCCCAGCTTGATGTGCCTGAGGCTCATCACATAATCACTCACAACAATTTTATTTTACATACATGCTTAGTGTGACATGTTGGGCTAAGCGAGCATGCGTGCAACAAGTTTGACCCTATTTAAGCTCAAATTTTCTTATAGTCATGTAGTTAGGTTTACTCATTTTGGGGGTTGATGTAGTTGAATTTATTCTTATGTTTACATTTTGATTATTAATCTATGTTTATTATTCATTATTAAGTGTTCTCCTCTATGCATTAGTGTTTGTTTTGGCTTCATCACCCTTTTCTTAATGTTGTGATTTAAATTGTCAGTGAAAAATGCTTTTGAACTTAGAAATAAAGAAGAACACCTAATGAGTTTTGTGTCTACTGTAGAACAAAGCATGTTAGTCATCTTTTAACTCTTGTTCTTAAAGCAAGTCGCTTGGGTAAATTAGTCAAGGGATTGATAATTTAGTCAAGGGCCTTAAATTCTTTCCATTCAAGGGATCGAGTGTTGAGTATTTTTGTGAGTTGATGATTATAATTGGACTTTAAACTAGATTAATGACCTTTGTTTGCACGAGGAAGTGATTTAGTGAAATCAATTCTAACTCGTTTATGCTTTGTTATTTTACTTCTTTTTATTGCACTCTAAATGTTCATAAAAATTACCCAAAAAGAGATTTTCATTCTTTTGCTCTTGAACTTTATGTTTCTTTCATTTCTTGCTATTTATATTGTTACAATCAAATTATAATTGTTGTTTTTTGAAAACCATTATGATATTTAAAAAATGTCATAATGGTTTTTTAGGATGTCCAATGAACAACTTATGTCTTGGAGTGTAATTTTATTTCAATCTATGCTTTAGAGAGAATATTTTTTAGATAACTTAAATACTTTTCCTTTTCTAGAAATACCATAAATCTTATATATTTATATTATGGGACAAAAAAGACATAAATTTGTGAGTCTTTAAATTATATTTTTAGAAAATGACAGAATATATAATATTTTAAAAAGGATAAAAAGATTGTTTATAATTTAATTTTTTTAAGAAAATTTTATCATTATCTATGCATATCCCTATAGTTATCAAGAAAATTTGTGGTTTCACAAATTGTCATCCCCAAGTGCATATTACATCAAGCCAATTTATGTGTGTCGCGTTCAACATAAATGTTGGTGTTTAGTATGATGACCCTGGAGTTTGGCACGGTCAGCGCCAGCATGGCGCGGGTAGCGCTAGGCATTCGAGGGGATGGCGCTAGTAGCGCCATAGATGCGCTAGTAGCGCCAATGATGTTCAAAGGATCATTCCTCTGGGTGTGCGGCGCGATCAGCGCTAGAAGTGGCGCGGTTAGCGCCACAAGTGCCCTAGAAAATCGGTTTTCTTTGGATTCTGGCGCGAATAGCGCTATATGTGGCGCGGTTGGCGTCAGAAGTGCTTTAGATAACCTGTTTTCTCTGGATTCCAGCACGGTTAGCGCCATAGGTGCAAGGGGGCTTGACACGGTTAGTGCCAGAGGTGGTGTGATCCGCGCGGGACCTCTGACAGGGCAGGTATAAAAGGTCATTTCGCAATTTCTGAAGGCCAAAAGCCTTCCTTTTCTTCCTCCAGCCTCCTTCCGCCATTGTTGAGCTAGGAAGCTCCATATCTTTACCATACTTCATCAAAACACGTCCCTTCAAACATGAAACTTGTAGGGAATCCCCCTATGAGCTAGAATCCTTCATCACTTTTCCCTAAAAACCTTCAAACAGAGAAATCCCTTTCTCTAGGGAACTTCAAAGAACTCGAGTTCAGCGAGGAAAGGAGGCGATTCACGGACACCCAAACTTGGGGGAGTAGTTCTTTAGCCTTCCTTGTCATCTTAGAAGTAAGAAACTCGAGTTTTACCGTTTATTTTGTGAGTTTGATTTTGGGATGTGTAACACCCCGTGTATACCCGGCGTATTATCATTATAATTTTATCAGATTAGCGCTTTAAACAAGTTTGATTAAAACCTTTTTAAAATGTAGCGGAAGCATAAAACCGAAAACCATATTTCTTGAACACATTATGTATGGAAAGTCAACCCACAACAAACATCAACAAGACCATGCTTAACCAGATCATACAAACTAACCATAGGCAGAAACCATAAATATCTCACAGATATTTAAACATAGGAGGGACATCATCAATTTACATAACAAACACATGTACAACACATGTCTTCCCTCTACAGGGGTACAAAACATAACATAAGCTGAGTCGAGCTCCAAACTACCTGCTGCTGCCCGAGGCCTAGCAGGTATCGTCTCTACTGGGCCTCCCGCCCTGAGACCGCTCCTCTCTGCCAGAAGCGTCACCTGAAAAATAATAAGCCCCACACGGGGTGAGATAAACATCTCAGTAAGCTCAGGGTCCTTGGAGGCATCTCCTCCACCCTGGCTCACTCAGCATGACACACGACATCAGGGAAATCACATCCACCTGGGCCGCACCGGCCTCTCATAACAATACAAAGCAAGCTATCTAAGCTCTATGTACGGCGGACCGAGTCCAATGCCGACCTCAGTGTGAAACCGGAATTCACACCCGTGTCATCCCATCGGGTGCTACCCCTTCGCATGGATGCACGTATATGGTACCTCCGAGAATAGCAGGAAACCATCTGAACTTTTCCCTTGGCCTCGGGGAATCTCCGCATCCCGGGACCGAGTCAACCAGAGCCAGCCAACTAGGAGGAAACCATCTCCTAGGGAGGTCCATATCTATCTTAACTGACCAGAAGATCTATCAACAGGCTTAATACATTTATCAAGCACAGATACAAGCATATATATAATTATGAGTATGCAACAACCACACAATGCATGAGTCATGAATGTAACCACTACTCCCACAGAGTATGGTGGAGCACAAGCATGTGGGAAACATCCCCAAGGGTCCAGAACTTACCTGGCAAAGCCGAGCTCTGCAGTTCTTCCCGTGCTCTGTGACCAATACTATTGACACCCGCGGTGTCACGCCCTATACAAGACACATACAACATGTATCAACATACAAGCCACACAAATCATAAGGTAATACGGTTCACAACCGTTCAACATGAAAGAACTCACATACAAAAGCTAATCCTACATCCTCTCAACATTCTAAACACTTCTCCCAACTGGACCCAGAGCTAATTCGAGCTCTATCACAGATGGGTCACTATTCATCAACTGTCAACTTCACAAATCAATCGGTAAAGCTTAACTTTCTTACCTCAAGACAGTCGTGGAGAACTAGAGAATCACTTCTCCGAGCTTCAACGTCCGTGAATCACTTCCTTTTCCTTCAAAATCCAAGATTTTATGAAAATCACTATAGCATAGTAGGAGGAACCACAGTCTCTGCAAAATTTTCCGCAGCTTCCGCATATTTATAGACTGCTACAGTGACAGTAACCCGGTCCGTGACGCTACAGTAACCCGATCCGTGAAGCTACAGTACGCTACAGTAACCCGGTAAGTGAAGCTACAGTACGCTACAGTAACCCGATCCGTGAATCTACAGTACGCTACAGTAACCCGGTCCGTGAAGCTACAGTAACAGTAATTACTAATTGCACCCCACAATTACTAACTTCACCTGCTACAACACTGCTACAGTAACAGTAATTACTAATTGCACCCCACAATTACTAACTTCACCTGCTACAGTAACCGTCCGTTAAGCTACAGTAACAGTAATTACTAATTGCACCCCGCAATTACTAACTTCACCTGCTACAGTAATGCTACAGTAATAGTAATTACTAATTGCACCCCGCAATTACTAACTTCACCTGCTACAGTACTGCTACAATAATAGTAATTACTAATTGCATCCTGCAATTACTAACTTCACTCATGCCTCTCAACAAAGACCAAACCGTCCTTTCGTAAATCCATTTATTTTACACAAATATCACCCAAAATATCTTACTTAAAATTTTGTGATATTACAGGATGAATAGTGACCCTTTTGAGCTAGAGCTGAAATTAGCCTTTGGTCCTTTGGAAAAGTATGTTTAGGGAGTTGTTGTGATGAAGGATTAGCTTTGAAATGTTAGTTTCATGAACTTTGATTCTTGGCTCTGAGATATGCATGTGTAGCTAGTATGTTGGGTTATTTGTTGATGGTACAACATGCATAAGCTTTGATACTAGTTTTCATGTGCTTGAGAGGCTTTAGGAACAGTGTTTTGTGTGGAAGAAACCTTTCAAGCCATGTTTTATAATCTTGAGTACTAGCCTGTTGTAATACCTTGGGTTTTAACCATGTGTTTAAGCCTAGATTAAGTCGGATTAAGCATAAGATTAAGAATTATAAATGTGCCTTAGACTTCATTGAGGAAAGCTTAGGAGAAGATGAAGAAGGAAGCCCTGTAAGGGATTACAGCTTGAAGGTGCCATTTACTCTGGAGTCTGGCGCCTGGAGCGCCAGGTGTGGCGCCTGGGGCGCCAGGGTCTCTGGAATCTGGCGCCTGGAGCGCCAGAATTGGCGCCTGGGGCGCCATGGTCACTGGAAGCTGGCGCCTGGAGCGCCAGAGGTGCTGGAAGCTGGCGCCAGGTTGGCGCCTGAGGCGCCGCGCGTCGGGCAGACTTTTATAAAAGGGCCATTTGGGGTTGAGAGAGAGAAGGGAAAAAGAGAGAGCGAGAGAGAGAACTGCCATTGATGAGCGGTTGAGCTTCGTATCTTCTTCATCGTTCATCTAAACACCTCCGACCCAACTAAGAAAGTGATTAGAACCTCGAGGTAAGTAAGATACCCCGATTGATTTCTGAGAAAAGGTGAGGGATAGTGAGATTAGATTTCCCTGAGAGAACCCTTGAGAGCTCGAAGTTTGGAAGCGAAAGAGGCCGTGATTGGGAGATCTATCCTAGGGAAAGTGATTCCCTGATACTTCTGATCATCACAGAGGTAAGAAACTCGAGCTCTAACCATTGGTTCTATGTATTGGATTTCTGGGTTTTGGGGTAATCTTGAGTGGTGTTTTTGGAGGTGTTAGAGCCGTTATTAGGCTCGGACTCTGTAGAGTCTTATGCTCAGGAAGGTATTCTGAGGAAGTTAGAGCCTTGAATCATCATTACTGATGAAGTTTGATATTGGCTCTGAGTCAGTCTGAGCAGAGATAAAAGGTTGGCTATTTGACTAGTCTGGACCTTAGAGCAGTTGACAAAGTTGCTCATGAGGTTAGATAGATGAGTTTGATCGGTTGAAACTGATCATTATAAGAGGTTGGATTTTTGGCCATTGTAAGTAGAGTTATGCTTGGCCATAGTGGATCAGAGCTTATGTGGAGGCTCTGTAGCCTTGTATAGGCTAAGAGAGATCCTGTTGGGGGTCTGATGATCACTTATACAGTGATCTAGCTTGGTTTGGACGGTTTAGAACCGAAATTGATGTGATATGTGTTTGTTTATGTAGGACGTGAGCCTGATAGCTCAGGTGGTGTTGACCACAGGACCGGGAGAGCCGGTGACGAGTCCAGACCAGGTAAGCTCTTGGTTCCTTGTTTGTGGTTCCTTTGCTGTGTTCCACCACACTCCTAAGGGGGTGATGGGTTTGTCATGCCTATGTGGTCTGATTGACTGATGATATATGATTGTGCCATATGAGATGGGAATGGTTGTGATTTGATTTATGATGTTATAATCTGATTTGAACCCAGTGATGGGCGATTGTGGTGCATAACTATGTTTGATTAGTTAAATATATGCACGATTGATTGTGAAATCCTATGGTTATAGGATAGATGACATGTGACTGAGATAGACCTGACATGAGATGTTTCCTGTGGTATAGATGTAGCCTCCTTAGTGAGATGTTCCTATACTCACAGATGTAGCCTCCTCAGGTGAATTGTATTGATGAGACATGAGTTGTAGCTCATGATAGAGGTTGGGCCAATATATAGGAGTCCTCCAGACGTGGTTGTACCTATATATTTTTGGAAGCGCCTCTGATACTTCCTGCCATGAGATGGTCTAGTGTATATACCTAGATGATAGCCTCCGCAGGATGGTGATGACGGATAGTGACGTCCTGCCATGAGATGGCCTAGTATGACTAGGTGATAGCCTCCGCAGGGTGAGGATAGGTGATAGATGGTAATGACCATCAGAATCATGTGGACATTGACAGATGGATGTATATTGATTGTATATGTGATGATGTTTCTGTCTGTGTATCTGTTGTCAGTGAACCAGGGGAAGGAAAAACCTTCAAGGGCCCTGAGTTTACTGAGATTTTATATCTCACCCCTTGTCTGGGGCTATGTTTTGCAGGTGATTCTTCCAGAGCAGCAGAGAGGTCACAAGGCAAGAAGCCTGTGCAGGATTAGCTGCTGAAGGACACACTAGGATAGAGGACTTGAGCATGTGCTCATATGTTTTGGTTATGTATCTCTGATATACCCTGAGGGGTTATTTGTACAGTTTTGTATTGTACAGTAGTAACTTTGATGTATATTCACCATATTATCATGTACAGTGTTATGATAGTGACTCTGATGATGTCACTTCTAGTTTATGCTTCCAAACTGCTTCAACTCTGATTGATTATCTGCTTGTTTGTGATGTGTGGTTAGTAATGACCCTGATTAGAGAATTGGGGGCGTTACACCTGTATAGAGCTTTGAGCTCTTTGTTTGGGGCTTGTATAGCTTTGAGTTAGTGATTCTATAACCTTAAGATAGAGGACTTAGAGGTTTATATGAAAAAGAATGACGCTTCCTTTCATTGTAACGGTTGAGAACCGTTGTTATCTGCCTTGTATGGTTGAATTGATGACTGATTGAGCTTACATGCCTTGTATAGGGCGTGACACCGAGGGTGTCAGTGGCGTAGACCACAGTTCAGGGACTGAACCATAGAGCACGGCTTTGCCAGGTACGTTATTGGTTTCTTGGGAGTATTTTCCACTGCTGTGTTTCACCATACTCTGAGGGAGTGATGGTTGCATTCATAATACATGCATTGAATTGGTTGTTACTCTCTCATAATGATATGTATGCATGATTCTATGTCTTGTATGTATGGATACCTGTGATTAGATCTTCTGGCCAATTAAATAGATATGGACTTCCCTAGGAGAAGAGCGCACCTCCTAGTTTGGTTTGCTCACGTCAAGGGTGATGATGATCCCTTAAGACCAAGAGATAAGTGGTCCCGTCGCAGTTGAAGCCTATTCTCGGAGGTGCCATATACTTGCTTCCATGCATAAGGGGTAGCTTCCGATGGGATGGCATGGGTGTGAGTTATGGTCTCACGCTGAGGATTGAGAGTCCTGATGCTGATGATACATCGTGGCGGCGTAGTTTCGCAGATATACATTAGAGCTAGATGATTGACTGTGTATTGTTATGAGGGCTGGAAGGCCAGTGTTGTGATGCCTTTGATGATATGTGTCATGGAAGTGAGCCAGGGTGGAGGAGATGCCTTCAAGGACCCTGATCTTACTGAGATGTGCATCTCACCCCGTGTGGGGATTATGTTTTTGTAGGAGACTCATCTGGCCCTAGTAGGGACAATTGTTGCATCACTTTGAGAGCATGGAGGCTTCTTGTTTTGTTTTGTTGATGTTTTGTACCCCTGTAGAGGGAAGATATATGCGTGTGTGCATATATGGTGATTATGTTATGTTTTGTACATGGACTGGATATTTTGTATGCCCTCGTGTGAGGAAGTGATCTTGGAGATCATAGCACTTGGTGCTTATTCTTTTGTATAGACACTGTGAGTGTCAGTTGATGTATAGATATATACCTTTCTTTACTTCCTGATATATCTGTAGAGATAGTGTTTATGCATCTGCCGTGATTTTATTATGTTGTTTGGATCTATGAGGCTGGATTATGTTTATGATGAGTACTTAACACGAACCATACATAACGAATCAAGAAATATGGTTTCAAAATCGCTTCCGTGGCTTTTTAATTAAAGTAACTATGCGCTTATTTTATTAAGTAATATGTTAATACACCGGATGCATACGGGATGTTACATTTAGAGCTCTTGAGTTTCACTTATTGTACAGTTCATGTGCAATGTGAAGAGTGATAGATGACAATAAATTCTTATTTATTAGTAAGACTTTAATTAAATTAACATTGACTAGAAAATTTCAAGAAAACAATTGTGGAAGAGAATAAAATTAGAAGTTATCAACACAAAATAACATTTTTCATTTGGTATATGCTAAAAGTAGTTTCTTCATAAACATCGATCCCCTCACAGATAATTTGTGGATCCATGTATGTTCTTATTCTTTAATTTACTAGCTTGCTTAAGTTTGATGGTCTATTTATACTAATTATGTCGCTTGATCAATTTTCAAATTTGTTTAATCAAATACCCATCAATTGACCAATTACTTTTTCTATCGATTTTTCTATAGGCAAAGCAATTTTATTGAATGTGGCTAACAAAGTGCAAATGACAAGGAGTTCTTTATTAATGTTATAAGATATATAATTAAGTGAGAAAGTAATCTTATATCATCATTATTTTATTTATAGATTTTATTGTTCATATTAATGTTAGCCAATTCACATTTTAAACGCAAAAATTTTTCTGCCATTTTCCTAAGTCTTAATTAAAGTTGTTCAAAACGTTTTTAAGAAAAGTTTGTTGAGGGTTAAGTTTTAATACCAATAAGTGTGGCCACAACAAGGACAAAAACCATAACAGGCATACTCACTTAATAAGCCTAAGCAATAAACTAATTATCTATCAATTAAAATATCATATTTTCTATTTTAATAACTTATATTAACAGTTTCTTTAAAGTAATAATTAAGCAATGCTAAGGAATTATAAAATTAACTTCGTAGTTAAAAATAAAAGGACTGAAGAAAAGGTCAGGCTCAATGTCTTCCCGTTAACAAATACTAATATTAGCCAATAAAAAATTAAAAAATGTTAATTCACTAAATTCCAACATATATATCATTTTAAAAGCGGGATAATATTTGAAAAAAAAATATAATAAAGTGTTAGTTGTTTATTTATTTTAAAAGTTTAAGATATTGATTTATTAAAAAAATAGATGAATTTTTTAGAAATTTATTTAGAGAGAAAAAAATTGGTAGAAGGAACACTTTCGTTGTAAAATTAATCCACATCAAAATAACAACTCATAAATTCGTTTTCACTATGTGTGTATCAGTTGGGTATTAGTTTTTTTTTTCTACAAGAAATTGTGGCCATATTATGTTCTAGTTTCGGCTTGTGTACGTTTTGGTAGACTTTTATTTTTTTTATGCATCAGAAATTTGAGTAGACTTTTGGTTATCTAATATTTTATATCTCCTACTGATATAAATATATCATAACCAATGTCCACCGGCGGCCTTTATACATTTCTGTGTGGTATCTTAATTCGGTACCTTTTGTCGACCAAAAATATTTAAGAAAAATCCAAGTGAATGATTTTATAAAAATAAAATAAAATTTGAAGTTATTGATACACACTATTTGGTATATGTTTTAATTAGTTGTTTTTCCATAAAAGAAAACATTTCTGTAAGGGTGTCTATAATTGATATACACTACTTTTAAAACAAGTGAAAGAATTATAATTAGTGTATAAAAAGGGTAGCAAAAGATTCCAAATTTCTATAATTCAACTAGTTTATCAGTGAAAAATCCAATCATCAATTTATCCAGTTGTAATAAAAAAAATAAAATATATTTTTGTCTCTTTAAATATTTCAAAATGTTAGTTTTAACTTTTAATCATAAAAAATAATATATTTTTAATCTCTACATTTATAAAAGAAAAAGTGATATGATTTTAGTCATCCGTAGGAGATTAGAAACACCTGTTTTTGTAAAAATATAGGAACCAAAAACACCATTTTCAAATATTTAGAAAGTTCGATATATTTTTGCTGTTACCAAAATCTGAAAATTTAACGTGTGAGTTAGATGGAGTCCTCATGGATTGAGGTCACTTACACATAGACACTCTCCACATTAGCACTGTCACATTAAATACTGCTCTCCAATAGTCAATCGGACACACTTGTCTGGATTCTATGTCAGCTTAGCTACAGGAGCACGAATGCCTATCGGTTATAGGAGCGCGAATGTCTACAATACTTATCTTCTTATTAATTGCATATCAACTATGCTTGGATATTCAAATAGGTGCAACCGCCTTATCATATTATATCTCAACAAGTTATCTACAAGCTGTTACTTATCTACACGAAATAATATATCTACAAGATACAATTATCTTATATCTTAATTAGATAATTGTCTGCTATTATCTATTACTATCTTATCAACAAATTATAAATAAACAAAGACCCAAAGCCCATACTCCACACTATAAATATAGCCTTACAAGTTATCTCTAACTCACTCAATTACCACTTCAAGTACAAAAAACTCAATTCACACTCAATCTTGGAGATACAAAATCTCACATTCTCATTCTTAGCTAACCCTCGGTTATCTTCTTATAAATTGATGTACTTACTTGAGCATCAGAGTGTCTTTCCTTTGTTTTGTAGGTCCCTCCTCTGAACAAGGCTGAATCACTGTCCAACGTGCAAAATTTGGAATCCATCTTGGTCACGTCTATCTCACATGTGGAATCTCCAGATTTTGGTAAGAACACAAAGGAAAATACTCTGACGCTTAAGTAAGTACATCAATTATTGAAGAATAACTGAGTGTGTGAGAGTGTGTAAAAGGCTTCCGAGGGGTGTCCACCTTGGGTGGACAATGATGTAAGTGGAGTGAATAGATTTCAACCTGAGTAAAGATTTGGAGAGAACCTATATTTATAGGTGGAGTGCAACTTTGAGCCTTTATTTGTTAGTGATCTCTTGATAAGATAACATATAGTAGACAATTATATAATTTAAATAGGAAATAACATGTATCTTACAGATATGTTGTTAAGGTGGTTGTACCAGTTTGAATGACTAGTCAGGGTCAACACTTAAAGAGTAAATGAGCACCGTTACTACAGCAGAGTTGATACGGTAGGTGGACATGTGTACGTTGATTCCACATTAATGATCATGTATAACTTTACCATTTTGGACTGTACAGTTTTATATATATATATATATATATATATATATATATATTAATTGGATAGGATTGGAAGATTCAAATAAGTAAATAGATGGATGACAACCTATCATCTCATATTCAAATTTAACGGATCATCTAGTTAACACTATAGAACAAAGCCAGTACTTAAACACGAATTTTTCTTTTTATTATATTTCAATTTCCTATAAAAATCTATCTACAAAATAGAATAGATTTTCATATATTATTTTGGTACCTATTCATAGGAGTGTCAATAGGATTGAATAACTCATGTACTTGGATTCCTTTAATATGAATTTAGTTGTTATTTCGGTAGAAGCCAAAACTATATTTGAAATAAATAAGAAAGTGTTAACCGTTATTTAATTTGAAAAAGTTTTAGGTATTAATTTGATAAATAAAAAATATTTCTTAAATGTTAATTTTAGAAAGAATAGTATGCAACAAAGGCATATGTCACTTTGCGCAATGTGAAAACAAAGACATATGTCACTTTGTTTACGCAATGTGATGAGTGATCGATGACGACAAATTCTTATTTATTAGTAAGATTTTAATTAAATTATCAATGACTAGAAAATTCTTAGACAATAATTGTGAAAGAGAATAAAATTAGAAGTCATCTATACAAATAACATTTTTCATTTGATATAATATATGCTAAAAGTTGTTTTTTCATAAACATCGATCTCGTCACAGAAGACTTGTGGATCCATGTATTTTCTTATTCTTTAATTTACTGGCTTGCTTAAGTTTAATGGTCTATTTATACTAATTAAGTACGCTTGATTAATTTTCAAATTTGTTTAATCAAATATCCATCAATTGAGCAAATAATTTTTTCTATCTATTTTTTTATAGGCAAAGCAATTTTATTGAATGTGGTTAACAAACAAAGCAGAATGAGTCCTTTATTAATGTTATAAGAGATATAATTAAGTGAAAAAGTAATCTTATATCATAATTCTTTTATTTATAGATTTTTATTGTTCATATTAATTTTAGCCAATTCACATTTTAAACGCTAAAAAATTTCTGCCATTTTCCTAAGTCTTACTAAAAGTTGTTCAAAATATTTTAAAGAAAAGTTTCTTGAGGGTTAAGTTCTAATTCCAATAGGTGTGGCCACAACAAGGACAAAAACCATAATAGGCATACTCAACGTAATAAGCCTTAAGCAGCAAACTAATTATCTATATTAATTAAAATATCATATATTATATTTGAATAACTAATATTAACAGTTTCTGTAAAGTAATAATTAAGCAATGCTAAGGATTTATAGGATTAATTTAGTAGTTAAAAATAGAAGGAGGGAAGACAAGGTGATAGGTTCAAAGTATTTTTTCATATAAATATATCATAACCAATGTCCAGGGGCCTTTATAAATTTCTTTATGTGGTGGTATCTTAGGTACCTTTCTTTGAATATAATATCGATCTTTATATATAAAAATTTAATTGAATTTAGAAATATTGTAATGTGATTTGAACCGTAACATCAAAAGGTTTTTAAATTGTGTGAATAGGAATTGGAATTGGATGGCTACTTTTGTCTGTGATATCAACCAACATGAAGGCGACTGATATTAAAAAATAGATGGAAAGTTCTGATCAGCTGATCTATATAAGAGGAAGGAGTGGTGTCCGATATATCAAACCAACCAAAGCCAGAAAAGAAAAGCAATAGCAACAGCCCTTTTTCGATATAATGGCGACCTGCAACTGCTCCAATAAAGTGATCCGTGAATACCATAGTGATGACTCCTTTCTGACAAGGCTTAAAATCTTTACTGATGTTACCGAGTACCAACTGTGTCTGGCATTTGCCAGAGACTCTGGTGAAGGAAAGTTCACACCTCAGTGGGACACAAAGAAAATCACTCCCAAAGTCATCGAGCAGTTCAAGCCAAATTGTGCTGCCTCGGATCTGCCAGTCAAAGTGTTTGTCAGCATTGGAGGAAACCACCACTTCAACGTTGTTGGTCGTGCCGATGATTGGATTTTCCATGCCGCATCCACACTCCACGAGATGATCAACGAGTACCACATCGATGGAATCGATGTTAACTACACCAAAATCGATGGCAACCAAGAATTGTTTGTTAACTGCATTAAGGCTCTCATAAAGGAGCTAAGGGAAGCTCTAGGCACCGCTGGGTTGGTGGCTTCCTTAGCTCCTGATGTTGAGACCAATGGGGGTTACTACTTGCCCTTGTACCAAGCTATGCATAATACTTGGATTGGAACTGTTGTGTTTCAGTGCTTCGTGGATTTTGAACCTCAAGATCCTAACAAACCAGTTCGAAGCTTGGTGGATCAGGTTACAAACAACGTGAAACACTGTAATGACTCTAAGATCTTGCTTGGCTACAGCGCCATCAAGGACGATTGGAGTAAAGTTTCACCACCCCTCTTCTTTCTTGCTCTCAATCGCCTAGTGCATTATTGTCTGCCTAGGTTTAAGGGGGCGCATCTGTCAAGGTTATTAGTGACACCACAGCCTCCATTCCTGCAACTTGGATCTCTAAACTCCTGTCTTTTGCCGTCTCCGATGCTGAACCATATCCTTAATTGAAGATCCATAATTATTAAGTTCTATATATGCATTCATGGGTCTAGCTAGCTAGCTAGCTATAACTAGCTATCTACAAATACTATATATGGAATAAGACCCATGCTATATGTATTGTATGTGTGTGTTCCTTCTGCCTATATCTGTATATGTTGTGCGTGCATTAGAAAACACAATGCATGGCATGCATATGTGTGTTGTGTTAATGCCTACGTGCATCTATGTCTCATGAATAAAATATAGTATATATCTTTGTGCTTGTTTTGCTTTCGATTATTGTATATATGCATGATGTCCGTTTGGCTTGTTTCTTTCTTATGAACGACCCATAATTTTTACACTTCTTTCTTTCAGAATTTTTAGAACTTCACAATAAATTCTCGAATTTAATAATAGTGACCCATTAATAAATATCTTCTTATGTTTTATCTCCCTCAGTTTACCAACAATTATAATTCTCCTAAAATAAAATAATAAATTCTAATTCAGGTTTACTATTCATTACAAATGACAAATTTTTTAAAATAATATAATTTAATTAAAAAATTAGAAAAAGGGGGCAATTTCACCAAAAATTGGGAAAAAGGGGTTACCAATCACGCCCAATTGGGGCGTGTTTAAACACGCCCAATTGGGGCGTGTTTGGTGAGATGGCGCCACGTGGCACAAAAAAATGGGGGTTTAGGATTTTCGCGATTTTTTCGTAAGTTACGGAAGGTCATAACTTTTGACTGGGACGTCCGATTGACGCGAAACCAGTGGCCACGCGTTCGAAATCGAGAGGAGAAGGCCTGGGCCCCGAAGGGGACTTGCCCAAAAATTTTTCCCAAACGAAGCCTCTAAGTGCCTCAAAATTGCGATTTAAGTTTCGGAGTTCCAAATTTTTTTTTGTTTTCTGATATTTTATGTACTCAATCAGTGAATTGTAAGATATTCTTTGTTTATCTAATTAATCCTCTCAATTTCGAGCGTTCTGACATAGAATACGTCTTCATTGGACATTGCTACGAGAAATTTTGATTTAGGGTATCCAATTTAGGGTTTCAGATTTAGGGCTTAGGGCTTAGGGCTTAGTGTTGATGATTTAGGGTGTAGGGTGGCTTATTCTTTAGGATTTAGGGTTTAGGATTTAGGGTTTATGGTGTAGGGTTTAGGGTTTATGGGTTACAGTTTTGGGGTTGATGGTTTAGGTTTTTGGGGTTTGGGGTTTTGGGTTTTGGGTTTTTGGGGTTTAGGGGTTTAGGGTTTAGGGTTTTGGGGTTTTGTGGTTTAGGGGTTAGGGGTTTAGGGTTTAGGGTTTTGGGGTTTTGTGGTTTAGGGGTTATGGGTTTAGGGTTTAGGGTTTTGGGGTTTTGTGGTTTAGGGTTTAGGGGTTTAGGGTTTAGGGGTTTAGGGTTTAGGGGTTTAGGGTTTTGGGTTTTGGGTTTTGGGTTTTGGGTTTTGGGTTTTGGGTTTTGGGTTTTGGGTTTTGGGGTTTAGGGTTTAGGATTTAGGCTTTAGGATTTAGGGTTTAGGCTTTATGATTTAGGGTTTAGGGGTTAGTGTTTAGTGTTTAGGGTTTAGGGTTTTGGGGTTTAGGGTTTTGGGGTTTAGGGTTTAGGGTATAGGGTTCAGGGTTTAGGGTTTAGGGTTTAGGGTTCAGGGTTCAGGGTTCATGGTTCAGGGTTTAGGGTTTAGGGTTCATGGTTTTGGGGTTAGGGTTCATGGTTCATGGTTCATGGTTTAGGGTTTAGGGTTTTGGTGTTTATGGTTCAGGGTTCAGGGTTCAGGGTTTAGGGTTTAGGGTTCAGGGTTTTGGGGTTTAGGGTTCAGGATTCAGGGTTTAGGGTTCAGGGTTCAGGGTTTTGGGGTTTAGGGTTCAGGGTTCAGGGTTCAGGGGTTAAGGTTTAGGGTTTTGGGGGTAATCCTTTAATCCCCGCAAACTGCTCTCTAGAACTAGCGAATCTAAGATTACCAGTAATGACTAACCCCTAAAACCCTAAACACTAACCCCTAAAACCCTAAACACTAACCCCTAAACAGTAAACCCTAAACTCCAAAACCCTAAAATCTAAAACCCTAAAATCTAAAGAGCAGTTTGCGGGGATTAAAGGATTACTCCCTAAACCCTAACTCCAAAACCCTAAACCTTAAACCCTAAACAGTAAACCCTAAACTCCAAAACCCTAAAATCTGAAACCCTAAAATCTAAAGAGCAGTTTGCGGGGATTAAAGGATTACTCCCTAAACCCTAACTCCAAAACCCTAAACCTTAAACCCTAAACAGTAAATCCTAAACTCCAAAACCCTAAAATCTGAAACCCTAAAATCTAAAGAGCAGTTTGCGGGGATTAAAGGATTACTCCCTAAACCCTAAACCCTAACCCTAACTCTAAAACCCTAAACCCTAAACCCTAAACCATAAACTATAACTCCAAAACCCTAATCCCCAACCCCCCACACCCTAAACCCTAAACGATAACCCTAAAACCCAAAACCCAAAACCCTAAACCCTAAACCCTAAACCCTAAACCCTAAAGAATAAGCCCTACATCCTAAATTGTCAACACTAAGCCCTAAGCCCTAAGCCCTAAGCCCTAAGCCCTAAATCTGAAACCCTAAATTGGATATCCTAAATCGTAATTTCTCGTAGCAATGTCCGATGAAGACGTATTCTATGTCAGAACGCTCGAAATTGAGAGGATTAATTAGATAAACAAAGAATATCTTACAATTCACTGATTAAGTACATAAAATATCAGAAAACAAAAAAAAATTTAGAACTCCGAAACTTAAATCGCAATTTTGAGGCACTTAGAGGCCTCGTTTGGGAAAAATTTTTGGGCAAGTCCCCTTCGGGGCCCAGGCCTTCTCCTCTCGATTTCGAACGCGTGGCCACCGGTTTCGCGTCAATCGGACGTCCCAGTCAAAAGTTATGACCTTCCGTAACTTACGAAAAAATCGCGAAAACCCTAAACCCCCATTTTTTTGTGCCACGTGGCGCCATCTCACCAAACACGCCCCAATTGGGCGTGTTTAAACACGCCCCAATTGGGCGTGATTGGTAACCCCTTTTTCCCAATTTTTCATAAAATTGCCCCCTTTTTCTAATTTTTTAATTAAATTATATTATTTTAAAAAATTTGCCCATTACAAATACTTATAACAAACAATATTAAAATTTGAATAAGAAATATATTAAAAGTTAATATACTTGCAACCTTTCAAAATATTATATAATTTTAATAGATTTAAATATGTTTTTGATTCATGTAAACTAGTCTTTTCTTTTTATTTTTTTATCCTTGTAAATTCATTTTTTTAATTTTAGTCCTGAAAGTTGTTGTTTTTTAAACTTTTGTTTATGTAAGTTTTTTTTTTATTTTTACTCCTTATATATATTGCAAGTTTATGTTTTTCCAATTTAAACCCCTTTAAGATTCTAATTTTTTTATTTTATGACCTGCATAAGTTTGTGCTTAATTATAATGATCAAAATTGGAAAAACACAAATTTATAAAGACTAAAAATGCGTAAAAGTAATTTCCATTGACCAAAATTGAAAAAATAAAAACTTATGAGAACTAAACATGAATAATTTTTTTTACAGAGACCAAATTTTAAAAAAATAAAAACGTATGTAAGTCATTTGATATGATGATTTAAATATTTATCATTCAATATCGAGATTTTAGTTCATTGAACTAAATGTATTTAAAAGAGATTTAATTGATATGAATTTACAATTAAAGAATGAAAATTAAAATTTATTAATTATTTTTTATCTATAATCAATAATAATGAATTAAAATCATGATTTAGACATTCTTAAATCATCTTTTCATGTCACATATCGAAACATACTTTTTTAAGAAAATATTTTTTAATTAGATTATTTGAATGAAAATTGATTTTGAAGGTGTAACGACCAAAATGGATTTTAATGTCTATGTACACTCAATTTTTTATTATAATTTTCTAGTGATTTTGTTGGATGGCAGTGAGGGGATAGAAGTCATTTTTTTTAATGCCTGAATTTTGAAATTGTCTAGTAGCAATAGTGAAACACAAATGGATCCTATGCAATGACATTAATTACTACTATATATAATTCTAACTTTTTACTAAATTCTATTTTTTATGACATCGACTTATATTATCTCCATGCCAAAAAAATCAGCAATACAATTTGGAACATGACTAAAATAACGAGGATCAACTTGAGAATTCAGAGCTTGAGCAAAGAGAGTGAGTCCCTGAGTTCGCTTGTCTTCTTACAAAACAAACACAAAAGTTTGGTAAATCACGTAGCAAGGTACGACAGCTTGATAAGATCACAACATATTCTGATATATCTGAACAATAGTCATAGACTCCATTTACCACTTGAAGGCAATCGGATTCAATAATGATATCATCAATCTCCAGATCTTTGAGCCATTGTAAGACTACCAACATGGCTAGGGCCTTCCTTTCATGAATCAACAGTTTAAATGGGGAAGTGTGAGATAAAGCCATGACAAATTGACCTCTATCATCCCTGATACAAGAACGAACTTAAAAGAATTTTCCTCTTCAAAAAAAGCAGCGTCAATATTGCATTTTATAGTCCCTAAAGGTGGAGGTTCCTACCTTACTACCATCAGATTTACAGTGGCTAGGACTTCTCATTTTATATTATTTGAGTGACTTGATATGCTGGCCAAGAAGATAACAAACATAATGTTCCAGATTCTGCCACCAATGAGGGTTTCTACTTGCCCTTGTACCGAGCTATTAATAATACTTGGATTGAAACTGTTGTGTTTCAGTGCTTCGTTGATTTTAAACCTCAAGATACTAACAAACCAGTTGCAAGCTTGGTGTCGCAGGTTAAAAACATAGTGGAACAGTATAATTATGATGACTGTAAGGTCTTGCTTGGTTACAACACCATAATGGACGATTGGAATAAAGTTTTACCATCTCTCTTCTTTCTTGCTCTCAATCGCCTAGTGCATTCTCTGCCTAAATTCTCTTCTTTCTTGCTCTCAATCGCCTAGTGCATTGTCTGCCTAGGGTTAAGGGCGCTTCTGTGAAGGTTATTAGTGACACCAGAGCCTCCATTCCCGCTTTGTGGATCCCTAAACTCCTCTCTTTGCCCGTTTCCGATGCTGGACAATATCCTTAATTGACGATCCATAATTATTAAGTTCTATATATATGCATTCTTGGGTCTAGCTAGCTATAACTAGCTATATATAAATACTATATATGGAATAAGACCCATGCTATATGTATCGTATGTGTGTGTTCTTTCTGCCTAAATCTATATACTTGTGCGTGCATTTGAAAAATCAATGCATGGCATGCATATGTGTGGTGTGTTATATCCTACTTGCATGTGTGTCTGATGAATAAAATATATTATATATCTCTGTGCTTGATTTGCTTTTGATTATTGTAGATATGCATGATGTACGTTTTGCTTGGTTCTTTCGTATGAACAACCCATAATTTTTACACCTCCTTTGACAATTTTCCACATTAAAAATTTGTATACGTTTGCCTATGTTTTAAATAACAAGAAGGAAGTTAATAAAAATAAAATTGCTAAAATCTATTAAAATCCAATTAATATTGCATTGTAATGAAAGAGTTGTCCTTGAAGAATAAAACAATTATCTAATTTTTACATGATTTTTTATATCTGTTGCTGACGTAAAAAAATGAAAATTTATAATTAAGAGATGAAGTTACTTCTCTTTAGAAGGCTGCATGAAATAAACAGCATCCAAAGATGGTAATGGTTGCCTTCTCCTGAATAGCTCTTCCACCACTGCAATTGGATGTTCAACAAATTATACTATATCAATATTTTAACAGAGTGACCACAGAACAGATGCTGTGGTAAATTGGCTCAGTAAATATAAACGTAAAAGGTAAGATACAATGAACAGAAGAAAGCATCTAATTAATTTAATGTACAACATTCAGATCGAAACCAACTTGACAAATGTACATTTCCAAGACTACATACCAGAGAAAGACAGAGACCAATTGATATCAGGTGCAAATGGATGATTATTTTAATTTTTTGGACAAGTTTTTTTTATATTTCTTCTATCAACAAGTTATTTAATCAAATGATGACAACCGGATGTTGTTTTTGATAGTATTAAACTAAACAACCTCTATCAAATATGTGTTTCAGAGTTTGAAAAAAAGAAAGAAAAAAAAAAAGAAATTCATTTGTCATCATTAGGATACAAAAAACTTGATGTAAGTTTTGTCCTTAACTCCTTTTTTTTATCGAATCACTTAAAATAGCATACATACTCAGAAACACTCCTAATCTTATTGTCTGTTTTTTTTTTTTTTTATATATATATAAATCTTGGAAGAAAAGAGTAGCATTTGACAGCAATAATCACTTCTTCAGTGTTAGTCCATTGTATGATAACAACAAGTGCTTCTCAGCAACATCCACTCCTTTACATTCAGGGCCCTCAGTCACAGAAAGCAAATAGGTTCATGAAGAAGAAATGCAGAAAAAGAGATAAACTAAAACAGCGATATCATTTGGTAGGGTTCTCACGGGAATTTCTTAGTCTGTAATATCTGCCATTTTACATGAATGTGACATAACTTTCACCGTGACTTTATCCATGATTAGCACCTGTTAGAGTAAGAAAAAACTGGCTAACATCAGATATCAACTTGAATTCACTAAAGATTAGATGTGAAGATATAAACATGGTAACAATATCCATATTAAAGTCTGAAGACACACCTGCCAAGCTTTCGAATCGGGTGACTTTGCAGATCTAAGCATTTCAATTAATAGCCCTATTCGCATCCAACCATTAAACTGCTTAGAAACAAGTCGTGAAATGAAGCAATTACATGCACAATGCTTAATCAAATTTAGTCTTCTATTGATTTAAATATAAAAGAAAAGATCAGTGTTACGAAATTCATATTTCTTTTCACACAATTTTCTATTTTCTATAAGAGAAACATATGGATTCGTCGAAGTTAAAGAGAAAAATAAAATATAATGTGAGTATTGACAAAATTAATTTTAAATGAAATTGATTTATAAAATTGATTTTGAAATGATTGTAATTTGTGTTTGGATAGTTTAGTAAAAATAATTTTACTAACACAATTGCATGGAATCAAATATGTGAATATTTATGTATTCAAAGTCATGTTAGTTGGCGTTTCACCGTGATTCTAGATAATTCAACGAGAGACCAAACGTGCACTATATCCATTTAGTTTCAAAAGACAGACTCTAAAATCAAATTTCCAAACCAAATGAAATGCTGATTCAGAGACACTTCGATGGCGATCGAGCTCTATTCAAACAAAGAGAAAACGAAGCTTCAAAGACAAGTTTCTAATTCTAAACCAACATTTCTATGTGAAACAATCGGAGACCGGAAGGAAAAAAACGGAACAGGAAAATAGAAATGCGAAGCTGAATACGAAACTGATCTTACAATCGCGACTGATATGGCGGAAAGGCTTGTACTCCGTTCCACCGCCGTCCGGCGTTATAACGACATTATTGCATGCATGCAGTTGCAGCAACAAGTGTTTCTCGTGATTGGAGTTCTGAACGCCGATTTGCGAATGGAAAACGGTTGGAGTGGTTGAATGAGGCTGAGAAAGTCGTTATTATATTATATGTATATATGAGAGGGAACGTAGGACGTGAGTTTCGCCCGATGTCAAACACAATGCACCTGCGAGAGTAGTTATTCACTGTAAGTAACTTACATACTCGATCATATTTAATAAATATTATTTTGCTAATTCAAGTAAGTTAAATTTTAGTTTTATTAATTTCTTATAAGATTTTATATAATTTATTACTAGTGTTTTGAATGTACACCTTTTTTTTTTACCATTGTATGTATGTTCACCTGGATCTTATTTTTAGAATTAGAAATACTTTTAACTCATCTTATTTTATTCTTCTGCTTATTTAAATAATTGATAATAAGAATTAGAAATTAATATTTTCTAAACTGTAAAATACATAAATTGAACATTAGTTTATTATTACGGATTATGTCTTTTGTTCTTTTTAGCGACGGTTTATAACTATTGTTAATTGTAATCACTAATGACAAAATTGTATGAAAAGAACTATCCTTTTAAAAATAACGAGACCTTAAAAGTTTTAATAAACAAATAATAAGACTAAAAATGTAATTAAGTCTAACTTCGTATTTACAAAATCTTTATTTTTAATTATTATTATTATTCATGAAACATATTTTAATAACTAAATTTAAAAATAAAATATACAAGTATATATAATAATAATTTTTTTCTTAATTTTATTGAATAAAATATTATGAATAACTATGTTAAATATATTCAGTGACTTAATGACTTTTTTTTTGGTAATGAGAATACAAAAACAAAAAAGGGGGGGGGGGGGGGGGGGGGGGGGAGCGCTAAACTCTTTGGAGCTCTACATCAAGCATATCTGCAACAGTGACTTAATGACTTTGGTTAGACATATTAATTAGGTTAGATTTTTTAAGAGCACATTCATTGTTCTATTAAGTTAGATTTAATTTTTCTATATTTTATGCAATTAAGTATCGCGATTGCTCATCACTCATACAGCAATAAGACAATCACAAATTTAATATCCACCCTCTCACACGTACTGCTGGTGCCCCTATTCTCTAACTAAACAAATTTCAGTTTGTTGAGGAACCCCATTTCATTTCTTCCATTGACGTATTTAACACTTTCTTTAATTTTCACATAAAATTTTATAAATTTTAATCGGAAGATTTTCTCAATCTCGTGTTACATAAGGTATTATAATTCCTAATGTGGCTAACATACTTCTTCATGTTGCAATCTAAGCATGCACGTGTACCTGCTAATTTTCTCCTTTACTATTCTAATCCTTTATGTACAGATATTTATAAGTCATAAGGTCCATAGACATTGCCTTTTTAATTAAGGGAATGTTAATCCAAAATCACATGGTAGTAAGTCCTTGATAATGATTGGATTACGTTAAGATAAACTATATTCTTTAATCTTCAAAAAATGATGAGTAATTGCCCTAAGAAAACTAAATTTTTTGACGTAATTGTCTTATGCCAAAAGGTTTTCATCTCTTCTTATGAATGTTGTAGTCAAAGGTGTTTGATTTTCTCTAGATGTCTCGTGTGTTGTATCTAGTGGCGTGGTAGGATGAGTTGCTTCGTTTTGCAGGTATAATCATGCTCGTTTTAAGTTTAGGAAATGGAGTGATGCTTTTTTTCTAGACCATTGATCTCACATGATCCAACGCTTGGGAATGGTTACAATATTTGGGCCTCCATAGGCCCAACCTCTATGTATACCCCTTTCTCGTCCTTCTCCTCCCAAACTTCATTCTGTCAAACTTCATTTTTCTGACTTGTGCTGCCAAGAAACCTAGCACTAGTTTCTTTTTAGGATGTAGTTATTCCACTACTACAAATAGGTCTTTTTACGACACAACATCGACGGCGGTTGTTTCATAACCGTCTTCCTATTTCACGCGGTGACAATTTTGCAATTAAGTGAATGTTTACAATGACGACTTTTCAGCAATTGTCGTCAAAAGGTCAAAACGAAGACAGTTGTGTCATTTAGGGGCTGTTTGGGTGTAAATTTCTCTAAAAGTATCTCCAGAAAAAGAAAATAAGAAAAAAATGAAATAAACTTCTCCATAAACTAAAATGAATTTTCATTAGTTAATCTGTAAATGTCATCTCATCTTTTAAAAAAATTATATTAGTGAGCTTCTAAAAATTAACTAATAGAGAACTTATTTTTTTTATTAAAAAATTATCTTATTTTTCTCTTATTTTCTTTTTTAAAGAAGCTTACTCAAATATATCCTTACTCATTTATTCATGGATTCTTGACTTGTTGTAACGATCCAGGTGAGTCCAAGAGCTTTGAGGCTAGAATCAGGGTTTCTCTTGAATTTCCTTCTGAGTAATTCGACCACTTCATCTTCCAACTCTAGCTTTGGGTTTGACGAGACTCCGTCCTCTAGTAACTCTTGGGAAAAACTTTATACACCATTAAAAAGACTCATACACCCAGAAATTTTAAAAAATATCGAAAATGCCCTCCCTTGTTTTTGATATAAGCTGAGGAATGAGCAGCTGCAGCACAGCACACGACATGGTTTCTTTTTTTTGTTATCAAAGCTTTCATTTTGGTAGTGGTTGACGGCATTCTGGTTTCTTGCTGTGCGTTTTGGCCGGTGGTGTTTGGGTTGCCGTTGGTGGGTGGCTCGGAGTTGCAGACAGCGGTGGTGGTGAAGGTAAGCTGAGTTTGGGAAGTTACGGATCATATGATCCGTATGATACATACGGATTACAGGATCCGTATGCATCATACGGATTACAGGATCCGTATGCATCATATGGATTACAGGATCCGTAAACAATGAATAATTTTAATAAAAATGCTTTTAAGTGGTTTTGATTGGTTAAAAATAAATTTAATTATGAATAATTTATTGTAGTTTGTTGAGATGGACAACGATGAGTGGATGTATGATTACATTATGTCTGAAGAAAATTATATGAATGAAGATATCTGGGATGAGCGTAGTGCGTTTGACAAGGTTGATTGTTCTGCAGCCTTCAGTACTTGTCAGGTATTTCTATCAAATGTAAATTGGTTAAAGCTTTCAAATACATAAGTTATGGAAGTTAAAAATTTGTTATTAATTTTTTGTAGTTGTTCCCTTCACGCGAGGATCTATTAAAATGGGCTAGGAATGTTGCATATGAAAATGGCTTTGTAGCTGTGATAATGAGGTCAGACATATATACTGGAAAGAAGGGAAGAACAAAATTTGTTTTGATGGGTTGTGAAAGGAGTGGAAAGTATAGACCATTCAACAAAAACATGGTGCCTACAGTGACTAGTACTAGAAAATGTGGTTGTCCATTTAAGTTGCTCGGCAAACCAGTACCGAGAGGTGAAGGGTGGAAGGTGAAATTATTATGTGGGACACATAATCATCCTTTGGCAAACTCATTATGTGGACACCCATATGCAGGTCGACTGAAAGAGGATGAGAAGATTGTTGTGCATGATATGACAAGAGCGATGGTCAAACCTAAGAATATTATGCTAACTTTGAAAGAACACAATCCCGATAGTTGTACATCTTTGAAGCAAGTAATGAATGCAAGATATAGATATCGTACGCGTATAAGAGAAGGTAATACTGAATTGCAACACTTGATGAAGCTTCTTGAACGTGACATGTATATCCATTGGCATAGAGTGAAGGATGAAAATGTA
>PYAF01001384.1:63854-75145 GCA_007407185.1 Glycine tomentella | reverse complement strand
ATAGTTCAGATTAGCATACATGTGAACCAATGCTGCCACACCCCAAGCAAATCGTCCTGCCTCTCCCACATCTCTGAATGCCTCCAAGAATACCACACTAATGTGTGTAGCACTCTTGTTGGCGAAGAGTGTGCACCCCACCAGATGAAGCAGGTACGCTCTGGCTGCTGCATCCCACCGCATCTGCTCACATCTCAATACGTATATGTCTCACAGCCAAGACAATCGCACATATGCACCATGACAGTGCTCCATCTCCGCTCCAACTTCCTACGCGGATTCCTCAAGTAGCTCAACAGTCAAACTAACTCCCTCGCCCACATCAATAGGGTCATATGATAACAGCTCTCCTTCGATCGGGATATGTAACACCAAAGCGACATCATCGAGGGTGATCGTCAACTCCCCAACAGGCAGGTGAAAGCTGCTGGTCTCAGAGTGCCACCTCTCCACAAAGGCTGAAAGCAAACCCCTGTCCCCTGTCCCCCGTCTCCACTGAGCATGAAATCAACGGGGCTAGGCCACTAGCAGCAACAAGTCCCTCTATCTGGGGTGCAGGACGGCCAAACTTATGAACCTTTCTTCCATGTGACGCCAATTTCAACTCAGGCCGATCCTGCAATCAATTTACATTAATGTCAGTCATATACTTCGAACAACAAACCAATTTCAACAACACAACTTATACCTGTCCTTCCCAGACTCGAAGAGCCACATGCTCGGCATACTCTGTCAACACTGAACCGTCCTCTGGCCCACCTGGAAACGAGTCAACCTCCTCACCAACATCCTCCATGGTAAGCATATCTCCCTCCACACGTGGGTCCTTTACATGATCATCCTCATCCATAACAGCCCCCAACTGTGCATCCGGAAGCGGAGGGTCTACAACAGCTGGCCCTGCCCTTTGTCTTCGGACAGATGCTGTAGGCCTCCGACGTTCCAGACCTGGCTCTTCAGTCCCACTACCTCTGCCTCCATCTCTACTCGATCCTCTACCTCCATGTCGACCAAATGCCTGATGTCCTCCTCGTGTTCTAGCCATAATCTGCTATACAACAAAACAATCACAATGCCAACCATCAGGACAACCACTAATAACCCACAACTAATAAATACATCGAAGCATGATAACCACTATCAAAGCCAACCAAAACTGGTATAATACCATAACAACAATTCGCCACAAAAGTTAGTAAACTGATACCCAAATAGTTCCACACTGAACAATGTGGTTTTCTTGCAGTCCACAATTTACAGTTTAATATCATGCATAGCAAAAAAATCAATTTCCATGAATCCAAAAATCACTGTTATCATCAATACTACATCTAATGTCATAATATGATTCAATTAACTTTCCTAGGGGTTCAAATATATACAAAATCCATCAAAACACAATTCATACACTCAGAAATTGAAAAAAAATCCAACTATACTGTCGTACGGCTTAACCAATCCGTAAACTTCATACGGATTGAGTAATCCGTAGAAGCTTTACGGATCAGTTAATCTGTAAATATTCTACGGATCAGTTAATCCGTAAAGATTCTACGGATTACTCAACCCGTTTGAAGTTTACGGATTGGTTAATCCGTAAACGTCACACGGATTGAGTAATCCGTAGAATCTTTACGGATTATATGATCCGTAAAGATTCTACGGATTACTCAATCCGTGTGACGTTTATGGATTACCCAATCCGTACGACATACAACACCCTTCAAACACGTCCCTTACCTCAGACGGCGGCCGGAAAACAATAAACCTCCCACAGTCGACCAACAATAAACCTCCCGCCACAAAACCCAAGTCCAACCTGACCACAGCAAGGGCGTGCGCCGACAACCACCACGAAATCGCAAATAATGAGACGGCGAGCGCGCAGAGGACAGAGGTGAATAGTGACAAAGGAAAAATGAGAGGTCATGTAATTTACTTATTTCCTTAAGGGCAATTCTGGTATTTCACTGTTTATGTATGGGTGTATGAGTCATTTGAATGGTGTATAAAGTTTTTCCCGTAACTCTTTCGACAAATCTCTCCCCCTTTTGGGCCATGAAGTGGATGCAATAATGGCGGTTGTGGGCCTTAGGCCATCGCCCCTCCGGTCAATGACAATACCTTATCTTCCGACCAATAGTGATCAATATTGAACTTTTTGATAAAAGAAATTTAAATTTTACCCCCATAATTTAAAAAAAAAATTACACCTATCGATGATAAAGTTCTACACATTTATGACATCAAATTAGATATTTTACATGACAAAAAAATCTTATATATTAATATTTCATGACAGTTGAATGTTGCAAAAATATCATAATGTTTTTTTTAGGATGTCCAATGAACAACTTATATTTTAGGGAGACTAATTTTATTTGGACTTATGCCTTGGAGTGCAATTTTATTTCAATGTATGCTTTAGAGAGAATATTAATATTTTTTAGATAATGTAAATACTTTTCCTTTTCTAGAAATACTATAAATGTTATATATTTATATTATGGGACCAAAAAGACATAAATTTGTGAGTCTTTAAATTATATTTTTAGAAAATGGCAGAATTTATAATATTTACAAAAAGGATAAAAAGATTGTTTATAATTTAATATTTTTAAAAAAAATAAATTCTATGAATATCCGAATAGGTATCAAGAAAATTTGTGAATATCTATTTCACAAATACGACTTCATTGTCACCTCTAAGTGCATATTATTACATCAAGCCAATTTATGTGGGTCGCGTTCAACATAAAGACTGGTATTTAGAGCTTTTGAGTTTCACTTATTATATGCACGTTTTGGCTTTCTAACCCGGTACCAAACACAGGTTTCAACTCATTGAATTGGCTTGAGTAAACGGTGAATTCATTTGATGATTTATTAGGCATACATATGAATCTCAACAACTTAGCATATCTCCAGTATTTTTTTGTCCATTAATTTAAATTTCCCAAGTCTTTATTTATATTTCTCGCTAGGTCTACCTCTCACTCAAGATTTTATTTGAAAGAAAAGAACAAATCAACCATCAAATCTTGATAATTGAAACAATTCACTTCAATCTTAGCCTCACACTTGACTTTTTGATTAAACATAGTAGGTGATACAATTAAATATGAAATAGGCCTTTATACAATGACTTTCATTCAAGATTAGTTATACATTCAATCTTATACATAAAACAATCCTCGAGAAAAATCCAAGTCAATCTTTGTGAAAATTAAATTATAAGCTATATATCGACACGATGACACACATTCTTTTATTTGGTATTTGTTAAAGTTGATTCTTCATAAACATCTCCCCACAGATAACTTGAGGATCCTTGTAATGTTTCCTATACTTTGTTTTTCCTATTTGAGTTTAGTTCTCTATTTGTAGGCTCGCTTAATTAATTAATCGTTCAAAAAAAAAAGCTCGCTTAAATGTTTTTCAATTTTATTTAATCAACTATCCATAAATTACATTTTTGTTTATTTACATTAATTAATAAATTTTTCATCTATTTATTTCCTATTTAAATAAATGTCAACTTTATCATGAAGAAGATTATTTAATTAAATGTGAAGGTAAAAGAACCTAAATAATACTTTTTTAATAATCAATTATCAATTTGGGACTGTTTAAAAAGTAATTACAAATCTGAAGTTGTAGGTCAGGTCAGGGTCGTCACGTCTGGTTCTGGGCGTCACAATTATGCCCAATTCTGGATATGACTTAGTCTTGACACTTGTCATGCACATATAGAGCGATGCATATATAAACTTCGACGGTTATAACTTTTGATTGGAATGTCCGATTGAGACATAATTTGTGTCAAAACGCTCGAAATTGAGAGGAGAAGCCATGGACAAATTTTTGAAGGGCATTTGATAAAATTTTTTTCAAAAAATGCTTCTAAGTGCCTCAAAATTATGATTTAATCTTCGAACATCTAAAAACTTTCTTGTTTTCTACTTTTTAATTATTTAGTCAGTTAATTGCATGCTATTTTTTATTTTTTCAATTACTTGTCTTAATTTTGAGCGTTTTGACATATCGTACACTTCGATCGGATATTTCTCTCAAAAATTAGATTATTTGAAAAATATATTGAGCGTTATTTTTTAATGTTATTGTTCATCAAAAAATGTTCATAAAAATAAGAATACATCAATTAATATATATATATATATATATGTGTGTGTGTGTGTGTGTGTGTGTATATAACAGATTGTGTATTTCAACACACATCAAACTCCGATAAAAAGATGTTTCACTTTTTTTCAAAGTTTAAAAAAGAAAACAAAATATTTTTCATTTAAGTCTATTATATTGATATATCATTTATGTAATTAAAAATAATACAGAAAATTAAATTTGTATTTATGATAATTATTATAAAAAAAAGACACGAAAATTTAAATTAACATTTTCTTATATTTTAATTTTCTACTTTATTTTGTCTAAAAAATATCTATAATATTGTTTTAGAAAAAATTACATGTATATGACAATCATTATAAATATTTTAGAGTTTATGTACATATAAATATTATGCAAATTTAATACAGAATGTACATAATATCATTATAAACATGTTTTAGAAAAAATTACATGTATATGACAATCATTATAAACATTTTAGAGTTTATCTACATTACAAATATTGTGCAAATTTAATACAGAATCAAGAAATGTACATAATGAAAAAAAACATTAAAAAATAACATACATAATATTTTTCAAATGGTCTAACTTTTGAGAGAAATATCCTATCGAGATGTACGATATGTCAAAACACTCGAAATTAAGAGAGCTAATTAAAAAATAAATAAAAAATAGCATGCAATTAACTGACTAAATAATTAAAAAAAATAGAAAACAAGAAAATTTTTAGATGTTCAAAGATTAAATCATAATTTTGAAATACTTAAAAACATTTTGTGATTGCTCCCTTAGTCACGTCTGGTTATGGACGTGATCAGTTATACCCCAAGTCTATGTGTGACCTAGTGCCCCAGATTTATAATTACTCTTCAAACAGTCCCAAATTAACAATTAATTATCAAAAAAATATTATAAAATTAACAATTAATTATCAAAAAAAAATATTTAGGTTATTTTACCATCACATTTGATTTGATTTTTCGGACGTTTTAAAATAATTTATTGGATCTAACTGAATTAGTCCATCAAATCTTAAACTATGTATATGAACTTTGAAGATCAAAAGTTTTTGTTAGGAGAAAATATTTAATATATTTTGGATTCAATTATAAAAGTGACGTAAATAAGACTTTAAGGACTTTGGTAGGAGGTTAGTTATAGATGTGCGTCCGAAATATGCTCTTTCAAACATTCTCTATAATATATGTTGTAATTTATTGAAAATTGTAAAATAAAAAATCATTAAATATGATGTTAGATTTGAAAAACGTTTGTTATTTTTAATAAATTTCAATGAAAAAGATAAATTGTATTAAAAAATGGTTAAATACATCATTCTTTATTAGAGATAATTAATCTTATTTGAGTTTATGTAGAAAGTCGGTTATAAATGCGTAAAGAATTATTTTTCTACATATGTTATAATTATAATCTATGTTAAAAATCAAAATTATTATCTTTAATAAATAGTTGTCAAAATCACTATTTGATATATAATTTTACGAAATTACATAGTTTGATAAAAAGTCTTATATTTGATAATAATAATAATAATAATAATAATAATAATAATAATAATAATAATAATAATAATAATAATAAAGTGTTAATTGTTTATAATTTAGTTTAAAAAATTTAAGATATTGATTTATTTAATACTAGATGCATTTTTACCAATTTATTTAGTAGGAAAAAAATTGGTAGCTAGAAGGAACACTTTAGTTCTTTTAGTTATGTAAAAATCCACATCAAAAGAACAACTCATAAATTCGTTTCCACTATCAGTTGCGTATTAGTTTCTTTCTTTTTACAACATATTGTGGCAATATTATGTTTTAGTTTCTAGTTGTCTTTTTGTTAAACTTTTGGTTATATATCTAATATTTATATATCCTACTGATATAAATATATCATAACTAATGTCCGACTGGCTTTATATATATATATATATATATATATATATATATATATATATAGAAATATATATATATATATATATATATATATTTCTATATGGGATATATTGGTACCTTTCTTCAAATATAATATCTTCCTTTTGTAAAAAAATGCAAGTCAATAATTTTGTAAAAAGAAAATAAAATTTGAAGTTATCAATACACACTACTACTTGGTATATGTTTTAGTTGTTTTTTCATAAAAGAAAACGTTTATGTAAAGGTGTCTATAATTAATAGGTATAACACGTAGACACGTAGTCTGAGACTCCATCTCAGTCTACTATCATAATAGAAAACTCTCATCGTAGACATGTAGTCTGAGACTGTATCTCAGTCCTCCGCCTCTGCTCACGGACACGGTCACAACCAGTGGCATCCTCGAAAGGATTTCTGAAACTCTAGAAGAGACTCGAAATCAGAGTTTTTGGGGGAGATTCCATCATCATGCACGCACGATTGAGTATCCACCTTTCATTAATTTCCTAAATCCATCACTACAAACATATGTTTTTGTAAAAATATAGGGATTAAAACCTTATTTTTAAATATTTAAAAGAATAAAAAATATATTTTTATCAAAAAATCACTTGTATAGGATTGGATGATATAAAAAAAAAATGGATAACATTCTATCTATTCTCATTTTCAAATTTAATGGATCATCGAATTAATACTATCGAATAAAATCAGTCAAACATATTTTTTTTTATATTTCAATTTCCTTTAAATTTATTGAAAAATAATTTTCCATATATTATTTTTTTAGTACTTGTTCACTGGAGTCTCTATCGGATCAAATTAAATAATTCATGTACTTGAATTGACCAAAACCCTTTAATATGAATTTTGTTGTTATTTCGATAGAAGCCAAACATATATTTGAAATAAATAAGAAATTGTTAACCCTTATTTAATTTTAAAAAGTTTTAGGTATTAATTTGATAAATAAAAATATATTTCTTAATGTTAATTTTAGAAATTAAGAATAGTCTAAACGAACACTTTCGTTCTTTAGTCATGTAAATTAATTCACTTCAATGACAACTCATAAATTTATTCTGTGGATTTCATACATCAATTAAAACTCTGGAAGAAAAAAATATGGCAATGATAATTGATATGCAGAACTAGAACGATTAATTAGTATTGACCCAAGTTTTAGCCCTTGTTTGCAAACTGTATGAGTTCGATCAATTTTATAAATAATACTATAGTTTTTATATATATCTCTTATTGTTGTGATTAGTAACAAAAGATAAAAAAAAAAAAACTATATTCTAAGGTTCTTCAAAATAAATTGAATAAGTGGATATTGGGAATTTCTTTAAACTCTTCGCATCATATTCCGTGTATTCTTTCTCAATCATTCTCACTTTCACAAATTAATTAAGAACCACGCAAACAATTGGGGGAAAAACAAACTTGATCGATCCCATGTATATGTTTATCTCTAATTAACCCAAATTATATCCATTAATTAATGTGCTGCAAACTAGGCCAAAAAAAGAATATATAATGCATGCATATGTAGATTGAGAAAGAAGAAAAAGAAAACAGTGTATTTCTATATTTTTCAAAACCGAATAGCTAAAGGTTGGTAATAAAATTTAGAGTAAAGTATACAAATACTTACTGAGATTTCGTTAAATTTCTCTTGATATTCCTTATTTTAATTTTAATTTTCAAAAAATATAAATTTCTTAATATTTCCTATTTAAACATGTTTAATTTTATTGTTTATTTATTTTTAGTTAGGATTAATTTGACGTGTTGGTTCAATTTAAAGCCAAGATACATGAAAAGTATATATATTAAGCCATTATGAACCATCAAATTTTCAGCCAGAGAAGAATTAAATTTGACCAACCTGGTCTATTTAAGTATGCAACAAAGGCATATGTCACTTTGTTTGCGCAATGTGAAAACACACGCAATGTGAAGAGTGATCGATGACAATAAATTCTTATTTATTAGTAAGACTTTAATTAAATTAACATTGACTAGAAAATTCTAAGATAACAATTGTAAAATAGAATAAAATTATCGACACAAATAACCTTTCTCATTTGGTATATAAAAGTTGTTTCTTCATAAACATCGATTCCCTCACATATAACTTGTGGATCTATCTATTTTCTTATTCTTTAATTTACTAGCTTGCTTAAGTTCAATGGTCTATTTATACTAATTAAGTTTGCTTGATTAATTTTCAAATTTGTTTAATAAAATATCCATCAATTGACCAATTACTTTTTCTATCTATTTTTTTTATAGGCAAAGCAATTTTATTGAATGTGGCTAACAAAGTACAAAGCACAAAGGAGTTCTTTATTAATGTTATAAAAGATATAATTAAGTGAAAAAAGTAATCTTTTGTCATCATTATTTTATTTATAGATTTTATTTTTCATATTAATGTTAGCCAATTCACATTTTAAACGCTAAAAAATTTCTGCCATTTTTCAAAGTCTTAATTAAAGTTGTTCAAAATATTTTTAAGATCTTAAAAACCATAATAGGCATACTCACGTAATAAGCCTAAGCAACAAATTAATTATCTATCAATTAAAATATCATATATATTATTTTTATAACTAATATTAACAGTCTCTTTAAAGTAATAATCAAGCAATGCTAAGGAGTTATAAGACTAACTTCATAATTAAAAATAAAAGGACCGAAGAAAAGGTCATAGGTTTAAAGTCTTCTCATTAAAAAATACTAATATTAGCCAATAAAAAAATTAAACAATGCTAATTCACTAAAGTCCAATATATCATTTTAAAAGCGGGATTATATTTGAAAATAATAATAAAGTGTTAATTGTTTATTTAGTTTAAAAGTTTAAGATATTGATTTATTAAAAAAGTAGATGCATTTTTACAAATTTATTTAGAGAAAAAAAATTGGTAGAGGGGAACACTTTCGTTCTTTTAGTCATGTAAAATTAATCCACATCAAAAGAACAACTCATAAATTCGTTTCCACGACGTGTATATCAGTTGGGTATTAATTCTTTTTTTTTACAAGAAATTGTGGCCATATTATGTTATAGTTTCTAGTTGTGTGCGTTTTATGTAGATTTTTTTTTTTGTTTATGCATCAGAAATTTAAGAAGACTTTTGGTTAATCTAATATTTATATCTCCTATCTAATATTTATATCTCCTACTGATATAAATATATCATAACCAATGTCCACTGGCCTTTATATATTTCTGTATGTGGTATCTTCAGTACCTTTCTTTGAATATAATATTGATCTTTCATTTGTCGACCAAAATTTTATAAAACAAAATCCAAGTGAATGATTTTGTAAAAAGGTAAAATTTGAAGTTATTGTTACACACTATTTGGTATATATTTTAATTATTTGTATATTCATAAAAGAAAACATTTCTGTAAGGGTGTCTATAATTGATATACACCACTTTTAAAACAATTGAAAGAATTATAAATAGTGTATAAAAAGGGTGACAAAAGATTCCAATTTTCCATAATTCAACTAGTTTACCAGTGAAAAATCCAATCAATTTACCTAGTTGTAATAAAAAAGTAAAATGTATTATTGGTCTCTTGAAATATTTCAAAATGTTAGTTTTAGTTTGTAATCATAAAAAATTAATATATTTTTAATCTCTACATTTATAAACAAATAAATAAGTGATATGATTTTAGTCACCCATAAGGACTAGAAACACCTGTTTTTGTACAAATTAATATAGGAACTAAAACCACCATTTTCAAATATTTAGAAGCATCAAAGATATATTTTATAAAAATAAATTTACTTGGATAGGATTGGAAGATTCAAATAAGTAAATACATGGATACCAACCTATCTATATATTATCATATTCAAATTTAATGGGTCATCGATCTAGTTAACACTATAGAACAAAACCAGTACTTAAAAACGAATTTTTCTTTTTATATATTTCAATTTCCTATAAATTTATTAACAAAATAGAACAGATTTTCATATATTATTTTTTGGTACTTATTCATAGGAGTGTCTATAGGATCGAATAACTCATGCACTTGAATTGACCAAAACCCTTTAATACGAGTTTTGTTGTTATTTCGGTAGAAACCAATGTCCTAATTTGGTTGGGGTAGCGAAAATTTGTTTTTAAACTCGGAACCCCGATGACCTAGCTACTTCTTGGTGTAACCCTTAATTTTTTGAATTAATTTTTATCTATCTAGTCATTATTATTCTTATTTAATAAAGTAAGACTTGAATCAAATTATTTATTTAAATAAGACTTTCATTAATTAAAATGTTTATCCAAAGAAGATTAGTTACATATTCACACACACAAAACTATAATTAACTACTAACTAGAAAAATAATCCAAGTCAATCAATTTGAAATAAAATAAAAATAGAAATTAATTAGTTTGTGGTTGTATATATATGACTATTTAATATTTGGAGATATAAAATGAATTGCATGATAAAAGGAAAACGGAACTGAAAAAAAAAATCACTGATTCGATTCTTTATACTAACAAAACTATCAAAAATCTAACAACTAACATCTTTGCGGATAACAAAAAAACTAATGAATCTTTTTGTAGGAACTTGTCTGGCCACTTTGGGTCAGATTGATATATTCTGTGAGTAAAATTTTTCTGATCAAAGGACTCAAACCGGAAACATTAGTTCAAAAGAGACTGAGTTTTGAAAATTTATTTGAATTTAGAAATAATGTACTGTGATTTAGACAGTAACATCGTGTCTGGATAGCAATTGGAATTACATTGGCTACATTTTTCTGCCATATCAACAACATGACCGTGACAGATATTTAAAAATTAGATCCAAAGTCCTCAGCTGATCTATATAAGAGGAAGGAGTGGTGTCCGATATCATCACACGAACCAAAGCCACAAAAGAAAAGCAATAGCTAATAGCCCTATTTCGATTTTTGCCATATAAAATATAATGGTGAACAATAAAGTGATCCGTGAATATCATGGTGATGCTTCCTTTAAGGAAAGGCATAACATCTATAGTGATGTTACCGAGTACCAACTGTGTCTAGCATATGCCTCAGACTCTGGTGATGGAAATTTCACACAAGAGTGGGACCCACATAAACTCACTCCCTTCTTGATCCAGGAGTTCAAGGAAAATTGTGCTGCCTCGAATCTGCAACTCAAAGTGTTTCTGA
>PYAF01001384.1:32229-46656 GCA_007407185.1 Glycine tomentella | reverse complement strand
AAAAAAAAAACTTACATAAACAAAAGTTTAAAAAACAACAACTTTCAGGACTAAAATTAAAAAAAATGAATTTACAAGGATCAAAAAAATAAAAAGAAAAGACTAGTTTACATGAATCAAAAACATATTTAAACCTATTAAGATTATATAATATTTTGAAAGGTTGCAAGTATATTAACTTTTAATATATTTCTTATTCAAATTTTAATATTGTTTGTTATAAGTATTTGTAATGAATAGTAAACCAGAATTAGAATTTATTATTTTATTTTAGGAGAATTATAATTGTTGGTAAACTGAGGGAGATAAAACATAAGAGATATTTATTAATGGGTCACTATTATCAAATTCGAGAATTTATTGTGAAGTTCTAAAAATTCTGAAAGAAAGAAGTGTAAAAATTATGGGTCGTTCATAAGAAAGAAACAAGCCAAACGGACATCATGCATATATACAATAATCGAAAGCAAAACAAGCACAAAGATATATACTATATTTTATTCATGAGACATAGATGCACGTAGTCATTAACACAACACACATATGCATGCCATGCATTGTTTTCTAATGCGCGCACAACATATACAGATATAGGCAGAAGGAACACACACATACAATACATATAGCATGGGTCTTATTCCATATATAGTATTTGTAGATAGCTAGTTATAGCTAGCTAGCTAGCTAGACCCATGAATGCATATATAGAACTTAATAATTATGATCTTCAATTAAGGATATGGTTCAGCATCGGAGACGGCCAAAGACAGGAGTTTAGTGATCCAAGTTGCAGGAATGGAGGCTGTGGTGTCACTAATAACCTTGACAGATGCGCCCTTAAACCTAGGCAGACAATAATGCACTAGGCGATTGAGAGCAAGAAAGAAGAGGGGTGGTGAAACTTTACTCCAATCGTCCTTGATGGCGCTGTAGCCAAGCAAGATCTTAGAGTCATTATAGTGTTTCACGTTGTTTGTAACCTGATCCACCAAGCTTCGAACTGGTTTGTTAGGATCTTGAGGTTCAAAATCAACGAAGCACTGAAACACAACAGTTCCAATCCAAGTATTATGCATAGCTTGGTACAAGGGCAAGTAGTAACTCCCATTGGTCTCAACATCTGGAGCTAAGGAAGCCACCAACCCAGCGGTGCCTAGAGCTTCCCTTAGCTCCTTTATGAGAGCCTTAATGCAGTTAACAAACAATTCTTGGTTGCCATCGATTTTGGTGTAGTTAACATCGATTCCATCGATGTGGTACTCGTTGATCATCTCGTGGAGTGTGGATGCGGCATGGAAAATCCAATCATCGGCACGACCAACAACGTTGAAGTGGTCGTTTCCTCCAATGCTGACAAACACTTTGACTGGCAGATCCGAGGCAGCACAATTTGCCTTGAACTGCTCGATCACTTGGGGAGTGACTTTCTTTGTGTCCCACTGAGGTGTGAACATTCCTTTACCAGAGTCTGTGGCAAATGCCAGACACAGTTGGTACTCGGTAACATCAGTAAAGATTTTAAGCCTTGTCAGAAAGGAGTCATCACTATGGTATTCACGGATCACTTTATTGGAGCAGTTGCAGGTCGCCATTATATCGAAAAAGGGCTGTTGCTATTGCTTTTCTTTTCTGGCTTTGGTTGGTTTGATGATATCGGACACCACTCCTTCCTCTTATATAGATCAGCTGATCAGAACTTTCCATCTATTTTTTAATATCTGTCGCCTTCATGTTGGTTGATATCACAGACAAAAGTAGCCATCCAGTTCCAATTCCTATTCACAAAATTTAAAAACCTTTTGATGTTACGGTTCAAATCACATTACAATATTTCTAAATTCAATTAAATTTTTATATATAAAGATCGATATTATATTCAAAGAAAGGTACCTAAGATACCACCACATACAGAAATTTATAAAGGCCCCTGGACATTGGTTATGATATATTTATATGAAAAAATACTTTGAACCTATCACCTTTTCTTCCCTCCTTCTATTTTTAACTACTAAGTTAATCCTATAAATCCTTAGCATTGCTTAATTATTACTTTACAGAAACTGTTAATATTAGTTATTCAAATATAATATATGATTTTAATTAATAGATAATTAGTTTGCTGCTTAAGGCTTATTATATACGTTGAGTATGCCTAGCCTATTATGGTTTTTGTCCTTGTTGTGGCCACACCTATTGGAATTAGAACTTAACCCTCAACAAACTTTTCTTAAAAATATTTTGAACAACTTTAATTAAGACTTAGGAAAATGGCAAAAAAAATTTAGTGTTTAAAATGTGAATTGGCTAACATTAATATGAACAATAAAAATCTATAAATAAAATAATTATGATATAAGATTACTTTTTCACTTAATTATATCTCTTATAACATTAATAAAGAACTCATTCTGCTTTGTTTGTTAACCACATTCAATAAAATTGCTTTGCCTATAAAAAAAAATAGATAGAAAAAGTATTTGCTCAATTGATGGATATTTGATTAAACAAATTTGAAAATTAATCAAGCGTACTTAATTAGTATAAATAGACCATTAAACTTAAGCAAGCTAGTAAATTAAAAAAATAAGAAAATACATGGATCTACAAGTCTTCTGTGACGAGATCGATGTTTATGAAAAAACAACTTTTAGCATATATTATATCAAATGAAAAATGTTATTTGTATCGATGACTTCTAATTTTATTCTCTTTCACAATTATTGTCTTAGAATTTTCTAGTCATTGATAATTTAATTAAAATCTTACTAATAAATAAGAATTTGTCGTCATCGATCACTCATCACATTGCGCAAAGTGACATATGCCTTTGTTGCATAATATTCTTTCTAAAATTAACATTTAAGAAATATTTTTTATTTATCAAATTAATACCTAAAACTTTTTCAAATTAAATAACGGTTAACACTTTCTTATTTATTTCAAATATAGTTTTGGCTTCTACCGAAATAACAACAAAATTCATATCAAAGGAATCCAAGTACATGAGTTATTCGATCCTATTGACACTCCTATGAATAAGTACCAAAAGATAATATATGAAAATCGATCTATTCTATTTTGTAGATAGATTTTTATAGGAAATTGAAATATAATAAAAAGAAAAATTCGTGTTTAAGTACTGGCTTTGTTCTATAGTATTAACTAGATGATCCATTAAATTTGAATATGAGATGATAGGTTGTTATCTATCTATTTACTTATTTGAAGCTTCCAATCCTATCCAATTAAAAAATATATATATAAAATTGTACAGTCCAAAATGATAAAGTTACAATCAATATATACGTGTCCATCTACCATATCAACCCTACTGCAATAATGATGCTTATTTACTCTTTAAGTGTTGACCTTGACATGCTTGTATATCCTCTATATCAGTCTTGCTATAGGAGCACGCAGACATCAACAATAAATATCTTCTTACCAACAACATACAGTATACATCGTATCTATTATGCCTAGTCATTCAAACTGGTGCAACCACCTTAACAACATATCTATAAGATACATGTTATTTCCTATTTAAATTATATAATTGCCTGCTATATGTTATCTTATCATGAGATCACAAACAAACAAAGGCTCAAAGTTGCACTCCACCTATAAATATAGGTTCTCTCTAAATCTTTACTCAAGTTGAAATCTATTCACTCCGCTAATGTCATTGTCCACCCACAGTGGACACTCATCCGAGGCACCCTCGGAAGCCTTTTACACACTCAGTTATTCTTCAATAATTGATGTACTTACTTGAGCGTCAGAATCTTTTCCTTTGTGTTCTTACCAAAATCTGGAGATTCCACATGTGAGATAGACGTGACCAAGGTGGATTCCAAATTCTGCACGTTGGACGGTGATTCGACCTTGTTCAAAGGAGGGACCTGCAAAACAAAGGAAAGACACTCTGATGCTTAAGTAAATAGATCAATTTATAAGAGGATAACCGAGGGTTATCTAAGAATGAGAATGTGAGATGTTGTATCTCCGAGATTGAGTGTGAATTGAGTTTTTTGTACTCAGAGTGGTAATTGAGTGAGTTAGAGAGAACCTGTAAGGCTATATTTATAGTGTGGAGTATGGGCTTTGGGTCTTTGTTTATTGATAATTTGTTGATAAGATAGTAACAGATAATAGCAGACAATTATCTAATTAAGATATAAGATAATGTGTATCTTGTAGACATATTGTTTCTTGTAGATAAATAACAGCTTGTAGATAACTTGTTGAGATATGATATGATAAGGTGGTTGCACCTATTTGAATATCCAAGTATAGTTGATATGCAGTTAATAAAAAGATAAGTATTGTAGACATTCGTGCTCCTATAACAGATAGGCGTTCGTACTCATGTAGTTAGGCTCACATAGAACCCAGACAAATGTGTCCGGATTGACTCTTGGAGAGCACTATTTAATGTGACAGTGCTGATGTGGAGGGTGTCTACGAAGGGATAAGTATTAGGGAAGGAGAGAATAGAAAAGAATAGAGAGAAGAAAAGAAGAAGATAGACCAAATTAATCTCCTTTTCATTAATCATTTTATTGAATTAAATAACCAATTAACCCTAATTTGCAAAGGAATAATTAACTAACAATCCTAATTTGCTGTTATTTGGGAATTTAAATAACCGAAAGATGAAAAGCTATTATCTAGGAAACTAATTAACAGAAAGATAAAAGAATATCTTCCTAATAATTGCAATAAGCCTTATCCTAATAAAATAGAAATTAATTAAATAAATAATCTTTGAAGTGACCTTGTACTCTTGTTGCCCGTTTGGGCCTGCATGCTTCATTCCCCACCCCATCAGAACAGGCCTTGACCTCAAGGCCCATTATAGGTGAACCGATGTTGGGCTGATTGTGGGAGATATAAGCTGGCTCAGTCTCCTTCCTTGTTTTCGGTCCAAGGGCATGTGGTTCCAAAGTGATATCTTGATGAAGCTGACTTGGCAAGCATGCATTGGCTGGTAATCTGCTGGGTAAAGTCCGATTGGTGCACTGTGGAGTAGCCTTATCACGTGGGAAAACATTGGATTCCTTTTTGAGTGAATGCTCTGAACCTTGGGCAACGTGAATTGCTTGAGCAGTGTGATTTGTATCTGCACGAGATACAACTGGTAACGTTACTTTTTGGGTGGAGTCTTTGAAAGAAGTAACCACAGGTTTTTTAATAACTGAGTTTCCTTTTCCCATAAGCTCCTCATTAGCGTTGGGAACTCTGTCATCTTCATTCCATCTTTCTAAATTTTTTCGTCTTCCCACGTAGCAGCTTCTTGAGGAAGATTAGTCCATTGAATAAGCAGCTGGGTGATTGGTTTTCCTTGACGCCAAACCTTGCGGGTCGCAAGTATAGTGTGTGGAACATGGATGAGATCTTCAGTATCAATGGAGGATGGGTAGTATGTAGGGGGTCTGTCCTCACGGTGATAAAATGGTCGTAATAAAGAGATGTGAAATACGGAATGGAGTTTGGCGTCTGGTGGTAGCTCTAGGCGGTAAGCAACCTTTCCTATCTTTTCCAATATTTTGTACGGTCCATAGAACTTGGGTGCTAACTTATGTGATGAACGACCACGCAAGGAAAGTTGACGATATGGTTTGAAGGTAAAATCACATCTTTTCTTGTCAGCTTGTGTCTTCATTGTGTTTTGTGCTTGTTTTAAGTGCTCCTTTATATTTTTCATAACTGAAACTCGATGGTGCAGAGTTGAATCGATGGCTTCCAGTGTTGATGTTCCCAACGAATACCGTAGTGGACATGGTGGAGGTTTGCCAAACATAGCTTCAAACGGAGATGTACTATGCTGCGATTGTATGCAGTATTGTAATGATACTCCGCTAAAGGTAAAAATTTCAACCATTCTTTCTGCTTCTCAAACTTATATGCTCTGAGATATTGTTCTAATGTCCGATTTACTCTTTCTGTTTGTCCATCTGACTGGGGATGGTACGTTGAACTGTAACGAAGTTGTGTGCCTTGGAGTTGGAATAAAGATTTCCAAAAAGCACTGAGAAAAATGGGGTCACGGTCAGTGATGATGGACTTTGCTGTTCCACGTATTTTTCCCACATTATCCCAAAAGACTTGTGCAACTTTGGAGGCGGTATACTGGTCTGGAAGTGGAATAAAATGTGCTCCTTTGGTGAGACGGTCCACTACAACGAGGATAACAGAGAACCCTTGGACTGGTGGTAGATGTGTGATGAAGTCCATTGTTAGTTCGGACCAAATTTCTATAGGAAGTTTTATCTGCTGTAACAAGCCATAAGGTGAGTGATTAATTGGTTTCACCCTTTGGCATACTTCACAAAATGTCACAAAATCTTATACATATTTTCTGATTGTTTTCCATTTGTAAAATGTGCATAAAGGAGACAATGTCCGCCGGATTCCAGCATGTCCACCGATGGGTGCTGAATGGAACTCCTTCAACAGACTTGGAATTAATGAAGAGTGTTTAGGCAGAAAGATACGACCACGGTGGAGGAGTAGTCCATTTTTAATATCCCATTTCCCTTTTTTTCTTTGGATGACTGTATTTCCCCATTAATTTTGCTACATATGTGTCTTCTTGTTATTCTTTCTGTAATACTGGTAAATATTGAGAACTGGGTGTGGATAACGATGCCATTCGTGCGACTGGGGGTTCAATATCCCCTTGAAGTTGCCTGGATAATCTGTCAGCAGCAGTATTAGTGATACCAGATTTATATGTGATTGTGTACTGGTATCCTAATAATTTTGCCAAAAATTGTTGCTGTTCTGGTGTTTGGATCACTTGAGACATCATATGATGTAAACTCTTGTGATCAGTTCGTATGATAAAACTGGATCCCAAAAGATATTGCCTCCATTTGCTAACTGCTGCGGTAATTGCATACATTTCTCTAATGTATGTGGATTGGTTTTGCATTCGGGAAGATAATTTTTTACTAAAATAAGCTACCGAACAATCATCTTGTAGTAAAATTGCCTCAATACTTGAACCCGAAGCATTTGTTTCAATAGTAAATGGTTTACTGAAATTTGGTAGCATTAAAACGGGTGCTTCAGTGAGACACTTCTTTAGATCTAGAAAAGTCGTGTGAGCCTCGTGTGTCCAGTTGAATTTGCCTTTGGTAACTAGGTCCGTAATTGGTGATGAAATTTTGGCATATCCTTTAATAAAACGTCTATAATATCCAGATAACCCCAAAAAAGCTCGTGCCTGTGTAATAATCTTAGGAATGGGCCATTCGGAAACTGCCTGTATTTTTTCTGGATCAGGTGCGACGCCTTCTCCTGAAACAATGTGTCGTAAATGTTGAACATGTTCTGTCAAATTAGGACTAAAAACCAGAATATCATCAAAGAATATTACGACAAAACGCCGTAAGTATGGTGCAAATACTTCATTCATTGTAGCCTGGAAAGTGGAAGGTGCATTTGACAAACCGAATGGTACAACCAAGAATTCAAAGTGTCCATGATGTGTACGGAATGTTGTTTTGTGGATGTCGTCAGAGTTCATGCGAATTTGGTGGGTATCCAGATCTCAAGTCTAGTTTAGAGAAAATCGTAGCTCCATGGAGTTCGTTTAGTATTTCATCCACTGTGGGTATAGGAAATTGATCACGCACAGTTATGGCATTCAAAGTCCGATAATCCACACAAAATCGCCAAATGTCGTCTTTCTTTTTGACTAATAGAACATGAGAACTGAAAGGGGATTTACTTGGTTGAATAATACCGACAATAAGCATTTCCTGACATAATTTTTCAATTTCATTCTTTTGGAAATGAGGATATCGGTAAGGTCTAACTTGAACAGGTTTAGAATTGGGAAGTAGATTAATGTGATGATTATGTGGACGGTTGGGGGGTAATATGGTGGGAATGGTGAAGACATCAGGGTAGTTGGCCAATATATTTTAGATAACAGGTACTGTATGAGGGATAGGATCAGTGTTTATAGGTGGGGTAATGGTGGAATTGTGGTCCGATTGGGTAAAACACATGAGGCATGAAGTATAGGCTTTACAAGCAATAAGCTTGTTAGGTTTTGCCAGTGAAATCATCATTGGAGTATCTAGTTGTTGTCCTTGTAGTTGAATAGTATGGCCATTGTGATCAAAGCTCATTAGCAATTTTCCATAGTCTATAAGAATGGGGCCCAATGTGGCTAACCATTGAACTCCCAGAACTATATCAGTGCCTTGTAAATCCAACACATATAAATCCAAGGGAAATGTGTGTGATTGCATCATTAATGGAATGTCACAACAAAGGGCCTTGCATTGCAACCCATCGCCATTGCCTACTTGGACCGTAAAGGGTTTAAGGGTTTGTAGAACAAGTCCCAAATAAGTGGCCATTTTATGAGAAATAAAGTTATGGGTGCTACCTCCATCAACCAGTATTTGGACCTGTTTGCCAAATATTGATCCTGTTAATCTGAAAGATCGAGGGGAATAATGACCAAAAAGAGCATTCAAACTAATCTCAGAAAAAGAATTAGGTGTAGGTTCTGCATCTGATGGATTATTTTGCATGTCCTCCTCCTCTGGTTGGACAATTTCATCGTCAATACCTTCAAAATATAACAAAATGGCTTTTCCTTTGCATTTGTGTAAAAAAACATACTTTTCATGACATCCAAAACAGAGTCCTTTTTCACATTTGTTCTGAATTTCTTCCACGGTTAGGAGTTTAATTGGTACTGTTTGAGATGAAGTGGAATTTCTGTTGGTGGAAAACACATTTGTGTTGGTGTTGTTGGTAAATGATGGCCGTGGTATCCATGGCCGTTGTTGTCGAGGGCCACTGTTGATGTCAGATTGCTGGTCTTCATAAATCTTGGCTAATGAAAAAGCAGCATGTATATCGTGTGGTCGTTGCACAAGGACTGGTCGCCTGATGTGGGGTTTAAGGCCTGCAATAAATAGCGTCCTTTTAAGTGTTGGAGAGAGACCTGGAATGCGACTAGCGATGATCTCAAAATTTTCTTGAAAATCACTAACAGTGGTCTGTTGGCGGAGGTTAGCCAAAGAAATCGCGCGGTCCTCAAATTCTGATGGGCCAAAACGGCGTTGCATAGCCGTAATCAAAGCAGGCCAATTGGGAATCAACCCATCATTAAAAAGGCCATGAAACCATGAAGAGGCTGGTTTGTCCAAATTGAAAGAAGCTAATAAAACCCTCTCATTATCTGGAATGTGATAATAATCAAAATAGTGTGTTGCACTAAATATCCAGTTGGTGGGGTCTCCATCAGAGAAACGTGGAAAAGTGACTTTCATGGGTTGTGTGTGATGCTGGCCAGAAGTGGCGGTATGGGTGCGGTGTGGACTGGCGCCTAGAACACCAGAACTGTTGCTACCCGTATGTGACTCCAGAAATCGGTTTATGTCTTAACGCATCAGATTGAATTGTTGAGTTTGGGTTTCTTGCATTTGTGTTTGGGATTCCTGCAAGCGTAAGTATTGCTGTTCACGCACAACTTCAGCCGCTTGGAGTTGTTGTTCCAAGGTTTCAATGTGTTGATTCATGTCACGCATTCTTGTATTTTCTGCCATGGTAGAATGAGATCGAATGAAAGCACCAATGAAGGGATAAGTATTGGGGAAGGAGAGAATAGAAAAGAATAGAGAGAAGAAAAGAAGAAGATAGACCAAATTAATCTCCTTTTCATTGATCGTTTTCTTGAATTAAATAACCAATCAATCCTAATATGCAAAGGAATAATTAACTAACAATCCTAATTTGCTATTATTTGGGAATTTAAATAACCGAAAGATGAAAAGCTATTATCTAGGAAACCAATTAACAAAAAGATAAAAGAATATCTTCCTAATAATTGCAATAAGCCTTATCCTAATAAAATAGAAATTAATTAAATAAAAAAATCTCTGAAGTGGCCTCGTACTCTTGTTGCACGTTTGGGCCTGCATGCTTCAGTCTATGTGTAAGTGATCTCATAGAATGATCACGCGTTATTCTACTATTTTGGACTGTACACTTTGTTTTACAAGTCTCCCTCCTTAACATAGTCAACTCATCATCTGACATGTAAAGTCTGGAATCCATGAGGACTCCGTTTAGCTCACACGTTAAATTCTCAGATTTTGGTAACAACAAAAATATATCTTTGATCTTTCTAAATATTTGAAAATGGTGTGTTTGGTTCATATATTTTTACAAAAACAGGTGTTTCTAATCTCCTACGGGTGACTAAAATCATATAACTTTTTCTTTTATAAATGTAGAGATTAAAATATATTATTTTTTATGATTAAAAGCTAAAACTAACATTTTGAAATATTTCAAGAGACCAAAAATATATTTTATTTTTTATTACAACTGGATAAATTGATTGGATTTTTCACTGATAAACTAGTTGAATTATAGAAATTTGGAATCTTTTGCTACCCTTTTTATACACTAATTATAATTCTTTCACTTGTTTTAAAAGTAGTGTATATCAATTATAAACACCCTTACAGAAATGTTTTCTTTTATGGAAAAACAACTACTTAAAACATATACCAAATAGTGTGTATCGATAACTTCAAATTTTATTTTATTTTTATAAAATCATTCACTTGGATTTTTCTTAAATATTTTTGGTCGACAAAAGGTACCGAAGATACCACATACAGAAATGTATAAAGGCCGCCGGTGGACATTGCATGGTTATGATATATTTATATCAGTAGGAGATATATATATATATATATATATATATATATATATATATATATATATAAAATATTAGATAACCGAAAGTCTACTCAATTTCTGATGCATAAAAAAAATAAAAGTCTACCAAAACGTACACAAGCCGAAACTAGAACATAGCATGGCCACAATTTCTTGTAGGAAAAAAAAAAAAAAACTAATACCCAACTGATACACACTTAGTGAAAACGAATTTATGAGTTGTTATTTTGATGTGGATTAATTTTAGAACGAAAGTGTTCCTTCTACCAATTTTTTTCTCTCTAAATAAATTTCTAAAAAATTCATCTATTTTTTTAATAAATCAATATCTTAAACTTTTAAAATAAATAAACAACTAACACTTTATTATATTTTTTTTCAAATATTATCCCGCTTTTAAAATGATATATATGTTGGAATTTAGTGAATTAACATTTTTTAATTTTTTATTGGCTAATATTAGTATTTGTTAACGAGAAGACATTGAACCTGACCTTTTCTTCAGTCCTTTTATTTTTAACTACGAAGTTAATTTTATAATTCCTTAGCATTGCTTAATTATTACTTTAAAGAAACTGTTAATATAAGTTATTAAAATATAATATATGATATTTTAATTGACAGATAATTAGTTTATTGCTTAGGCTTATTAAGTGAGTATGCCTGTTATGGTTTTTGTCCTTGTTGTGGCCACACTTATTGGTATTAAAACTTAACCCTCAACAAACTTTTCTTAAAAACGTTTTGAACAACTTTAATTAAGACTTAGGAAAATGGCAGAAAATTTTTAGCGTTTAAAATGTGAATTGGCTAACATTAATATGAACAATAAAATTTATAAATAAAATAATGATGATATAAGATTACTTTTTCACGTAATTATATCTCTTATAACATTAATAAAGAACTCCTTGTGATTTGCACTTTGTTAGCCACATTCAATAAAATTGCTTTGCCTATAGAAAAATAGATAGAAAAAGTAATTGGTCGATTGATGGATATTTGATTAAACAAATTTGAAAATTAATCAAGCGACCTTAATTAGTATAAATAGACCATTAAACTTAAGCAAGCTAGTGAATTAAAGAATAAGAAAATACACGAATCCACAAATCATCTGTGAGGGGATCGATGTTTATGAAGAAACAACTTTTAGTATATTGCAAATCAGAAATGTTATTTGTGTTGATAACTTTTAATTTTATTTTCTTTCACAATTGTTGTCTTTGAATTTTCTAGTCAATGTTAATTTAATTAAAGTCTTACTAATAAGTAAGAATTTATCGTCATCGATCACTCTTCATATTGCGCAAACAAAGTGACGTATATGACTTTGTTTTCACATTGCGCAAACAAATTAAAGTGACTTATGCCTTTGTTGCATGCTTAAATAAAATGCAGAGACAATGGGTGCAAGTATTAATTTCTAGAGGTACGTGGCAAATTGGACAGCGCATAGGCTAGAATGTGAAACTAGACCAGGTTGGTGAACTTTAATGTAAAGGATGAAATGTTCATGCTACTATGTTAGGATTGATATGGAGGATTGTAAACTCAGAAGCTCTAACCACCAACATTTATGTTGAACATTGACACACATAAATTGACATGATGTAATATACATTTAGGGATAACAATAAGACCGTATTTGTGAAATAGATATCCACAAATTAATATTCTTGATACCTATACAGATATTCATAGAATTTTCTTAAACAATTAAATTATAAACAGTCTTTTTAACTTTTTTTAAATATTATATATTCTTCCATTTTCTAAAATATAATCTAAAGATTCACAAATTTATGTCTTTTTGATCCCATAATATAAATATATAAAATTTATGGTATTTGTACAAAAGAAAAAGTATTTAAATTATCTAAAAAATATTCCCTCTAAAGCATACATTGACATAAAATTTCACTTCAAGGCATAAGTTCAAATAAAATTAGCCTTCCTAAAATATAAGTTGTTCATTGGACATCCTAAAATAACATTATGATATTTTTGAAACATTTAACTGTCATGAAATATTGATATATAAGATATCTTGCCTTGTAAAATATCTAATTTAATGTCATAAATGTGTATCAATGTATAATATATTTGTGTGATTGCATTTAACAACTTAGACATATGATAATTTAGAAATGTATAATATTAGTTATTAAAATAAAATATATGATATTTTAATTGATAGATAATTAATTGGCTTGTTGATTAGGCTTATCACGTGGGTATGCCTATTATGGTTTTTGTCTTTGATGTGGCCAAACCTATTGGAATTAGAACATGAACCTCAACAAACTTTTGTTAAAAATATTTTGAACAACTTTAATTAAGACTTAGGAAAATGGCAGAAAATTTTTAGCGTTTAAAATGTTAATTAGCTAACATAAATATGAACAATAAAATCTATAAATAAAATAATTATGATATAAGATTACTTTTTCAGTTAATTATATCTCTTTTAACATTAATAAAGAACTCCTTGTGCTTTGTACTTTGTTAACCACATTCAATAAATTAAATTGCTTTGCCCATAGAAAAATAGATAGAAAAACTAATTGGTCAATTGATGGATATTTGATTAAACAAATTTGAAAATTAATCAAGCGAACTTAATTAGTATAAATAGACCATTAAACTTAAGAAAGCTAGTAAATTAAAGAATAAGAAAATACATGGATCCACAAGTCATCTGCGAGGGGATCGATGTTTATGAAGAAACAATTTTTAGCATATATTAAATGAGAAATGTTATTTGTATCGATAACTTTTAATTTTATTCTCTTTCACAATTGTTGTCTTGGAATTTTCTACTCATTGTTAATTTAATTAAAGTCTTACTAATAATTAAGAATTAATTGTCATCGATCACTTTTCACATTGCGCAAACAAAGTGAGATATATGTCTTTGTTTTCACATTGAGCAAACAAGTTAAAGTGACTTATGCCTTTATTGCATACTTAAATAAAATGCAGAGACAAAGTGTTCAAGTATTAATTTCTAGAGGTACGTAGCAAATTGGACAGCGCATAGGCTAGAATGTGAAACCCTGAAACTAGACCAGTTGGTGAACTTTAATTTTCTTAGGCTGAAGATTTGATGGTTCATATATATATATATATATATATATATATATATATATATATATATATATATATATATATATATATATTGTGTATCTTGCCTTCAAATTGAACCAACAAGTCAAATTAATCCTAACTAAAAATAAATAAATAATAAAATTAAACATGTTTAATATAGGAAATATTAAGAAATTTATATTTTTTTATAGAAAATAAAATTAAAATAAGGAATGTATATACTTTACTCTGAATTTTATTTCCAACCTTTAGCTGTTCGGTTTTGAAAAATATACAGATACACTGTTTTCTTTTTCTTCTTTCTCAATCTACATGTGCTTGCACTATATATCCTTCTTAACTTTTTTATTCTTACGATTCTTTGGTCTATTTTGCAGCACAATAATTAATGGGTATTGTTGTCAGATTCACGCTAATACGTTTAAAAACGGCAAGTGCACCGATCGGTTAACAAGTAATAAAAGGGGTAAGTAAAGTATCGTCTCCACAGGGATTGGAAAGATTTCTCAATAATTGTAAAAGTTGTGATCAAACAGTAACAAAAGAATACGCAAGAGTTTGTTGGATGATTGTGTTGAATTAAGGACAGAAATT
>PYAF01001384.1:6053-28403 GCA_007407185.1 Glycine tomentella | reverse complement strand
GCATTAATACCAGTCAATTTACAGAGGTAAACTCATAAGTTCATGGCCCTTCCACAACAAGGAGATTAGCTAGCCATAGTCCTCAAGAACACCAAAGCAATTGAATAGAACATGATTCTGCAGAATTGGCTTCAATCTTGATTCCTAAGGTTTGCTATCAATAATTCAATCTATGGAAGTATCTAATTCTCTATCTCAGGCTGTTAGCTGCTGTCCTCCTTTTTAAGCTCAGAAAACACCCTTATTTATCGAGTGTTTTAATTACAGTAACTTATCCTAAGCCTTGGTCTATTTTCAAAACAGATATTCTCTAATTCAGGCAAGAAATCAGTGTCACGCGACTCGCGCGCGACACCACGCGAGTCGCGTGACTTGGCAGTGTTGAATGGCGCGATACGCGTGATATATGAAGTGGCTCGCGTGACTTCCCAGACTTGAATAGCTTATTCCTTCAAGTACTCACGCGAGTCGCGTGAGTTTCCAAGTAGGTCGCGTGGCTTTTCAGAGCTGAATTGGCTTTTTCTTCAAGTATTCACGCGACTCACGTGACTCATGGCGCGAGTTGCGTGATATGTTCTGGATCTTCAAGTGGGTCGCGTGGAAGTTGGCGCGATGCGCGTGATGTGGCAGTTCTTGTTTTCTCCTTTATTTGCTCTTAATCTCCCTTGTTTTGGCCTGCAAACACTTGATTGGTATTAAAATGCTTTATTTAACATAATATACTAAATATGCCTAATTTTTATACTATTTTATAACTATTTACTCTAAATATGACTTAAACTAATGCTATATTTAGGATGTGTTTGCAACACATCAGGTATAATTTGGGTTAATTAGAGATAAACATATACATTGGAACAAGTTTTTTTTTTTTCCCAGTTTTTTGCGTGGTACTTAAATTGTGAAAGTGAGAATGATTGAGAAAGAATACACGGAATATGATGCGAAGAGTGTAAAGAAATTCCCTATATCCACTTTATTCAATTTATTTTGAAGAACCTTAATATATAGCTTTTTATCTTTTTGTGACTAATCACAAGAATAAGAGATATAAAAAAGTAAAGTATTATTTATGAAATTGAGCGAACTCATACAGTTTGCAAACATGGGCTAAAACCTGCATGGGTCAATAACACTAATTAATCGTTCTAGTTATGCATATCAATTATCATGGCCATATTTTTTTTTTAAATCCGGAGTTTTAATTTATGTATGAAATTCACATAATAAATTTGTGAGTTGTCATTGAGGTGATCGACGTGAGAGTGGACATGATCAAGGTAAGTTTCACAATTTCACAAGTTGTACCCTTTGTTAGGAAGACAAGAAAGAAAAATTGTAAAACAAATTACTCTAACGTATAAGTAAATATGTGATTTAGTTTAGAATGGAACGAAAATGGTGAGATAGTATCTGTTATTTATAGAGTGAGATACGTAACAATTCTTACAAATAATTCCTATCTTATAAATAAAAGCTATTAGATAAACTATAACTTATAAATAATTGTTAGTAGATCATTTATAACTTGTAGAAAATGTAATGAATTATAGATAATTCCTCATTTATATATAATTAAGCATCTGATACTTGATAAAGGAATTATAATATTATCAATAATATTCAAATGTTAATGTATTTATAAATAACATGTATGCCTGATAGACGATTATTAAGGGTGAGATATCCATGCTCCTGTGTGAGGGTTGACATGAAGGAGTGAGTGTATATTGGAGTGTTGCGTCACTTGTCACGTCCATTTGGTGGATCCCAAATTGTAGAATCAACATTTAAATGTTGAACACGACACACATAAATTGGCTTGACATAATATGCACTTAGGGATGACAATGAGGTCATATTTGTGAAGCAGATATCCACAAATTTTCTTGATATCTATATGGATATCCATATATATTCATAGAATTTTCTTAAAAAAAAAAATTATACACAATTTTTAAATCCTTTTCTAAATATTATATATTCTGCCATTTTCTAAAATATAATTTAAAGACTCACAAATTTATATCTTTTTGGTCCCATAATATAAATATATAAAGATTTATGGTATTTCTAGAAAAGGAAAAATATTTAAAATATCTAGTAAATTAAAGAATAAGAAAATACATGTATCCACAAGTTATCTGTGAGGGGATCGATGTTTATTCACTACTAAGAAAACACTTTTTAATATGGTTGGTTGTGCCTTTTAACGTGTGGATAACTTTTAATTTTATTCTTTTTCACAATTGTTATCTTTGAATTTTCTAGTCAATGTTAATTTCATTAAAGCTTACTAATAAATAAGAATTTATCGTCATCGATCACTCTTCACGTCGCAAACAAAGTGACATATGCCTTTGTTGCGTACTTAAATAAAATCCATAGAGACAATGGGTGTAAGTATTAATTTAGAGTTACGTGGCACATTGGACAGCGCATAGGCTAGAATGTGAAACTAGACAAGTTGGTGAACTTTAATTTTCTTAGGCTGAAATCATAATGGCTTTATATATATATATATATATATATATATATATATATATATATATATATATATAATCGAACCAACAAATCAAATTAATCCTGACTACAAATAAATAAATAATCAAATTAAACATGTTTAATATAGGAAATATTAAGAAATTTATATTTTTTTATGGAAAATATAATTAAAATAAGAAATATCAAGAGAAATTTAACGAAATCTCAGTAAGTATTTGTATATTTTGCTCTAAATTTCATTTCCAACCTTTAGCTGTTCGATTTTGAAAAATATAGAAATCCACTATTTTCTTTTTCTTCTTTCTCAATATACATATGCTTGCACTTTATATCCTTTTTAACGAGATGGAACTGGTATTATAAAGTGAGTTGAGAGCTTAGGGTCCTTGTTTGTTGCGATTGTTATAATGACGTAACAATCCATGCAGATAATTCTTAACTTGTAGATAATAACTAGTAATAAATTGTAACTTATAGATAATTGCTAGTAGAAAATTTATAACTTGTAAATAATCCAATGAATTATAGATAATTTATCACTTATAAATAATTAAGTACGTGCCACTTGATAAAGGGGTTGTAACATCATCTATAATATTGAAATATTAAGGTATTTAGACATAACCTGTCAGCCCGGTAGCTTGGCTGGTAAGGGCCAAGCGTCTGTGCTCTTGTGTCAGGGCTGACGTGCACATTGGAGCGCTATGTCACTTGTCAAGTTCATTTGATGAACCTCGAATAGTACATAAGCCCCCTAGTTGAACCAACTTGTTGGCGAAAGAGATTATCTGGTGTCGAGGGAGATTGTCTGGTGTCGAGGATGGTAGCTTTAACATGTAAGAGGGTCGTGAGTGTGTTGAGCCCTCAAGCCTTGACAAATGTTGTCCAATGTCGAGGATGGTAACCTCGATAGGTGTGAGGTTTGTAGGTCTTTCAAGTTGCTCAAGCCCACCAACCTGAACAAGTGTTGTCCAGGCTACTTTTGTTAAGTTGTCCATGGAGGACTTTTCAATTTGCAGGCAAAGTCAGACATGTCTGGTGAGTGGAATCCCTATATTTGATAATTTTTGTCCTTTTCTGACCGTTAGAGAACGCATTGAAGACAAGTGTTTTGTTTGTCTTTTATTGCGGGCAAGCTCAAAACACACACATTACTATTGCATACGTGTCACTCGAGGAGTGGACACGTAATAGAGACGTGGTGCATGGGTTAGTAGGTTGCGTCGTGATGCAAACTTTCAGGGCGTCATTTCAGCTCTTGTCAGTTACCGAAGATTCGTGCCTCCACATAAATGGAGTGTACGTTTGATTTTTTATCACCACTACTTTGAATTTATGCTCTTTCTCCTGAAACTTCCTTGTCTTCTGCTCGCTATTTGTGATTTTCCCTTCTTCTCCGATTATCTTCCTCACTTTAAGGTTTTCTTTGTTTCCACCATGTCTTTCATTTCTGACTCCGTTATAGGTATATGGGCGAAAGTGACTCTGGGGGTTTGATTCAACAACCCCTGGTAGAACAAGAGGTCATTCCAATTGACGACTCCTCGGAGGAAGACACCCCATGGAGCTTCTAATAGCGAGTCATCTTCTTCTGAGATGATGATGGATTTGCACAGTGTTTGCAGAGGTACTTCTTACCTCCGTAGGATGGCACAACTATTTCTTTGTACGGGGGTCAACCTGAGATTAAAGAGATTATTCTACAAGACTATGATTCTGTCTGGCTTGAACTACGTCACACTCATATAGCAGATGTACGTCTTATTTATTAGGGTATGCTTAAATAAATTTTTCTATAAGTATTTATAGAAAAAAAATAAATAAATAATTTAAATAATTTTTTTCATAAATTAAAATTAATTTATACATAAGTTAATTTATAGAAGCTCTTTCATATTAGCTTCTCTTGTTTTTAACTTATCCGTAAATTAATTTTAGCTTATTGAAGAATACTTTTTTTTTCATATTTTTTTCTCTTATAATACTTATGTACACGTTTATCCAAAAAAAAAAAACCATATTATCAACTCAAAATTCATATATTTATGAAATCTCAATGGTCTTTCACCGACTTAAATACCAGGCTAGTGAAAGACTGCATGAAAAGTTTACCAATTTCGTATCAAAGAACAAATCAGCACAAATTCAACAAAGCGGAAGGTTTGCATTGGCACTTTTATTCTACCTTTGTGAAAAATAATGGCCATTTCTTGGAATGCCTCCAAATAAATTATGGTCCTATTTCACTATATTGTATTTGTCATTATTCATTTCATGTATGTGACACGTTTGGCAAGTTTTTCTTTTCTGAGAAGTAATTACTTTTCTTTTTAGAAGCTTGCTCAAAAAGTAAATAGAAAATGGGAGTATACAATTAACTCTGCTAAAAGTTAAATAGAAAATGAAAATCCCAAATACGCGTACGAGAGGATATTAATTAATTCCACTTAAACCTAACTAAGATTAACAGTGAACTTGGACTAAACTAAGATTAATTACATGTGCAACAGGATGATTTGTATAGCCTCCCACCCAGTGTTGTTAAAACCTCGTTTCAACTCGGTAGAAACGAATGTTTATATGTTTTTGCTTCAAAAATCGTGTTGAAACGGTGGTTGAAACAGAAAATGGACTGACTCGGTTGAAACGGCGAGTTTACCGAGTTGACTCAGTTTTTTTAAAAAAAAACAATACAAGACCTCCAAACGGCATCGTTTCAGTCTTTCCTCCTCAAACCTCAAGTGACTCAGCCACGCTCACAGCGGAAGGGAAAGCTAATGAAGAGGAAAGATTAGCACGGGAAAAAGAGGCAGAAGAACGGAGGAAACAGAGGGAGAAGGAGCAGGTCATCGAGATGGGGGAAGGGGGATAGATTATAGGGCGAGAAATGGAAGAAATGAAGGTAGAGACAGGTACTGTGATCTCCGATCACTCTCCCTGTTAAGCATAGCCAGAGAAGGTCTTCATGAAGTCCAATTTGCTCAAATTAGTGGAACGGTGCCATCAACCTGTATTTGCAGCGGAAGAAGGCTTAAAAGAAAATATTATATATATAGTTGGTATTAGGTTTTTCTCTATTTGGCCCAGATCTGTTAAGTTGCTTTTTGCACCCCTGTTATTGCTTTCTGTAGTTTTCGGATTGTTTTATATATGTAGTAAACTCTTACGTTTCGTTTACGTTTCACGTTTTTACGTTTTTGCTCACCCTCACCGTTTCTGCGTTGACACTACGTTTTAACAACATTGCTCCCACCATTTGCACTTATTTTGATTTTGACTAAAACCCTGTTGAACATAGTTCTAGTGCCACTTATTTTTAACCTATAAATTTAATTCTCTGCAGAGATGGTAGTGACTATCTACACGAGATTTGCAAAAAATGGTTCAAGCTTTGCCCCAATACACTGAACAAGTGGAAAAGATCTCACTCCATGTAGAGATGATTTATTCCATATAACTTTTATTACTTCTGTTTATGGTTTGTCAAGGAAAAGTATGCGGTTGCATCTTAAGAATAATGGAAATGGAATAATAATGTAAGATAACACTATTAAATGACATACTTTTTGAGAAATGAGAACTTATGATGGCTTTAGACACAAATGACATACAACTCTTTCAACTTGATAAGGGTCATATTGTCATAACAAAAGAAATATATTTCTATGTTGACCATTCGATCTGCTGGATGAATTCAAAGCAGATAGCTGGAAAGATCAACGACATTATCAGAGAAACAGACCTTCTAGAGCTTGGACAGTTGGAACAATATCTTGTTTTTGGGGATGTTGGAGCCAAGGAAGTTATTACTTTTTTAAGAACAAAGCAGGTCTTGAACTGAAGACACATATCTGAATAGTTAGTATTATTTTATTCTGAGCACACAATGAACACTTTATTAAAATTTGTATGCACATGCAGAATACAACTCCTGAATATAAGTTGCGTTTGTTGATGATTTATGCATATGCCTATGCTGAAAAATTTGAAGGTGATAAAGCTTCAAAACTAATGCAGGTCATTACCAACTCTTAACAAATTGTGCAAGTTTCATGAATTCTCCAAATTTTTTTTTATTGCGCATGAATATAATTTAAAAATATGCCTGGTATTTCCACTTTCCATAACATATTCTTCAGAAGGTTAGGGTAAATTTGACTGAATTGAACTTAGGAGACTATACCTAACTCACACTTGCTTTATGCTCATGTCTCATTTTTTTGCAGTAAATGATCTTTTGTGCATATGACTTTGTGTTACTTTATTTATAAGTTTCTCCTGTATAAATCGGGATGAGGTGTCTAAAGGCATGACAAAATAGGCTTCCTGTCACATTTCTTAGTACGTTTGATTTCTCAGGTCCAATCTGTTTTTCCAAGGAATTCAGCATCTATCAACTATTGCAATATTAATTTTATAATTCAAGAGAAAAGAATTTACCTTAAGCAAGCATTATAAAGTTCTGTAATAGAGACAAGTGAAAGTTGTGCCTAAGGATTTTATTAATTGTTCTGCTTATCTAATCAGTTGGCAAAACTATCACCTGATGACATGAAAGTTATCGGTAATATGCAACAGCTGGCAGGATCATCATGATAAATCTAAAATGAATGATTATATATATGATTATAAAACACTAAATATATGATTATAAAATACTAAATAACAATAAATCAGAGTTATCGGAATTATGTTTGTGTGTATCTTATTGGACCATTACTGAATCAAAGAAAAGTTAGAGAAGATAAGGAAACAAGATGTATTTTGCAGTCTTCAGCTATGGAAGCATAATGGCTCATGGGGTTTAATCTCATATAAATAGGCTAGAGAGGGGACTTAGCCAAGCATAATGGCTCATGGGGTTTAATCTCATATAAATAGGCTAGAGAGGGGACTTAGCCAATTACCCAAAAAAGGGTGTCCACTGGTTGCACCCACCATGGAAAATCAAGGTCACACTAAAGCCTACACTGTTGTCCAACTAGACCCAAAAGCAATAGATGTTAGAAGTCCAACTCAATATGATCACAATGGATCAATCAAAATACTAAAATTTGAATATCCATTAACCTAATTAATTTAAAATTAAAAAACTAATTAATTAATGTTGTTCACATAAAGGAAAATTTCTAATATTCTCCCACTTGATCTATATTAATTAATTTAATATTATTTTGAAAATCATTTTATTTCAAAAACGACTCTATCCGGTTAATAACTGAAAATTCATCTTACGTGGCCACAATTTTGAAAAACAATATTTCAATTCCAGCATCTCAAAATGATTCAATCCAACATAACCCCATCATAGGAACATGGCGATCAATATACCGAAAATATCATAGCATATGACCTTCCATACTCACATACAATGAGTATTACATCTTCATGAACCTGAGCCTAGTAGTGTAGTAAGAATTAGTGTCAAAAAGTGATAGGCAATGTAATACACTAATTCTTATAGGTCCCCAATGTAATTTCTCAACAACATAAAATTACATTAATGCAATTTCCAAGCAACATGAAATTACATTTTTCTTATGCAATTTCTCAACAAAATGAAATTACATCACCGCAATTTCTAAACAACATGAAATTGCCTTTTCAATCCAATTTCTTAACAACATGAAATTGAATTAACACAATTTCCTAACAACATGTAATTGCTCAAGTTAAATAAACCAACATGTCACAATACAACATGAGATCTCAAAATTTGTGACATCTAGATATCTTTAAGCTCATGACATACTTAAAGATATTATTTCATACATATATTTCTCAGTTGACAGGAGAAAAACAATAATGATGATCATCAATAAAAGTCAAACAAAAGTCACAAAATAATTATCAGTTTGCATACAAAAGTGATTTGAAAAACAAACTGAATATAACTCCCACTGATCAAGGGAATCGAAAGAATCTAAAACATTCAAAAGCAAACCTCTATAACTCCCACTAATTAAGCTCATTACATGAATATAAAATACTCTTGTTCTACACACAAGAAAGTTATCAAAAAGTCTTTCCTATCAAAGATTTTTGGATAAGGCTCTTGTTTCACTACTACAAAATATGTTTTCCAAGATGCACAATCTAAGTCGGTTGTAATCAAACCGTTTTAAAAATTGAACCGGTGGCAATTTTGTAAATAAGTACAATATTTTAAAAACGGTTAACAGAACGCCGTCTTTATAATATATTTTCAAATACGGCTTTTTATCTTAACCGTCCTTGAAACTAGGCAACGCATTTTCCTTTTTTATTTTTGAACTTTTCATTCTCTTTTTGTTTACAACATTTTTATTCTCTCTTGCAGTCGTTCATCTCGTTTGGTCCTCACATTCCCAAATCCCAAACCCCTTGTCGAACCCTCCCACGTCTTCATCACCGTCGTTGCGGCAGGGGCAGTGGGAGGCGCTGTGTGGGAGAAGAAAGAGTGGAGCGCGTCCTCCTTGTGGTGTTCGGAGAAAGCGGTGAGTCCGAAGTCGGAGACTTTGTGGTTATCGTGTTGGTCCAGGAGGAGGCTTTCCGATTTGAGATAGCGGTGGTAGACGCCGTGGCTGTGGCAGAAGTTGATGGCGGAGATTAATTGCTGAACATTCCGCTCGATTGCTTCGCAGACCCTGTAACTTCCTGTTCTCTCTCACACTTTGTTTCTCTCTCATAGGGTTTCAGTTTTTTTTTGTCTTTGCCCTTACAAAAGAACCGCTTATTCTTCTGTTCATCTCTTTCACTCTAGCTTTTAATTTTTTGCCCTAAATCCCTCGTTTCCATCGTGGTGGCCTACGAAGGTAAGTTTGTTTGTTGTGTGTGATGTTTTCAATTTCACATTAGGAAAAAATGGAAGGTGAAGAAACTAAGATGAAACAGCAATCCAGGTTCAAGAGGATTTCTGTGTTCTGTGGTAGAAGCCCCGGAAACAAGAGTAGCTATAAGGATGCTGTGATTGAGCTTGGGAGAGAGTTGGTAATCTCTCTCTCTCTCTCTCTCTCTCTCTCTTTCTCTCTTATGTTTGTTCTGTTATGACATGTTTCTGCTAATTTGAAGTTCAAGGAAATTGAACTTTGTCATGTGTTGTTTTTAGTGTGTGTTTTGTTTCATCCTTTTGTTTTTGGTGTTTTTGTTTTGGTTTAAATGGTCAATTAAAGCTTTGTTTGGTGTTTCTTCATCTGTTTCATGATGTCCCACATTGTTTCCTTCATCCGCATTTCAACTACCTAAGCTCCTCAAGGAAAGTGAGGAAAAAAAATTCTAATTTTCAATTCAGTTTCTATCAATGTTTGTTCATGCATATTTTGTAGTATGGTCTATAGAAAGCATCTTTCATTCATAGTTTGAAAGAGTTGTGGCAGGAGAGTATGAAAGAGTGCCATTGTTAAACTATAGACTTAAATTCACTTTTGTGGGTACTTTTTTGAAATCTTGAAAAGGTGTCAAGAAATATTGATTGGTTTATGGAGTAGATAGCATCGGTTTGATGGGGTTGGTTTCTCAGGCTGTTTATGAAGGAGGTCGCCATGTAATTGGGTGAGCAGAATCTTAGTATTACTAATTCCTTGTGATTTACTATTTGTGTTGTTGGATTATAAGATATGATGATAATTTTTTCAATTATTTTCTTGTCATGATTTTGTCTGCAAAGTTATTCCCAAGACACTGATGCCAAGAGAGGTAATGTTAAAATGTTTATTGGAGGCACTTCATCAATCATGATTGCAAATAAATAAAAGATGACCAAACAGCTGCCCAGAGAGAGGGAGGGACACAAAGAACGAGAGACAGAATTATCTATATACTACCACTTTACCTTTCGACCACAATATGTTTTTCTTGTTGCAATGCTCCTTATCCTCTTTAGACAAAAGAGCTAATGTTGTTTATGTTTATATAATAATTTCTTATAAGAGCTTTTATAACATTATTTTTTTAATAAACAGTTGATGCAATGATAATATAAAAAGTGTTTATATCGTTAATCCATAAAAAGTTATTGATAAATTTATTCATTTTATATTAATTATCTTAAAAATTATTGTTAACATGTTTCTAATTGACTGATAACATAAAAATCGTATACATTATAGGGTATTTGAAATTAAACTCTTTTGGCAGAGAGAAAGACATTTACTTGGAAGTGATTGGGTAAATGGAAAGATGAATCTGAAGCCTATTATATATTTCTAGAGTTGGAGAATTGTTATAGTCTAATTGCATTGATATATGGGTTTGCACATTTTATCTAGGTGGATGATTCCTGATTTTTTGCTTTCATTGCATAATTCTTGATATGCAGGCATTGTATTTTTCTTTATTGGAAATTGCCTTAATTTCATTTCCTTTGGGTATGCTGCACAGGTATGTTTCCCTTATTTAATTGGGATTTTTTTGTTCAATAATATATGGGGTGTAAAGTGTAAATTATGATAGTATGTAGTAGCTTTGTATTTTTTATATTTTGTTGGCGTATATTCAGTGAAATATGCAATTTCTTATGATTGAACTCAGATTACCGTTTCATTTTTTGTTTGTTTCTAGCTGTAATTCTTGTAGCTTAATTGATGGCATTTTATCTGGGTACTGGTTGCTACAACTTTCATTGTTCTTTGGAATGTTTTTCTAGTTGCTTTTGGCAATCACCAATCACCTGGTATGTAACATTTTGCCCAGTTCAATTAAATTTGTTTCTAGTCTTCCTTGCAAAAACAATATTAATTAATCTGATAGATGTGCATCACTACAGTATCAAGTATTGTTTGCAATTAAATGACTAAACTGCTAATTTGGCCAACTGCAACTTAAGTATGCTAGGCTTTTATATGTTAGAGATAGGAGGGAGCATTTTGTAATGCCTCTTCTATAAACTTAATTTGATTTATTGTTTAATATGTTCTTCATGCTTCCTGAATATTATGATTCATTACTGTTAAACAGTTCAATCATTGATTTCAATGTTGCCAATGCAAACTTATATATGGTTAACTGCTTGTGTTTCAGTTTATACGCCAGAGCAGTTGACAAAGAAATATACCAATATTGCTTTCCTTCTATACCTTCTAGCTTTGATCTCAATTGTTGCCTTGCATCACTCCATCTACAAGTAATTAGTAGGATTTAATTATTTGTTGAGTCTAATCAAACTATTTTTCTTCTTTATAATTAGCACACAGTTTAGACTCTTTTTTTATGCATGAGTAAGTGTTGGCAAACTTGATTTTTAATAAGGAAATTTATTTTGATTAAAATCAGTTTTAAAGTAACGTGATTTATAGTACCTTTTATGCAAATTATCTGAAGGACTAGAAATTCATTTTCATTTTTCTAGAAACTATGACAATAAGTCATTTTTCATTGCATAGGACACAAATTAATTTTCAGTTTTGTAAACACTGTAAGTAAGCAGAGAGAGAGAGGCTGTGTGAAAATATCCAAATTCTTTTTCTTTCTTTTTTTTATCTTGAACGGAAGTTGAAACCATTTGATGTGTCCTCCCTCAACTCCGTAACACAAAGCACAGATATATGACCATGTATGTATCTATATATCAGAAATGTTCAAATGTATGGACCCACTCATGTCTTCTCCAACTCACATAACAATGTATCTATGTACCTTACTCAGAAAAATAATACTACTTTTATAAAAAAACAAAAAATACTACTACTAATAATTCCTCCTCCCCAAAAGTGGAAATAATTCTATGCAAATATTCCTTTTCTTTTCTGTTGGTTATTTTATTCTTGACTGAAACTTCCGGCTAGTTTGGTTAAGCCTTAGTGTTTGAGATCTTTCATTCAAACATGTATTTTGGAACTATTTTACTGTCAGTTTTCATTTGAAATGTATTTTGATCATTTTCCAGTGCAGCAAAGCTTCTTATATTCCTCTCTTTAATGAATTTTTATGCAAGAAAGTAATTTTATATTTAATTGCGTGTATTAATTTGATTAAATATAACAGGTGGAGGATAAGATCAATTCATACCAAATTAATGTAAAACTTTGTAAAATGATACCTCATAAAAAAAAATCATAACAGGTAAATTTAATTAATTTGACATTTAAATTATGTCATATTATCTAATTATGTACATAAAATTTAACATGATTTAAACATTCTAAGTTTTGTCCCTTAAAATTATTATGTACATAATTATACAAGGAAAATATGTTGTTGTCCCTTAAAATATCTCAAAATCAACTTTTAGTTCATATACAAAATTAATATATTTTTAGTTTCTATAAATAATAATAATAATTTATATTTTAAATAATGCATTATACATTGAAATAACGTGAAATATTGAAGCATCAATTAATTTTTAAAATATGGTTATTTGTAAGTTTAGTATGTTTTGTGAGAATTTTGAATTTAATTGTCAAATTAATAATAAAATAATGAAGATATCACTTTATGTAATGTTAGTTAATCATGTTCCTGTTCCTGTATATGTATATGAATTGTTGTTGTCACCTACTGCTTCAAGAACCATCCTTTGGTTAATAATAATAATAAAAAAGAACAGATCTGTGGCACATCTTCAATATAAATAATATCAATGCCTTGTCCAAACCGAAATTGAGCTTGATGGTTTAGCTGACAAATACTTCTTCTGTTTAACCTATGTTTCTGCCTAATAAATGTGTATTTGGTGAAGAACTAATTATGAAGTTTCCAAATCTATGCCGATTTGATAGATTTTTTCAATGCATTTATTACTTCATATACAAGTGATATTTACGTGTGCTTGAAACGTCAAGAACTTAGAGAGAAATAATCGGAAGCATCATGATGGTTCTAGTAAGCAATTTTAAGCTGGCTTGCATGGTAAAATTTATCATTGTATTGTGCTATTTGCTTAGAAGAACTCCTAGTTTTACCAAATTATGTACTGTATTCATGTTTCATGCTCAGAAAACTGCATATGATACTATGTTGTGAATATCATATTTTGTCAAAAACCAGCTTGTTGTAATCCTTTTCTTTGCTATCGAAATGTCATCTTTATTCATTATTTGGTCTGAAGTGGAAGCCTTTCTTTTCTTGTAGGGCAACATGACACTGAATATATCCGCAGACTTGCAGTCCCTTTTCACATGGAACACAAAACAGGTTCTTGACTTTAATTTGGATTTTTCATTATAATCTTTTTTGTCTCTCCCTTTGCTTCTGAGAAGTATGGATGCTCTTTGTAGGACAGGGAAGAATGAAATAATTGCTTTTGGAGAAAAAAATATTATTTCTTGAAAATAATCCAAAGCAAATGTGTGCTTGTTTGCTCTATGTCTCCTATCGTAATACGTTCCTTAATGTTTAAATTTCCTTACCTATTGTTATATCTTTTTTTCATTTCATGAAATATATATTTTTATTACTATGGAGATGTTGGGGCTGCTTAATATAGCATACCCATGAGCTCCTTATTTCTAGTCAATTATTCTAAACTATTTGGAAGCTAGAAATTTCAGTGTTGTCCTGGGACTTAGTTTTGTGCCATTTTGTATGGTTACAGGTTTTTGTTTTTCTAGCTGCTGAGTATGAAACTCCTAAGAATTCCTTGAATCAGGTATGAATTGATTAGTTTGTTTGCATTTACTTTTGAAATCTGAACATTTAAATTGTGAGTTTGCCAGCTCGTTCTTATAAAGGAAAGAATAAAAGGAAGCCATAGTATAGTGTGTTAGTGGATCTTGAATTTTCATGGGTGAGATAGTGGCTCCAGAGTTCTGGGTTTTTTTATACTATTCATGTCACTCAGATAGCTGTGTCTTTGCATATAATGCTGCTATTCACCATAAGTAATCATGCTATAGCCATCTTAACCAATTTTCTTTTTCTGCAATCTGCTTATAGCTAATATTCTAGTTTATTTTGATTCTTTTTGTTTCTAGAAGGATTTTCTCAACAGACCTTTGCCATCACTTTAGACTCCTATGCAGGTGAAAAACATATTCTGGTTTGAACTTTGATCCAATTTGTGTTGGTATCTTGATCATGCATACTCGTGTTTCTCATTCATAAAAAAAGTTGACTCCGCATATCTCTTTTATATAGGCATATAACAATCATGGGTCTGCTCCAACTCCCTTTTTAAATAAACAAGCAGCTGGTTCTCACATGCCTATCTGCATGCGGCCAAATCAGGTACTGATATACACACCATTGCCTCTTATATCAGGTTTCTTTCTTTGTCTATGTCAAAGGGACAAATTTCTGATAGGAACTGGGATCCCTAGTTAGTTAGGAAAGGATCCATTAATGGATTATAGGTAGTTAATTATTAGGAATGTAAGTGATAGAAAATAATTGATTCTGTATCAGAAGTTCTGAATTAGAAACTGCATGATGGCAGTTATGCATAGAAAATGATTGTTGGAAGCTATGGGTTAGGAGTATATATTTGATAGTAGGTTATGTAATTAGGAAAGGTGTAGTATTTGTACTTTGTAATTAGGAAAGCTTAATTTATATTCTCTAGACATTAATAATTTCCTTGTGGCTCAAATTGAATTTTTAATATTGTGGAGACAAATTGGAAAGAAAAAAAAGATAATCTAAGACGGTTATAGATCATAACCGTCTTAGAAAGTAATGTAGAAGACAACATCTAAGACGGTCATAGACGTAACCATCTTAGAATGTATGGATACTAAGACGATTGTATACATAACTGTCTTCGAGGGTATTTAAAAAAATAAAAAAAAAATTAAATCCCAATCTAAGACGGGTTATAAGCACTAGCCGTGTTATAATGTCTAGATAATAAGACAGTTATACATTTGACCATCTTAGAAGGTATTTAAAAAAAATAAAAAATTAAATCTCAATCTAAGACGGTTATACGAAGTAACCATCATAGAATTGCTACAAACTAAGACGGTTATAGCTTATAACCGTCTTAGAAGGTGTTTAAAAAATTAAAAATAAAAATATTAAATCACAATCTAAGACGATTATACACAGCAACCGTCTTAAAATGACTACATACTAAGATGGTTATAACTTATAACCATCTTAGAAGGTACTTAAAAAAAATAAAATATATTCTAAGACGGGCTTACAATCGTCTTCGTAGGGCTCGCTTTACAACGTCGCTCGATTCAAATACGATTCCGGAACCGTCTTTGAAGAGTTAAAATAACCGTCTTTAAATCATTTTTTTGTAGTTCAATAAATCAAAATCTTGAAATAAAATGTCATCTACATAAAGTGCTAAGAAATTATATTTACTCGAACTTACTTTCATATATATGAATTAGTCAAATATATTTAAATTAATTTAAAGGAATTAATAAAAATTCACTACTAAGACAAAACGAATGCATTAAAATAAATTATAAGGCAAAATACAGTTTTTAACAAAGCAAGTCATTACAACGAAGCCAACAAAACAGTACATCTCCTTTGGACAAAATGCACATAACAAGGTTTAAACCAAGGACAAAGCCTCAAACAAATAAATCAATGAGCATACACCGGCTTCAGAGAGCTATCCCCTTTGGGCAGACAGATCACCTAGACCAATGCACCTCCAATAATTTTATTATAAACAAGCTTCAAATTAAAACACACAACAACCCTCTTTGGGCAGGAAATTGCATGAAATAACCAGAAGCATTCTTCAAATTTACAAAAAAAATTCCATGACTAATAAATTTGGGCAACAACAAAATAATTTATACATCATAAATCCACCTTTGGGCAGAGAATATAATATACAAATATTTTCCATCACAGGAAGATTTAAACAACAAGGAGAATTACATATAATTAAAAAAATCCATCCCCCATGCAGACAAACTTTTAAATTATACATATTTCTCCATAATTTCACATGTAACTTAAAAATAATTTACCCCTTTGAAAATAATATATCAACAATAATGCCCACCAACACATGAAGCACTTCAAACATACATGTGTTTTTAGAAATCAAATAAAATAGTCTAAAATTTATAGCACCAAATGTGAATCAAAATTCCAAAAGTAAGATATTAAAGCATGGACAAGTAATCTTTCACATAAGTGAAATAATCCAAAAATCAACTATTGGAACAATAACGTACCAATTTCAGGAATTTCAAAACTTAAACAGTACATGAATAGTACTAAGGTCCAAAAAATTCTAAAACGTAGAGGCCCAATCAAAAGTTTCAATCTACGTTAAAAAAGAGACTCAATCTAATGAAAAATAATAATTAATTGATTTCACAACACCAAGTTTTTCACTAAAACCCAAAAGTGAAACTATAACTGAAAGTCCTAATGGATTTCAAGAATCAATAAATAATACCCAAATCTGAATACATAATTTACACTAACAACACAAAATATTTCGAAAATGAAAATCAGTCAAAACAAACTAATAATTTCAGCCAGTAACGCCACTGATTTTTTTAAAAACAATAACAGCTAACTTCACATTAGTTGAAATAGTAAACATAGAAGATAATAATCAGGAAAATAATTCATGTTAGCATTGAATAAAATAATTCACCAGAATTCTAAAAGACACCATTCCGAAAGTGTATTCCACAAAAGATGCATAGTTAAAAAAAGTCCTCAAAAGTCCAAAGTTTATAAATTGTGGGACCTATCCATGTAAAACTATTTCTTATAAGCGACATAAATAATTCCAGATATATGTGTAGTGAATATAAAATTAAAAAAAATGATACTTAATGCTCACTTACTAATAACTAATAAATGTTAATATTAACTCATATGTGGTGTTCAAAAATAAATATAAGTATTCATGCTAAGGTGAACAAACCATGAAACATTGTTTGTTATTCATACCATCAGAAAAAAATTTCAAAATAATAAGTGAAACCAAAGGTGGGGTCCAATTCACACAAAAAAAATGTCAATATCCGAAAATGGGGTCCAAAATATCGGAACACTAAGTTCATATAAGTGTGAAAACAATGAAACCAACTCATTTATACAACAACACAATACCACAATAAGGCTTGAGTGATTATGAAAGTGGAATTTCTATTCCCAAATTTTAGGGTTCATAAAAAAAACGTGATTTTTAAATATCATAATGGTTGAAAACCATTGGGTTTTATACAGGGTTGGAGTGACCCGGTTAAAAGTTGAAGACAACTCTTGACCCGGCTATAGCTTGAAGATGGTACTGTAGTTGAAAATGATTTTCATGCTCCCTACACTTTAGCTTTTCGTTGGGATTTCACAACGGTTTCAATTTTTTTCCTCATATTTTTTTGTTATTGCTATTGTTACCTGAATTATTTATTGCTGATAATTATTTCAATTTTGTTTAGTTTCATGACATTGTTCATGATTTGAATTCTGATTCACTATTCTTATCTGATGAATTGTTTTGGTTTCAACAAAATTGTTTCGTAAACATGAAGTTTTAGTTTCAATGAATTTGTTGACACTATGGTGTGCGTTGCTTTTGTTTTTTGTGAAAATTTTAAGTTATTTTGAAAGTTTTAATTTCCGTTAAATAATTATTAAAGTCTTGCATTTATTGTTGCATGAATTTGGAGAACCAGAAATTGTGCCTATTATTGGTTTTATTAGTGAATTAATTTTTTATTTCACTTTAAAAAGGGAATTACTATCATTTATTATTATCTTTGTACAGCTCACACATTAATTGATATTTGCTAATGTTTTGTATATGTGAGCTTAAAGTACTAAAGTCTTGTTCTTAGTTTCCATGTTATTTTGTATTTGAATAAACTTGACTAACTAATATGGATTTTGTAATTGTATTGTTTATACCATACTATATGTGCAAGTCTTATTGCGGTATTGTGTTGTTGTATAAATGAGTTGGTTTCATTGTTTTCGCATTTACATGGGCTTAGTGTTTCGATATTTTGGACCCCATTTTCAGATATTGACATTTTTTTTGTGAATTGGACCCCACTTTTGGTTTCACTTATTATTTTGAATTTTTTTTTATGAACCCTAAAATTTGGGAATAGAAATTCCACTTTCATAATCCACGGAAATACATATATCATATATTAATTGAAAGATCTCAATATGTAGAACAAATGTCTCACGGTTCTCAATTTAATCGAATAAAAAAAATATCAATTTCTTGATTCCAATCAACAACATGAATTCTATAATCATATACACAAGGCTCTGATACCAAATGATAAATCTAAAATGGCGGATCGTGCATATGATTATAAAACACCAAATAACAATAAGTCAGAGTTATCGGAATTATGATTGTGTACTTTATTGGACCATTACTGAATCAAAGAAAAGTTGGAGAAGATGAAGGAACAAGATGTCGGAGTCTTCCTCTCTATTGCCTATTCAAAAATTAGCAGTCTTCAGGAAGCATAATGGTTCATGGGGCTTAATCCCATATAAATAGGCTAGAGATGGGACCTAACCAATTATCCAGAAAAGAGTTTGTGCCCACTAGGTCCACCCATCATGGAAAACCAGGGTCAGACTAAAGATTATACTGCTGTCCAACTAGGCCCAATAGCAATAGATGCCAGAAGCCCAACTCAATATGATCACAATGAGTCAATCAAAATATTAAAATTTGAATATCCATTAACCCAATTAATTTAAAATACAAAACTAATTAATTAAAGTTGCCCACTTAAAAAAAAAATTCTACCACATCAAACAAGAAATCATCTGCTGGTGGTGGTTTCTCACTTAAGTTCAGTAACCAGAAGGTATATATATATATATATATATATATATTGTTGAATATATTTCAGTATTCAATATCATGATAATGTCCATATTTATCATAGTTTGATATTTGAATTTCAAAATACCTATGTTAGATATTCATTAAATATAATTCCCAGAACCGTGAGCTATAGTGGTATCAGAGCCACTAAAAGAACAAAGTATTGTTAAAATAAGAATTTACTTACACTATCTTATTATCTTTTATTCTTTTCCATACTTCATAAAGAATTCTAATTATAAAGGTTATTTTACTTCCTAAGAGAGTTGGGTGTAGCACTGAGAGGTGTGAATACGTTGGTCAGCTTCTTGTGTCTAGGTGGTCCCGGCAGTAGTAGGTGTAAGACCGTTGGTTTAGTCTAGAAATGGAAAGAGGTGGTCTCGTAACAACAACTCAAACAAGAAGTAGAATATCTAATATAGTTAGAAGTCTGAGTGAAATAGGGAGAGGAAATAAAGATAAACAGATAGCAATTAGAACTCCACAACAAGCAATAAATATGGAAGAATCTATAGATATGACAGATAATAATAAAATTGTAGTGGAAGACATAGAGAGATCATTACATAATTGGTCTATACCTTTAGTAAGAAAAAGTGAAGTTTATAAAAAACATAGTATATTTTCACCTGACAAAAATAAGGATGAAATACATATTGTTGAATATAGTTATCCCAGAACAGAAGAAAATAAAATAATAAATGTTTTAGAACAAAATATACTAGATGAACATATAAAGAAAGGATTTAACTTTATTCATTTAGGACTAATACAGGTAGCGGCAAAACCTAATTATAGATTAGGAATAAACACACCTATATTAATGTTATTAAGAGATACAGAGATACTAGACTGGTACAATTTAGAGACTCAGTAATAGCCATATTAGAAAGTAATTTACATGATGGTCCCTCCTTTTTTAATTGTTATCCAAATTTTTCAATGAATTTAAGAAATCAATATACTAGTACCTCAATAAAATTACATATACAAGTACCCCATAATATTGTTAAAGGAGTAACAGATCCGGTACAAATAATATTTAGAATATATTATAAAGTTACAAAAATAAATTATAATTTTAGAGCATTAAGAGCATCTAATAAAGATGAAACTATATTAGTAGAAGCTAATGTACATAAATCTCAAGTACAAGTCCCAAAAAGATTAAATCATGATGAAGTTTTAAAGAATATTCCTGAAGAATCACTACTACAAAAGGGTCTTTCCAAGACGCAGAATCGAAGACGGTTGCCCGTAGACCGTCTTAGAATCAAGTACGGTGGCATTTTTGTAAATAAATACAATAATTCTAAGACGGTTCCACTAAAACCGTCTTAGAAAGGTCCATTCCAAGACGGTGCTTTGAAAACCGTCTTAAAATATTGTGATTTTAAGATGGGTTTTGCAAAACCGTCTTAGAAGGTGTTACGCTATTTTTAAGTTCCCGCCTCTTCTCTCACTCACCCGCCCTCTCTCACTTCCCTTTAGGGTTCCCTCTTGTCTCATATCCTTTATGGATCCATCTGCTCCTCCCTCTCCCCCGACCTCTCCTTCGCCATTGCCTCCGCTGTCTTCCTCCTCCACGCCTCCCTGGCCTCCGCCCACGCCTCGCTCCAAACCTCCGCCATCGAGGCCAAATGCCTCTCCGTCTCTGCCTCGCTCTCCTACCTCTCCGCCCTCCTCTGCCTCCTCCTCTCCGCACTCCCCCGGTTGTTCCCTGCCGATGAAGAGTGTGGTGTCGTCGTTTGAAGCGGTGGCAGGGAATGGTGCTGCGACAGTGTACTCAGCTTTGACGTTGAAGGCCATGTCGAGACATTTCAGGTGTTTGAAAGATGGGATTTTGTCACAGGTTCAGGCAACAAGAAAAGCCATAGGAGAGAAAGACCCAGTTACACCAGGCACAACAAGGGGCGAAACGCCAAGGCTTAAAGTCATTGACCAAACACTGAGACAACAAAGGGCATTTCAGCAAATTGAGCATGATGGAAAAACATCCTTGGAGACCCCAACGTGGCCTTCCAAAGCGTGCCGTTTCAGTTCTTCGGGCTTGGCTCTTTGAACATTTTCTCCATCCGTAACTAACTCTCTCCCTGCTTACTAATTAATATCCTCTTCTTTTCTTAATCATGATAAACATATGAAACTCCATTTCTCATTGTTTTCTACTTTCATATACCCTTGTAGTTGTGCGTTGACGTTTTTTGCCCAAGAAACCTAGGCTAGTTGCATCCCAAACTACTTCAAGCCAACTCAAGAAGATTTTGTTGGTGATTTTAGTGTCATCAATGGATTTTAGTAGTAATGTGATTTACTATACACTACTAGAAAAATAGGTTTCAACATCGCTATATTAACATCGGTTATTGAGAAAACCGATGTTAACGAAAACGCGGTGGCAATTTTGTAATTAAGATGACAGTGTTAACATCGGTTTTCAGTAAAACCGATGTTAAGTTGTTTCTCATAACATCGGTTTTCAAGTTTTTCAAGGAAAACCGATGTTAACGTCATCCTGTTAACATCGGTTTCCTAAGTTTTTAAGGAAAACCGATGTTAACCTCATCACATTAACATCGGGTTTCAGAAAAACCTAGGAAACCGATGTTAACAGGATGATGTTAACATCGGTTTTCCTTAAAAACTTAGGAAACCGATGTTAACATAAGACGTTAACATCGGTTTCATAAACAGAACCGATGTTGTCTTTTTTTTTAATAAGTCCCTGTCACCCAAGTTTAACACACAATCCCGCGCGAACCTACAGAGAACCCTCATCTCACTCTCACTGTGCTTCTAGGATTTTCTCAGTCTCGCATTCGAACTCGAAGCTCATCTCGTTGTTGGCATCTTGTTTGGCTCGAAGGTAATCGCGTTTTGGTCGAAGCTCATCGCGTGTTTGGATCGTCTCTCCATCCCAGGTTAGTAGCCTTCTTGAACGGAATGTTGATGTGTCTGGCAACTGAATGTTTGTTTTTGATGTTGTATTAGCAATTTAAGGTAATGTATGGGTTTGATGGCTCACCGTGGTGTGATTTTGCTGTTGTTGCCCACCTAGTGCTTGATAAAATGCCTAAACTGTGTATGATATTAGAATGTGCCTCGATGCAATTAGGAATTGATCATTATTCACCTTA
>PYAF01001383.1:592532-619953 GCA_007407185.1 Glycine tomentella | reverse complement strand
ATATTCATTTCAACTGAGTTTTTTTTTTTTTCGAACAGTTTTTTTTTCTTTCTTTCAAATAGTAATATTTCATCGTGCTAACATGAAAACAGTTTTTTCCCGATAAAAAACACAGTTTATTTTCAAATAGTAATATTTCATCGTTTCTTATTATTTTTTTACAGCATCGTTTCTTATTTCTTAATTACCAAAAATAAAACATGTAATTAATTTTTAGTTACTCACTTCTTTAGCCACATTTTTAATCGATCTTCTCTAGATGTTTTTTTAACAGGATTTTTTTAATCAGATTAAATTGAGATATACCAAATCAAAGCAAGACATAAAACTAGTTGGACCAGAAATAATTTCACAAGATAATAAATGACAGCACGTTGGATGGCACATCGAGAGCTAAAATATACATTAACTGAAATGATAAGAATTTCCGCATAGAGAGCTATTTGGTGCATATCCACTTACTAGTATTTATCGAGTTAGAGTTTTAAGTTTTAACCTCATATTTTACCAAAATAAAATAAAAAAAATAGTAGTATGGACAGTTCTATTCATGTCAAATAAAGCCGCACTTATTTTGCAGTGAAATCAGTAATATTTGTCTGGAACAAAGAAAATCATCTAACAGAAAATGAGAATTTGTTAACATTCTGCATTTATACATTCAGATGTATATGGGTGGAATCTCATTGTCAGTTCTTTGTTTACTTGACTATATCTTATACTAATGATCATATTCAAATGAAATGATAGTCATGACACACTTCAAAAATTGTTTGCATCTGCATTTGCAAATTGCTTTTCATTCGTACCTGGGCAAGAATATCTGAATGCAAGGTAGCTTTCCCTAATGCAGGATTACTTACCAAAGAGGATTATGCTCCCGTGACTTAGGAACTGCCTACATGTACAGAGGGTAATTTGGTGATGAAACAATATCAAACACTCAAACTTCAACATCCATTGAATAATTATATAGTTAAATGTCATAATATCTTTTACCTCTCACTCAAGCAGCTGCAACTGAGCAACAACATTACCTCAAAAGAAGCTTCATAAAGACAGAAATCACCGATAACAAATGTATGATTGAATACATGAAGACAATATACAAAATCTCTCCTTAACTCAACCCTAAATTTGCAGGCATGACTATGGACAGAAAAGAATGAGAAAGAACCAATTTAATTGTGTGAGATCCTATCCTACACTGTAGAGAACAATAAAAAGGAATATCTATATCTATACAAAGAATGATAGAACAGCAGTGGAAAAAAAAATACCAAGTTTCTAGTGGGTTATCAGTTATCAGTCATCACCACCATTGGTGTACAAGAACTCCATAATTTCTGAGTGAAGTAAGCAGATCCAGGCACTGAGAATAGGTCTTGAGATACTTTGCATTTGTCTGACCAGGGCAGCATCTCTGCCACCTGTTGTAATGACACTCAAGGAAAAGCTCATCAATCAAACAGATAGCCCCAGTCTGAATCAACCTTGGTATGAGATGAAACTCGGTCCCTTCCACATCCATCTTCACCACCACAAAATCCCTCTTTGTAACAGCACTCTTGAGCCATTCTGCAAAATCAAAACCCTGAATCTTGTCCTTGTCACCCATATGGCTAGAAGAGGTCTGCACAGGGTTGATCCTCCCCATCCCTCTCCCTCTCCCTCTCATCATCACCTTCTTGCTTGGGTCTCTGGTGATCTCAAAGAACAATGTCTCATTCCTCACCCATGCTGCATAGGGCAACGATGTGACCCCTCTCTTTCCCTATACTCTTCATGAAATGCTTTTTCAGCCTCAATTGCATAAACCTCAAAGGTTGTACTCTGCTTTGGGTACTGTTTCCTAAACCAACTTCCAATGCTTGAACCATAGCTTCTAGCTCCAACATCAACATACACATACCTATTCTTAAAGCTTATGTCAACCAAAGAAGTTTAGTACTTTATGTTCTTCACATTTTTCTTTAGTATAATCCATGGTTTCAATGGCTCTTCCTCTATCAATGCCTCTGCATTTTAAACTATTTCACGTTTGTATCCCTTAACAGAGCACTTATTCACCAAATTGTCAATATTTAGGGTTTTGATTTCGAAATTAGGGTTTTTGTTTTTCTTCAACAAAATTTCAATACCTGGAGATGAATCAACACTGTTGATTTCTCCAGTTCTGATCAATTCAAAGCAATCGAACAATTCAAGGAAAGATTCGAAGCTGTAAGCGTCTCTCACCGCCACGTGGACCGCCGGTAAGCCTCCGAGACGCAGCGTGCGGCAGATCCCGGCTGCGAACTCCACCGGCCGCGGGTACAGCTCCAGGCCGCCGTTGACGGAGAACTCGAAGTCGATGGAGTCGCCGGAGAACGGATGCCAGCGAGCGTCGCCGTGGAGGATCATCGGCGGCGACGGTTTCTTGAAGATTCCGACGTAGTCGACAACGCGAACCTCTTTCAGCGCGAGGACGTCCTCACTGGAGAGAGTGTCGATGCAGAGAGCGCGGGAGTTCGGGGAGAGGCCTCGGCGATGAGGTCCTGGAAGAAAGCGGCGTAGTGCTCGACGGAGTGGCCCCAGTTCTTGCCGGAAAACGGATCTCCGGCGTCGGAGATGCGGGAGGGGGCGGAGATAGTGAGGTTGTCGGAGAAGCAGAAGTCGGCGGAGTCGCAGGTTCCGCCACTGACGGTGACGATGATGGCGAATCGCACGGCGAAGATGAGGACGGCGAAGGAGAAGAGACAAACCACAATGTTCCGCAGGGAGCCCGGTTTCGCTGCAGGTGGCTACATGGATTGCTGCGGTGTAACCACAGAAGAAGAAGAAGAAGAAAGAGTTCTTAGAGAGTGAGAGAGGGGTATGGTTTGAAAATTGAGTCTGGTTTGGAGGGTAAAACGGGAAACTCAGATGTTTCACTTCGCACTACTGGTTTATAGAAACGACGTCGAATAACCGTTCAGCGGTACGGACGAGAAGGTGATGGTTGTTCTGCCAAGGTGCCACTTAATTTGCGTGGAATAACGAAACTGCCATTATATTATTATTATTATTCATGTATAGTAGGTTTTATATGTTTTTTCTTTCTTTCTAGAATATACATTAGAAATCAAAAAGAGAAATAAGAATCGATTTATCCGAATCATATGAATGTGGATTTTTCTTTCTAAGTTTATTTTATTAACAAATAATAATAATGATTTTTAATAACTTAAATAATTTTATAAGAGTTAAAGGTATAAAAGTTATCCATACTCCATCCATTACAAATATGGTTTATTTTATGAAAAGATAAATACTAATATACTAATTAGTGTCCTAAAACCACTCGTTAAGGAATAAAAATAGGAAGATTTTTACGAAAAAGTATAATGGTATAGTTTACTATAATTTTTAATACAATTTTAACTTAAAAACTTTCTATTTATAAATTTCACAGTCAATGCTATTTGTTCTTAAATACTGTACATGCACGTTGGTAATGGTTCCTTAGGCCAATTTGTCCATCATTATAATTCATTAGATCAGTTCACTCACTAAATATATAGTTCTAATCATTAGTGTATAGATATTTCTTAAGACTTTGTTTGAGAATTAGGAGGGAAAGAGAAGGAAGGATATTCATGGGGAAGAAAAGAGAAGAAAATGAGGAAAGTTCCTCATTTTTTATTTAAGAGTTAAAAATATATTAAGAGAGAGAAATGAAGAGTTAATAAGATATTTTTATAATTTTTCTTTTATTTCAAAAATTAATACACTCTATATTTTACACTGACTGGGGTAGGATAGTAATTTTATTAACACTGACTGGGATAGGATAGTAATTTTAGTTACTTTTCCTTCTAAAAATTCCAAATAGGGGGGACAATAATTTTTAGGTTTTGGAGGATTTCAGATGAGTTTTAAAAATTCTCAAATCTTTTTCCTTAAAAATTAAAACTCTCAAACAAAGAGATGTCTTTACCTAAACCTTTTTATTCCCTTCCTTTCCTTACAAAATCCCTCTCTCAAACAAACAAAACCTAAGGGGATGAATATAATAAGAACGAAATTGGCCATCAGGCCTTGCATCATCCCAAACAAAATCACCAATATGAGGAGGGACATCCTCAATCCAATAGGATTCAAAAGCCAAAAAAGCTAAGTTAGCTAAACCATCAGCTGCCCTGTTAGCAGATCTATTCACATGGGTCAAAACCTTAAAAGAAGAATTTGAAAGTAGAAGCTATAATCTTTGATGATACCTACAAAGTATTAGAATTGGAGTTTCTAGAGGCCCAAGCAGAAACTAAATGAAGACAAACAGACTCGAAAACCACTGGATTTAGCATTAGGTAACCAACAGATTCAATAGCCCATCTAAACGCCACTGTTTCAGCAATATGAACCTCAACACTAGTGTGCAAAAACTTTGTAACGTAGCAGCAGCCATGACTTCACCATACTCATTTCTAAAAGTAACCTAAAGTCCCGTACCTTTCCCATCCACAATAGAAGCATCAAAATTACCTTTGATAACACCAGCTTGGTCTGGTTTAGAGCACAACAAATTTCGGTCAGCAAGGGCCTGACTCGAGGGGGGTTGCACATGGAGTGCTTCATCCATATTCAGAGTCACCCAGATAAGAGTAATTTTATGGTTAAAAACAAGCTGGTTCCTGGTCTTCCAAATTGTTCAAGCCAATTCAGCAACCCTTGCCAGCATATCTAGATCTCCCAACCTTAAACAATCCGCAAACCATTCTGAGAACAAAGAATCTTCAGGAACTGAAATGATGCCCCCTAGCACAGAATCAAACCAGATGTGCTTAACTTCTTCACACAAAAGAATCGCATGGGAGACAGTTTCCACACTGAGGGCACATATCATCAACATCAATACCCTTCTCTTTAAATTCTTGCGAACAGGAAGGACATTTTTACAAGCTCGCCAAAGAAAATTCCTGCAATTAGGAATCATCTTTATCTGCCAAATTTTCTTCCAGATATCCCCCGAGAGCCTGCTTGAGGAAGCATAGGATTAACATTAGACTCTAAGGCTTGATAATAGCCAGACTTCACCGAGAAAAGGCCATCATCAATGAATTGCTTGATAATAGCATGTTTGCAATAGTCTTTGTTATGATCTTAAAGACCACATTGCATAGGCTGATCAGGCGAAACTGGCTAGCATGATTAGGGCGCTTGACTTTTGGGATCAGAGAAATATATACGTTTTATTTATGCTTGAGGGATCCCTATTATGGTGACATCCTGTCCCTCATGGTTCCAGAACTTCTGATAGAAGAGATCAGGTTTTCTGTTTGATGGATCAAACTAATAATAGCATGATTGTAGGTTACATTCTTGAAGACACAAAAAAAACTCTCATAGTCTCATTATCCTTGGACTAATGTAGGCCGGTATTTAATATTTAAAAAATATTTTTATACTTATTTTTAGAAAATAAAAAAATAGAAAACTGTATTACGTTATTTTATTATCTTTACAGTTTCTTTATAATTAGAGATAATGTTTAAACCTGTTATATTATAGCCCGTAATTTGCATTGGGTCAGTTCATATATTGGACCGGGTAGTCTGGTTTACCTCTAGTTCCAATTAATATATAATTTAGTATCACAAACACATTAGTCAATAGCAGAAATTAATTGATATATATTCTAGCTAGCAAGTAGCTTTTATATGATTGTCTCTATTCTTAATATTTTCATCAATTTCGAAAACCATTTTCATACAGACATATTTTTCTTAAAAGTTGAAAGTAAGATTCCTTACTTTCAACTTCAAAAAAAAAAAAAAAAATTAAGAAAATAAATCATGGTACCTTTTTGAACCTAACTGCAGACAATTCATTGAACGAGTCAGAGGGAAAGAAATAAACCCCATATATATCCATCAAATCGTGACTAATTAAGGCAAAAAAATCATTGCTAATTGCATGGAAATATTAGTCAATAGCAGAAATCATTACTAAATATTACAGTAAAAAAAATACTAAATATTATTATAGAAAAATCGTGAAATTCTTATACTGATTATAAATCATGCAAATATAATAATAAATTATATCAATGCTGTTTTTTTTATATAGTTTACATCTCTCTCTTTTCATTTTATATTTTAACGAAACAATGATAAATAATTGTTTAATATTTTAAAAATTACATGACTTATACATGTATATAACATCTACGCAATATATATTACAAAAAATTCTTAGGTGCACTTGAAGTAAGACATTTTTCTTGCTTTGATCCATTCATTATTCGTCATGTCAGCATTATGGGTTATTGTTGTTTCCTATATTAATGACAATTTTTAATTTTTCTAGGTAGATTAATGATAATTTTTATTTTTTCTACGTAGATTGCTGACATGACAAACAATAAATGGATCATAGCAAAAAAAATGTCTTGTTCCATATGCACCTAAGAATTTCTCATTAAGAATTTTTATATTAACCGATATGCTTATAAATACGTGAAACAACTGATGCCACGAGATTATTTTTACTTAAACCAATTTTCTTGGATTCAAATATTGGGGAAGCCGATATGCAAGAGGACATAAAGCATAAAATAGATATATAGAGCATATCACGATCCCGTTGCTGCCTTTTGTTTTAAATTGAATGACAATTACGACAAAATTTGCAAGTGCAATGTGAAAAAACACTTCAAACTTCATAGGAAGCAACATTAGTACTCGGCCTCGTAGTATTTTTTTGTTTGCAAATTCATGTTTCTTAATTATTATTGAAGAATTGGTAACTTGCACGTCATTAATTATAAGCTCATGCCTCGTAGAAACACTGCTCTTTCTCAACACTTTGCTCTGATCACCCCGAAAATCCTATTGTGGATCAGATGTCATGACCCCACTTGGATAGGATTGATCGATGACGTACAGCTATTTGTTTAAAAGGAAAAAATAAAATTAAGTTGACGTTCACTAGCTACCTTCCCCACCAAGTAATTAATTCTCAGCTCCCTATCTTTGACTGAGATATGGCCCTAATGAAATACTACAAAACCAGTGATAGCCACTATATAGCTTCTCCAATCAGCTAAGATATATTTTCAAGATATTTTTTAATATCCAGTAAGATTGGTAGGGACCAAAGGTACTCCACATTAAGTTTCTAATTAAAATGTGACAAGAGATAGCATAGCACCCACAATAAAAAATGTGAAATAATTGAAATCTAGTATGTCATACTATAATATAATACATAGCAGAAATAGTTTCAGACAGCACATTTCGTGTACAAATTAAGAGAAAGGATCCTGAAAATGAGTTTCTAGCTCCCAACTGAAGTCACATGATTACTAAAATAATGATAAACAAATATTTTTACAAACACCTGTGTAACATACAACAATTATTAAATATACAGTATATATACCATATACCAATCTGTGGGTGTGGAAATATACAATAACAATACAAAATTAAAAAAATGGATGAAACTTACATGCAATATTTTAAAGTATGTTTAGTACTGTTATTCTTCTGTTAGAATTAGAGTTTCACCTTAATAACTCATGTTGAATTCTAATGCAAATTTTTGTTACATAAATTATATAGGTGAATCTCTGACTCTAACTGACAAACAGAAATAACAATACCTAAGTTATAAATAAATGGAATGAACCGTGTATCTTATTAGTCAAGTAAAATCCTAAACTAACCACTTCCAAGAATTCCAACTATCCAAAACTATGCAAAAGAAAATATTCTTAGCATAGCAAAGAGTCAAGAAACAAGTCATCTCCAGGCTCCTCCTTGGCTCTAGTGGTGAAAACATTGTCAGATTGTTGATTCATGTAAGACCCCATTAATGGATTTCCAAACCCTGAGAATCCAAAACTTCCTGATGAACTCTGCTGCATATTGGGGTTGAAATGTGATGATGGCCTTTCTGGTGCTGCTGGTGTTCTTAGACTCTGAAGAGAATTGTTATTAGTGTATAGAGAAGTTGCTGCACTAGTGTTGTTGTTTGTGGTATTGGTTATTGGCAATGATCTATTCATAGAGTTGTTGCCACTTCCACGTGCTGCAGGCACGTCATGGTTGTGTTTTCCCTCATAGGTTGTTATCACTGCCCTTAGGTCTTGTGAGGCTCTCTCTACGTGCTTCCTCACTGGACATCCAGGGAATGTGCACTTGTAGTAACTCCTATATATACAAGTCACAGATTAAAGACAAAGTAGTAAGAAAAGACAATATGTGAATAGACATCACATGGTACAAAAGGTTAATTAATTTGATTCCCACATGCACACGTGAGTGAAACGATGGTTCCCAAATTTGACCAAAGAAAGGAGTTTAAGACAATGCATAAAAGCAAGGCAACTACAGGTGCATGCATGCTTTAGAATATATTCCAAGAAAGAGCTACTATTGCTAACGTACCTAATACGATATATGGTTAGATATTTTGATGGCACGTATCATGCATTTATGATTGATGTGTGTTTACCACATTTGAATATCTAGTCAAGTCAAGGAGAGTGTAATTATCGTATATTTTTTCCTACTAGAATTAGAATTGAGGACTCTGATGGGATTCTTAATAAAAGTTTTAAAGTAGAACAACTTTATAAAGGTTGGATAATTACTTTTATCAATTCAAGAAAGAGATTAAAAGTGCTGTTTTTTTACCTTGGATTTGGATTTCCCTTGACCACTTTCTGCCCATATTTCCTCCACCTGTATCCATCATCTAGAATATCGATGTCACTGGTTGTCTGAAACACAACTCTGGGTTCTCTCACTGTTCTACTTCCTACAGCTAACATACCCTCATTTTCACCTTCTATTCTCCTGCAATAATATTAATGAAAAAAAGATTGATTAAAATACACTTTATTGAAGGGATTATAACATAAAAGATAAAATTAAGCTCACCATCTTTTGGCATCAGGTTCATCATTATCAAACTCATCTCCTCCTGATTTAGTATGATCAAAATCATCATCTTCCATTGATATTGATGAGTTTTCAGGAGTGGCAACCAAATCCATTTGAAGTGGTAGTTCATTAATGCTGTCATGATTTGAATGAGGAATTGCAAGTAATGAGGCAGACAATGAGTTCCTCTTGGCAGCTTGAGGCTTGGGATGGTTATGAGTGCCTTTGTAAACTATCTCAGTAATTTGTCCATCTAAGGATCTCTCAACTTTTTTCTTTGTTGGACAATTAGGGTATGTGCACTTGTAGTAGCTTCTTGGATTTTCACTTCCTTTCACTTGCTTTTGTCCATATTTCCTCCAATTGTACCCATCATCTGATCTTCTGCTTAAGGTCTGAACTTGTGGTGGTTGGTAATTTTTATTATCTGATTGAAAACCATTCCTGTGGTTAATATTCTCAGGGTTGAAACTCTGCATCGCAGAAGTGGTTTCAGTTTTCACCATGCTCATACTCATTCCGGAGGCAAAACCATCTTGTTTAGCAATTTCTGGAAAACTCCATCCCTGTTGATTAACAGAAAAAGGTCAAAACATTGCAGACAATTGAATTTATTCTGTAAATTAAGCATAGAATTTGCGTATTAGTGAAGCTTTTATGCACTGAAATTGGTCACGCACGGTTTGTGTTTGGAAGGAGAAACTTGAGAAGCTCTTGTCTTCTTCTTTGACATGCTGCTGGCTTTCCCCATAACTACTCTTCCAATTGAAGCCTTGACCAGCAAATGATCCAGTTGTTGGAGATGGCAAAACCTGAATTCACAAAAAAAAAAAAAAAAAAAAACATGTACATACCCATTAAATAATTACACAAAGTTATCATATGCAATATTCACAAAACACAAGCCACACAATATTACAAAAAAGGTTAAATTAAACTACCAAAATAAAAAACCATGTTCAAGGTAGATCATCACTTGTGTAACACTCAACGCACCTTAACCAAACCAATGAGGATTTAAACATGCAAGATGAAATATATAGCCTACCAAAATATATATATATATATAGCCTATTTGGTTCCATATTTCATGTGATTTTTCACGTTTATTAAGAAGTTAATAGATACTACGTTTACTTATAAGAAGCTAATAGTTATAACTTTTACATTAATCCCAAACTTTGATTTTTCTTACTTCTCAACAGGTTTCCAAACACGATAATAATCAAGTAGTCAACCAAAGTCTCACAAGAAAAATAAAAGTTTTAGCATTTTTTTTCCATTTATTCTACTTGGACCCTTTGTTCAAGGACATAATATTGTGTAAGGAACCAAAAGCTAAAAAAAAGAGATTGAACAAGGCTGACTTACGTTGGAAGAGTTAAGGAGAACTGGGGAGTCAAGAAGTTCAGCAAGGCTTAACCCATGAGGAATGTTAAAGTTAAAGTAAGAAGAAGGAGAAAATATTGGTGGAAGAGGATGATGGCTAAGAGGGAGAGAAGGAGGGGGTGTGGACTTGAATTTCGACACACCACCAGAAGAACCTGTTTGATCCGACGAGGACGACTTAAGATGAGGTCTTTCGGAGCCTCCGAGGTTGCGGTCGGTGGTGGGAGAAGAAAGAAGGTCAGAGAAAGAAGTGGTCATGAATATGGAATTGAGATAAAATTCTTCGGAGTTGTATGAGGCAAGAAGAGGGTTTGAGAGAAAAGCTATAGAGAGATGAAAAATGGAAGGGTTTGGCTTAATAACATGAAAGGGAATATCTAGAAAGAGAGAGGAAGAAAATGGTACGTGTTGAATAACAAAGGATGAGAATTGAGAAGAGGGTTCTCGGAAGGTATCCCAAGAAGAAAGTTGTGTATTTTAATTTTTAATTTTTAATTTTTAATTTTTAATTTTTATTACTACTGTTTGAAAGAAAAAAATATCAGTATAAAGTTTTTATATGGGTCAAAGTTGTGGGTTTGACCGCTTGGCGGCTCATGAAGAGATATGTTTCTTTTGTTTTGTGTGTTTGCTTTTGTGGAATTGCGTCTCTTCTCAACTGGCATGCCTTGGATTTGTTTGGTTATATGTCTTGAGCATTGAATTTTAATTAACTTTTGAGAATATTTTGTCTGTTGTGTACATGGCATTATGCCAGTTGCCAACAGACCACAGTTTCCTTCTTCTTTTGTCAATGGCAATATAGCTCTAATTGCAATCCTCCAAGATTTTTGGTGTTATGGTCCTGATGTTGATTTGCTAGATCATGTTTCTACAATCTATTGATGACATTGGTTTTATTTGTACATTGATTTTTAGTATGCTCCTCTATTTTTAAAAAAGTAATTGATCTTCTATTTTTATTAAAATTAGAACCTAATTCTTAGTATGCTCCTCTTTTGACATTTCATACAGTTTTTTTCTTCAAAGAATAGTAATTAATAATATTTTAAAATATTAAAATAAAAGATAACAATTTTTTTAAAAAAAATTAACAAACAAAAGCAAACAAAAATAGTAAATAGAACTAACAAATTGAATCACTAGCCTGGACAGATTAAAGTAAGAAAATGAGACGATCCCACTTGGCCCAAATTTCCTAATTATCCTTAAATTATCTACTCAATATAATAAAGCAATTATTATTTATTATTTTATTATTAAAAAGTACACAAGAAAATGACAGTGCAAGTGTGTGTGTATATATATATATATATATATATATATATATAAAGAAGGAAAACGTTAACCAATTTTTTTCGATTGGTCAGCACATACGTGTGGGCTACGTATTTTTTTTTTTTATCAGTATCAAAATAATTGGCAACGTATTTAAGCTATCTTTTAAAGAGCAGAACAAAGACAGAAGAGATTAATTAATATTAGGAAAATGCTTAATAGTACAAAAACAAATTGGTATGAAATACACGAATTACGTGGCTCTTCTAATGTATTGTTATTTGTTTTAGCTTTCATTCACGTTGCCTCCTTCTGTGTTTTAGGGTTTTTTGGCCGCTTCTATTTTTCTTTTCTTTTGCAATCTCAATTCCTCTCGAAGACCCGATTTCACTCAATAAAACTTTCACTACTATTGATATGTGCTGCGTGTCTCACATACTTTATCATCGTACAAGGAGAAATAAGAGAAGTGGTAGGATTGATGCAATTGAATCAACAACTACAAGTAATATATTATGTTCCTCCTGATTTTGTGACACCCAGTGGTATATGTTTCTTCATGCTTTGAAATTGAGATCTTGTGCCACCCAATGGTTTAGGTTGTATTTGTGTACCAGAGGCTGTTAAGGCTTTGGTACTAGTTTGCGAAAATTTCAAAAAAAAAAAAAAAAAAAAACATCAGTTTGCGAAAACTTTGCACGTTTAGCAGAACCAGTATTAAAAATTTGTTATTTTATTTTTCATTTAGAATTTAATTTATTTCTGTATTTCTTAAAATAATTACACAACATTTTCGTGCATTTCGTGTCATGAATCTTCGTACTATATAGCATTGTTCTTAATATTAAGGTTAAATTAGTTTGTAGATACTCGTATTATTTTAAAAAAATTTTAATTAGGTTTTTATATTTTATTTTTTAATTGGATTTTTATATTAAGTTTAAATTTATAATCAGATATGTATGTTAGTTTAGCGTGAGGAATATGTTAGACTTAATGGAATATTACATCACACACACACGCGTAAATGCAAACACTAAACTAATGCACTTAAGCTAATTATATAAGTGTGAATCCAGAATCGTGAGCTGTTATTGAGGTAATTAAAGATGTGTGAACAACATTACAAATAAATTAAAGATTAATCACGTATTAGGGTTCGAGTTGGGGTATGGGAAATACTGAATCTACATTTTAGGGTTGGATTATGGTTTGGAAGATAATGGATAGATTGAAAATGAAAAATAGGAAGTGTTGAGGCTCGTTAGATAAAAAAATTAAATAATTAAATAATTTTATGTGTAACATCAATAATATTTGGACTCACATAAAATAACATTTAGAATCTATGTGTGTGTATATGATGGAGTATTTAGTAAGTTTAATAGATTCTTCACGATAAATTAATATAAAGACCTTATTACAAATTTAAAATTAATATAAGGACTCAATTAAAAAAATATAGAGACCTAATATAATTAAAAAAAATTGTAATAATATATGGGAACCTACACACTAATTTAACCTAATATTAATTAGTTAGTATAATTTTTATAGGTAAATCATCTTAATTATAAGTTGTAAATCAATTATTACAAAAGTAATTAATTTTACTATACATAATGATTTTTTAGTAAATTATAAGTACATTTTAATTAAATTCATTATTAATTCATAGTTATACATAAACACAGGGTGATATTGGCTATATTCGATAATACATTTTAACTAGCTTTTACGTTTTTATTAGAAAAAAAATTTATTTGATTATTTGATAAATAAATTTTTTAATAACTTTTAGTATTTTTGGAAACATTACTGAAAGTAGTATTTTTTAAACGTTAACTTCTAATTTCTACTTTTTTATATTTCTTTTATTTTTATCCTCAATATATTTATACAACTTTTTATTGTCCTTTTAAAATAAATTATAATTTTATTATTTTATTATGCTTTTCAATTACTTCAACGATTCATTTTATCGAATACTTATAATTTAATAAATTAATTTTTCAACTTCTATCAATTTTTACCTTTCAAGTTTCAATTACAAACTAACTTTTCAACTTTTAACTAGACTTTTATATTTAGAGCTAATTTATTAGTTAATTTTGTTTAGAGATAATCTTTGTCCAAAATGTGTTGGGGAGGCCAATAATTAAAAAAATACGCTTAAACTCATTTACATTTTTGTTTATATTAAATCTTCTAAACCTACCAAAAGGGGTGAAAAAAATTTAGGGGGCCATAGCTGCTCCCGCTCCTGTAAAAGTTGTGTCATTGTATATAAACTTATGGTATAGTTTTTAAAATTTAAAATAATATTATTTTTAGTCTCTCAATTAAATATATATATATATATATAATATTTTAATTTTTTTAAAAAAAAAATTGTTCTCGGAGTAAGATAGCACCAATAGAAGTGGTAAAAAGTGGTAACGTGGCGTTATTAGCATTGGATGTGTGTCCATTTTTTAGCATTATGTTACCAGTTCCGTAAAAACTCTTTATATACATACGAAATACTAAAATGATTTTTTGTTGAATTTGGGAGAACTAAAACGCATTTATCCTAAATTGCGAGAGGTTACAAACATAATAAATCCTTATATATGTTGTTCGTATCGAATTTTTATTTATTTTATTAACTAGTTAGAAATTATTTTAAATATGAATTTTTAAATAATCATTACAAAATTTAATAATCTTAAGATACAAGTGACTGAAGTTGATACATTTTAATAATTATATTCTACAATTTAACATATATTACAAGAAACAAGAGAGAAAATTGACATTCCATAAAGATATTCTTATAAGCATGCATTTAACTATATGAAAAACCAAGTAATTAAACAAAGAAAATGAAATGAACAATCAGGTAAAACGAAACTCTCATATATAATTTTAGAATTTAATGTATATGCATTAATGTAAAATAATTTTATATTATCATTTAAATATAATTTATAATTTGAATTATTTTAAGATAATGATTTTAAAAGTTAAAAAATTTATTATATATAGTGAATTATAATTGACTGATTATGTAAATTACATTTTATTATATAACATTTTTCTTTATTGCAAAAAAAAAATGTGGTATGAGTATTTTACACATGCGAATTCTTTATATCAGGTGACGACAATTTAACTGTTTTATCAACCGACTCTTCTTCTAAATAAATATTAAAAAAGATGAGGACGAAATAATTAAAAAAACACTATTGCTGGCTGCCTGCATTGGAGGAATGCGATCTAAATTAATTAATAATTATGATTTAATAATTAATCTTACTATGAAGTAATTGCATTAAAAAATAATCATCATGACATTGCGTATAATGATTAATTATCAAAAGATATTACAAGAGAAAATATTGCTCCATCAGATAACAAAATGTTCCCTAACATCATCATCATTATTATTATTATGTAGGGTGTCCCATTAATTTGGGAAATTTTGATACGGTTGGTTTTTCAACTAATTACCCCAAGACATTTTTGGGCCTCTCATCAGAGGAAGGAGACATCGTAGATGGAAATATCTTATATGACACAACGTGTTGGAGCTTGTGGTTTTGGAGAAATAGTATTATTTTCAGAGATCAAACTTTTAATGCAGGAGGGATTTTGAACCATATAAATTAAAGGTTATATCCTGGGAGTGGTTCTCATACAAGAGGAAATCAACAACCCCAACCTTCTTTTATTCGTGGTGTAGCAACCCTTTGATGTGCCTCCTTTTGTAATTACAGTTTCTAGAGACAGGTTATTTTTTGGGTGCTGTTAGATTCCAGGCTCACAACATTTTTGGTTGTAAACATTTGAGGTACAGTTATATCTATAAAATATCCTTTGGTTTTAAATAAATAGTAATTAATTAAGTTATATTTATATCTCATTATTTTGATATTTAGTGATAATTTTATTATATACTTCAATTCAATTCCTGTATAATTAAAATATTTAAAAAAATTATTTTGCCTTCGTGTATTTTTCTCAAGGTCTAAACTTTTAAAGTGCGTCCAATAATCAATTTTCATGAGAAACATGCCACATCACATATCTTCATTGTATTTATTGTTCATCTAAGAAAAGTGAAGCATGATATCAAAAGGAAACATTTTGACTCAGATCCTTCATTCTTGGATCCATGAATTGAATCACAAAATTTCTAATGATCGACGATTTTCTTCGAACACCCCTCACACTCAAGATCTCATCTTTCTTCTTCATTGCCACATCTTCTTCTACTTCGACAACCACTTATCTGATTGTTACCAACAACTCGTATTCTCCAGTAAATGATCCAACTCGATCAGATCCGAAATAGAACCCAAAATGTGGGTATGTTTGTTGTTGAGGTTTTTGGTTTGAACTAGAAAGTGGATATGTTTGTTGAGAACGAAATGTTTGGTTAAGTGAGATTAAAATGTTCATTTTTTTTTAAATATTTTAATTATACATGAACTAAATTGAAATATATAATAAAATTATCATTAAAGATCAAAATAATAAGATAATAATACAGCTTAATTACTATTGGTTGAAAAATTAACAGTATCAAAACCTCCAAATTAAGGAAAACACAGTAAAAACTCTCTATTATTATTCAAAACGAGAAAGAGATGATATAGAGTTTAATTTTTATGTATCAATAATGTAATTTTTTTATATTATCAATCAATTAAAAATCAGAGTGTTAATAACTTTTAAAATAATTATGAAAAATAATTAACGTATTATATAACCATTAGCATAGTAATAATAACTTTTAAAATTGTTATTATAAAAAATAAACTTATCATATACTTTATTTATAATTAAATATCAATGTACTTATAAGAGTATAACCTATTTAATCCATTATATATGGAGAAGTTGCATGTTATATTATTGAATACTTATCTCTTTATTCCCCCAAGTATATATCATGGCATTTGTTTGTCAATATGCCACTTTATAAGATCTAGAAACTGTGGAATTTGTTTGCCAATTCAGAGTCAGAATATTCTCCAAAGGTGTGTCTGCTTAAGAAGTTAGCAACCAAACCAACTAACCTAGTTCTTTGTACGGATCGAGATAAGTATCTAAATTTGTCACATGATATCTATTTTTATTTAATATCTTTTTTATAAAGTAATAGAGAGATTATTAAGAGGGTGTTGTAAAAAAAATATAACACTACTCTTTTCATTTGTGTATCTATAAACATATAAAATATATTTGATGCCTATTATATTGTTTAGTCATTTGAAATATTTTACAAAATGTATTTAAAAAAATTTCGTGTCTAGGAACACAATAGGTTTCAAGTATTAAAATTGTTTGACCTTTTCTCTTATAGAATTTGTCATTTGAGAGTTAGGTGGAGTCCTCTTGACCGCCATCAAGTTTCTGGAAGAAGAGAACAAGTCAAATGTAATATTCATAAATTACAGAGAACATTCTCTCCTGAAACGATTAAGTAATCACTAGAATTAATTAAATACCATTTTGTAATTGTACCAAAACAGATATATTAGTAGAACCAAAAGGTGTTAGAAAAGCCCGTACGACGTTGACTTTGCTAAACTCAATCAAAGATTAAAAAAGTATTAAAGAGTGCGTTCGATCGTGGCATCATATGTTTTGGGGTCCAATGACTTCTTCACACATATACTTGAGTTTTTCTAAAAAACTTTTTAACACTATATCACCGTGAGGCTCTTCTAGCTGACTCTATACGCCATTGAAAGACAATTATATTATAATCGATGCCATGTGAATTTACTCAACATTGGCAGCAACATATTCACTTTCGATTTGTATGAAGATAAGCATTAGGGTGTTGTGAAGAGGGAAAAGAAGGGGATCGAGGGAGGAAAATGTAGTAGAAATTAGTCATTTTCCTTGTTTGGTTATCAAAAGAAGTGGAGAGGAAGTGCGGAAAGTATTTTATGGCATGCCCTACAATTTAGAAAATAAAAACAGAAAATAACATATAGTTGTTTTGATTTTTTCCTATATAACTTTTGAAAATATGAAATAAAGTGAAAATAAAAAAAATTCCAAATTAAATGACACCCTTTACCATTCATTGTCTGTAGTCTCCGGTTGGCATAATACCGCAAGCAAAACAATAAATTATGATTGGGCCAAAGCGGCTCCAATTACAGATCCGGACCCAGTTTCTACGAAATCAAAAAAGCCCAGAGGCCAATGGCCACTGTGACCCAATAAGAGTTCACAGAACCTGCTTATAACTTATAAACATGTAGAATACAACTTTATTTCAATTCCGAAACACAATATGGCATAATATGCATCCATAGCAATAAAGAAACAAATGTGTTGTTGGTAAAAAAAATTGGGTTAAAGAAGCTCTACCCCTTATATATAGACTAGACCAGACGTATCTTTCAAGAAAACTTTATTTGGGTCAAATAAAATTATTATAAATAACAAAAGAGTATTTAAGGTAACTCATATTCAAAAATTGAATTTGGAGAACCAATTGAGATTCTTTAGTAGTATATAGTCACCGCTTTTACACATGTATTCTGCTTTTAAAAAAACAAAACTCAAAAGATTAAACTGAAATAGTCAGCCATACGTGAAAGAATAAAATTATACTTATATTTAGTGTAGTCTTTGTAATTTGTTTTTTTTTTAGATAGTCTTTGCAATTTGTTAACATCTGTTGTGTTAATAACATATATAAACTTTTCTATAATAAAAAAAAAACATATTTAAACTATTCACATACAGCAACGAAATTGTCTATTACTATAACCTAAATTCTGAGCATAAGCCTCTTATAAATAGCATGGGCTACAACCGTTCTTTCAGCATGAAGATCATCACATGCAGCAAGGCCGAGCCGGAGAAATTCTCCGGCACGGCCGCGGAAAACGAAAACCGCAACCGGGAGACGGTAAAATTGGTGTACAAGGCATTGCGTGATGGCGACACGGAGAAGCTTGCGAAGGTGGTGAGGGCAGAGTTGGAATGGTGGTACCACGGGCCTCCTCACTGCCAGCAAGTGATGAAAGTGTTGGCCGGCGAGTCAACGACGGCGCAAAAGGCCTTCAAGTTTAGGCCTCGGAGGATCAGGGCCGTCGCTGACCGCGTGGTGGTTGAAGGGTGGGAGGGGGCGGGGGAGTACTGGGTGCACGTGTGGAGGCTCAAGCACGGGATCATTGCTCAGCTGCGTAAGTACTTCAACACGTTCATCACGGTGGTGCTAAGGGTTTCGGAGGACGGTGATGAGGCTCGATTGTGGCAGAGCACCAACCGGGTTCGGGTTCACGAGTCGTTTTCGGATCTTGTGCTTTCCATTTGAATCATATGTACCATGAGAAATGTTAGCAAAAGTATTTTTTAATAAATAGTATGTTAGAAAAAAAATGTCATCACTTGCGCAATATGATATAATTAGACAAGAACCTTGGATCATGATGGATGTGTTCTTAGTCAGTCACTTGTGGTGGGAGGAATTGGTTTGTAACTGTAAATTCATGTCTGCCCAAAAGTTTATGCACTTTGTAGCATATAAATATCTTGATGATTTTATTATATTTTGTTTCAACTAGCTTAACACCCGAGGCAATCTCACAATCTCATCTCTCGTTTGATATAAATTGTTATGTTTTGTTTCAACTAGCTTAACAACAACACCACATTCCACAAACAAGCGTGTGGACCAATTAGTGTAGAATTGTGTAAGCTTAATTAGAAGTTTCAGGTACGAATCTTAAATAGAAAATTGCATTAAATATTTGTAAAGAGGATTCTATTATTCATAATATTCTTATTTAACTTGAATAAGATTAGCTTCTATGCAAGATCATGTGTTTAGAAAAAAAAACAACAACAACACGTTCCACTAACAATCTCATCTCTCGCTTGATATTGTTATGTTTCTGTATGAATAATAATATGATATATATAATTCTAGATTTCTAGTGTTACTTTAATAAAAGATACCTATTCGAGTATGTGTAAAGACGCTGGCGTATGCAATTGACAATATGAGTGTTAATAATTTAAATTCTAAAAAGCAGGCGATAGAATACAAGATGCTGATACGTTGTTAATATTTATATAAACACCCATTATTTCAACAGCCCCAAACCATAGCATAACATACAATTACTAAATGCCACAAAACCCACACAATTGCACAAAAACAAGTACACTCACACTATAGACCCAATTAAGTGCACATATATAAACTACGTAAAAGTGTAAAACTACGTGACATGCACCACTCACTATGTGGCATGGTGAACTTTTGAAACCCAATTAAACTAAAGTTTTCCAACTTCAATTATCACCACCATCTAATTCTAATACCTTAGATTGGCAGAATAAGTCCAGGCACAGATTCATCACAAAGGCTACTCTGCCAAATGCATTGACACTTGGAAGCATTTGGAAGCACTTGTTGTGATAAAAGAGTCACGGTCACGGAAGTGTTCACATACTCTTTGACCTGAGTTATGAGTCCATCAGCAGTGACGGTCCAAGCGTGCACCCACCACACCAAATTGGCCTCATCAAACCCTTCAGCAATTACCACTGGCCCAAAGCCCACCACGTGTTGTGGAACCAAAGCCTTTGAGGAGGGTGAGGAGCCCGTGAGCCAGGGGACCAAGTGGTGCCGATGGCATGGTGGGCCGTGGAACCACCACTCCAAGTCTTGGGCCACAAGCCCATGGAGCGTCTCGGGATCTTTGGAGGTTAGGGCTTTGTATAACTCTGTGACTACTCTCGTGTTGCGTTCCACATATTCCTCTAAGCATATTTGTGATTGTGAGTTAGCCAGCTCCGGAACACAAGTAAACATATACTAGGAATGGTTCTAGTAACAGGTTTAGAAAATCGAAAATGAAAGAATCACACGTTTAAGACGTGAAAATTATAACTACTAGTTTCTAAAATTTAGAAAATTGCATTCAAAATGTGAAATCAAGCACGGTGAAAGTAGAGGGATTGTACTTGGTATTGCTTCTTTACTTTCAAAGTAAGGAAGAAAACTATGTATTTTATGGAATCAATGTTGATGGGAATGGAAGTGCATGCAGGGTGGAGGTTCTTATATAGTAGTGGACCTGCGATAAAATAAATTTAAAGGGTCAAGAAGAGTCATCACATCAATTTTTTTAATTTTTATTTTAACTTTCAAATTAATTACGAAAATTAAAGAGATATTGAATAATTTAGAGTGTAGTCAAAAGATAAGTAAAATCTAGTAAAAAAAATTTCTATCAAAAATCAAACACAAATATTACGAGAATGATTTAACATTAATTTTAATATATTAATTATTTGTGTTTAATATTAATTCATCACATCATACTTTGTCAATTCTAATTTTATGTACGCAATATTCCACTATTAAATTTCTTTATTATTTGATTATTCAATTACTCCGAAAGCATAACGTTATTGTTCATTCCCCTTCTTTGTCTTTTTATATTTGGTTGTTTTAGTTACGTAATAATACAACATATATATACTTTAATCTTATTGTCCTAGCTTGCCAATTATTCAAATTAACTAGTTTGGTTAACCGTGCAATACATGGGTTAATTTTTTTTAATATTTGTTTTGTAATAACAATTAAAGATGTAACATAATACATTATTAAGTAAATTTTAAATACAAATATTGTCACAATATTATGTTCTATAAAAGGGTAAAAAAATACAAATTATGCATATACATACTTGCCCGCAACAACCAAATTTTCTATTTTTCAACCACTATTATTACTAAGTCCATCAAAAAATGACCCCCAAAATACATAAAATGTCAAATGCATATGTTTCTCACTTTACATCCACACTATATCGAACCAATATCTTTGTATTAACTTATGTGATGTTTTAAAATTATAATTTCATTGCATCCAAAGCTCTCCAATACATAACGTAACTCAATTTTGTGAATTGTATTTGTTACTAAAACTGACTCATGGCACTTGCACTGCTACTCATTGCATCCCATAAAACTCTTAGTAATATAAAGAAAAATAAAAAAATTAGCCTTAACTTGAACTTTGATTAAAGGGAACATCAGAAAAAAGCATAATCAAGCATTTTGATGTTTGGATCAAAGGGAACATCAGAATGCAATGCACATGACTTGAATTTGCAAATCCATTTTGACCTTCAAAATCGCATAATTGAATAGCTTGAGGAGTCTTTGATAATGCAAATTGATAGAAGTCTCAGAGACAAATATTACAAATATATTAAAAGACAATATGGAGATTAATCAAACAAAGGTGTTAGAAGGTCAATAGAATAAAAAAAATCCTTCAACCTGATACAATTAAATGCCTGAATTTCAAATTCAAATTGTCAACAAAATAATGACTTAGTGAAATATAAAACACTTAACCAATATAAATAACTTTAGAAAAAGAACTAAAAATGTAGAAGTGTCTTTTGTTTCTTATATTACAACATGCTCCCTCTTGTTGAGAGTGACTTCTACTTCCTCTTATTGATCCTAATTTCGGAGCATGCCTTACAATGTTGGCTTTAGATGTAGTTGTTGATGTGACAATCTTGTGGAAGTCGGTATAGCTAGTTTATTTGAAAGAGAGATAAAATCTACAAAGAATTTAATTAAAGAGAGGAAGGGGTTGAAGAAAAAATGACTAGTACCTCCTTGGAGTGCGGGTAGAGAAAACTCACTAGAGTATAACACAAAGATAGGAAGAAATGAACTTAGTTGATAATTAAGTGTGTTTTGGAGAAACAAAGCATCCAATGGAAAAAAAAGGATAAAGTGAAAATTATTGAATGCGGAGTGAAAATTGAAAAATCAATTAAGAAGTTGAAGAAAATTAAATGGATGAAATAAGGTGAGACGAGAAAAAAGAAAATAACATTAAAGAAGTTGAACAGTTGTGAGTTTTATTTAGATAAATGCATTGACATCAATAAGCATGAATAACAGAGTTTAGAAAAAGAAGTTAAAGAGTCCAAAAATAATTAATATTCAAAATAGTTAAATAAGAATAGACAATTATGATGAAAATGAGGAGTTATAAATAATTAAATGTTGATAGAAGAATATAAGAAAAACAAAAAGATATGAAAAAAGGGTGAAGATTTTGAAAGAAAATTTTTATTAGAGAAATAAGAACTTATATATATATATAATAGATAAATACTAACCATTAATATTCAACTTAATATATATAATAGATAAATAATTAAATGTTGGATTCATAGATTAGTATTTTTTTTATTATAATTTATAAGTTTTTTTAATAATTAATTTATGTCAGTTTACTATTCATTTTTATTGAAGTCTGGTTTTTCAATTACATTTATTGATATGACTTGAATTGGAAACATTATTTGATGAATCCAAACTTAGTTCTATTTAGATTAACGTGATGTTTGGTTACTTGATCTTGATTAATATTTAATCTAACTTATTGAGATAAAATAAATACTCCCCCACTCTAAGTGCTGCATGTACATAAGAAAATGTTGCTAGTTATTTTATATAATTCTCTATCTTGATGATATAATATTAAATTGAATAGCTTTCAGTCATTGTGCTCCATATCACTAAAGTACTATGGGAAAATATTAAAAAATAAGGTTGACATGTTATTTTATATGATTTTTTCGTGATTGCATTTTCAACTGATTAGTTCCACATGTTAAGTTCATTAGAAATTTTGATAAAATCCATAGTCATCATCTCATTTATTAGAATAAATTAAAGAATATTAGTGCAAATAATAAACAAAAAAGCTTACTCTTGTAATGTTATTTATAAATTTTACATATTAATAAATTAAGAGTACGTTGACAAGACACTCTCTTTTACAGTATTTCTAACACATTTTTTTATTAATGATTAAAATTTATTAAAAATTACAAAATCATATATATAGATTATAGACTCATTAATTGTATGTTTGCTTTAAGGAAGGGAGTGAAAGAAAATAAAGGAAAAGGAAAGAGAAAAAAATCAAAGAAAAATAATGGAATCAAATGGAGAAATGATTTTGTAAGTTGTTGATCAGTATCCAGTAAGAAATAAAGTTAAGTATATATATAAATTATCTAAGTTTTTTTAATAAAAAAATACTCAATGAGGAAAATCTTGCTCATTTAATATACAAGTATACCTTTCATCCTTATTTAATTTCTTCTCATTTTGGAACGAGTACTTAACATGTTGATCTCATTTTTTAATTCTTTCTCTCTACTTATTAAGTAGCCAAATAAAGAAAGATGATATTACTATCTTTGCCTTCTCCTTCGTTCCTCTCTTATTTTCTAGTATACTAAACATAATGTAAATTAATGAGAAGTGAAGCTTACATAATTTTATGATTTTTAATTAATATTTTGTTACACAATATTGATAAAATATATGTCAAAAAAAATATTAGTAGCATTTTCATAAACGTGGGCAGTGAATAGACTTGCATCTGGTCAGTCATTATGTTTCTTTATATCCCAATATTGTCAAAATTAAATGTGACGAACAAATAATTTATACTTTTAAACTTTACTGCATTATGTACATTTTCCTTTGAAAAACAATAAGCTTTGTTCGTGAGATGATTTAGAATAAATTTATTTGTGTCATTGTCCAATTCAAAGTTTTAACATGGTTATTTATTTAAACTTGAACTAACACTCAATAATACATAGCATAAGATTAGGTTAATGTAACTTTTTTTTAGACAAGGACAATCTAACTTATTGATGACATAATATGTTAATCTTAAAATTATATATAATTAAATAATAGAAATAAAGAAAAACATGCAACTACAATTAAAATATATTTTAATATAAATAAGATCATTATAAATATAATACCATGTTATACAAAAAAAATCCATCAAGTTAAGAAATTATATTATTAATACATAATTATTTAAACATAATTTTTTTAAAGAATATAGAGCACTAGACTAAATTGATACAATCTAAAATATAATTCAAATCAACCTATCCTAAAAAATACACCATTTAATTTCTTAAACTCAAACTTGTCAAAAGAATAACTTCGAACCATTAATGAGAATATACGGGTCATGAACATTCTTAACACAATATTTTTTTTAAGACAAACAGATTTAGTAATTAATAACTTTGACTCTTTGAGTATAAAAAACACTCAAACCCACAACAAGAAAAATATCTAGCACAATTTGAAATATTATATTAACGATGTTATTTATAATTTTCTTTTTAACATATTGGTAGCAGCACTTAAGTAAGACAAAAAAGATAATTAAGTGAGCCGGTGAAGATGAACTTTCGACAACACATAATCGCATTTAAATTTTAACGACATAGACTCATGTGAAAGTCACCAGCTCGTTATCACATTAGATATTATATTATTTTGAAACAAATAAAATCAATTTGTTCCCTCAATTTGCATATCAAAGATTCACAATTGGATGAATTCAATTTGCTGCATTATGGAAACGTGGGAACTGGGAAGATCAAATAAATAAATGTTACTGCTTGGTACCTAGTTATCGTGTCATACTGATATTGGCTCATTGGTCCCTAAGTTGTTTTTTGAAAATTTTAATAATAATTATTAATTTGTTAATTATTATTAATAAAAAATATTCAAATCAATAACATATTTCTCTTTTTCCTCTTTCTTCCTTCAACCAATAAATAAACAACTTATATCTCCATAGCGCGCCAGACAATGTAAAGTTAAAACGTTAAGAAACTTCCATATGAAAGAAATACCTAAAACATTAAGCTAATTGCAGTTGCATAATCTATTTGGTTTGTATGAGAAACCATATCTAAAAGATAATTATTTTAGAGAAAAATAATTATACATTGATAATATTTTTTTTATATAATTATTAAATCATAACTTATAATATATGATATATTTGTTGATTTTTAAAATAATTATTTTAAAATAATTTAAATATTAATTTATTATTAAATTATATTATAAAATTAATTTAAATAATTAGTGCATAGAGGCTAAACTATTAATTTATGGATAAAATATATTTTTTTCTCTTTAAAAATTTTGAAGTTGGATTTCAATTTTTCTATTTTTTTTGTTCATTTTTATATCTCTAAAATATATCACTTTTGATCCTTGATGCAATCTAAACCACTTCATTGTTATTCAAATTGTTTTGAAAATAAAAAATGATGAATTTTAAAATTAGAGAGAGAAAATTAAAGAGACAAAACCTGAACTTTAAATTTTTTAAAGCAACCCTTTTTTTACTGAAAAAAGGTTGCTTTAAAAATTTTAAAACAAGCCTAAGCATATTATATATATATATATATATATATATATTACCCTTATTTTATTTTATCATGCATCAATTATATTTTTTATTCTTTTTCATCCATTGTTATGGATATAGATATTCAAAATTTCTAACAGAATTCCTTAACGTGCCCCCCCAAAGGACCTTTGGTTTTCATCAAGAGACGCCCAAGCCTTAAAGTGGAGGGTCAAGGATCACGAACAACAGTTAAGCATGTGCTAAAATGAGACAAATGTGCTTTGTGCTCTTTGAACAGCTGAAGGGAAAATGAATCAGAAGAGGCGTTTTGTTAACTTCTTACATTTCAGTTTTTTGTTTAAGAAAAAAGTTAACATAACTCTTTAATGATTTAATATTTATATTACCTTTAAAGGACTTTGATTCTTAGATGTTCAATTATTACTCTAAAATTAATAATTGTAATTGCTTCTGTAGTTTTATAAATACTCTCAGTTATCATTATAAACTAAACAGTACGTTAATATTCGACAAAGTTTATATAGACAAAATATACATTTTCATCTTCCAACTCTGTTTAAATTTTCAAATTTGTGATTTAACTTGCTTTTCTTCAAATTTGTTCTATAATTTTATTTTTATTTTTCGCACAACATATTCCTTATTGTTAACGTGTTATTTCACTAAGTAAAGGCAGTTGATACACAATTTTGTACTATATAGTTCTAACAAATTTTCATGTGACATATTATTAATTATTTTTCCTAAATTTAAAAATGTAGTTGCATATTATATAGAAATTGACTGAGACTATATAATCTAAGATTATAAAGTTATTTCTCGTGTTAAAAAATGTGGCGTTAATATTTTTCTTTATCTAAACTAGCTGGTAGCAGCGTGATGTGATTAGAAATCAAGATTTTAACCTACCAATGCAAACGTATTAGTATTTTCTTATTCAAATATCCCAAGTTTGACACTTGACAATTGTCATTCCCAATCAAAACAAATTTTAATGCAAAACCAAATCCCCATTATTCTACATGCATGAGTGGTGTCTTATAAGTTATACGTACGTCATCCACCCATTTTGTGTGGCTCGAATTTATAGTTTGCAATGCACCAATATTACCGACATTAGGTATGTTTGGAGATAACATAATAAATGTAATTAAAAAGATCTTATGCGTGATAGTTTCTTAGTTTAATAGTGATGCCACTATGAATATAAAATAATTTTATATCATTATTTAATTATAAAATAATATTGATATGACATTTAAATTAATTATGTCAATAAATTTACAATAGTGTGTGGTCTATTTTTTCTTTTTTTGGGAGTAAATAACCAATAATTGATTTCCTCAACTATTAGTCTGTCTTTTAAAGAGTCTTTAAAATAATAAATTTATCTAATTAGTCCATAAAATATTCTATCAATTTAGTTTCTACATTTATTTTATTAATATTGAGGAGCTAATTTGAATGATTTTTTAATACTTAGAATTATTTAGTATTATTTTTAATACTTAATGAATTACTTATATAAATTATTTATTTTAAGGACTATTTTAAGAGAGATTTTTTT
>PYAF01001383.1:566974-592432 GCA_007407185.1 Glycine tomentella | reverse complement strand
TTCCATTGTATATATTTCAACCATAAATTCAACCTTATAACTACATTTTAAGAGAGTACCACTTGAGAGATTAAAATAGCGATTTATTCTTTATTTTTTTTTCATTTTTCTATTGACATTATTTATATTTTTTTAAATAAAATAATTCAATCTTTAATTTAAAAAGACACTTGGTAAAAATTAATTAGAAAATAAAAATTATACTTATCTAAATAGATAATTTAATCTATAAAATAATTATATACATATATATATATATATATAAAATGATATATTAACATATTTTTATATAATTTTTTATTAAATAAATTACACTCTCCTCTCGTAAATTATGTGAACATTATTTTCCCCTCATAATATCTTATTCTAAAATATATAATTTAATTCATTTAACTTAATATTGTTAAAGCAAATTACACTTCTCTAAGGTGAAATATGCGAGTATTATAGTACCTTTCTTTCTTATGTTGAAATATATACAATGGAATTAAAGTTTCTCATGTTACATGAGATAAACGTTTCTTCTATATACCAAAATTAACTAGTTTTGAGTTAAATTTTTTTCTTATTTTAATGAAAAAATATAATCAAAATAGATATTTCACACACTTGATTTTAGAAAATGTTATTGATAAAATTTGAATGTAAAATCAGAAACTAACTTATCATATACTTGTAATTAGTCTTTCCTCTTTGGACTTAATAAAAAGTTTGTGAATTTTCATTTGTAGATGGATTTTGCAAGAGAGAAGCAAAAGGAATAATAGCTCTTCTTATTTCATACTTGATGTTCTTATTTGAAAGTTGAACATATTTGAAGAGGTAAGCATTATATTATTATAAATTTTTATCCCTGTTCTAATTTAAATTCTTATTATCTTTTTTTTTTCTTTTTAGCAAATATTTTATAGGTTTGTTTGAGAGCAGAAGTTGCTTTTATTTTGGAGATTGGAAGTTGTAGATGCTATTCGAAAGAATGATTGTTGCATAATGATTGTTTATTCCATTTATCTATTTTGATTGTATTTTTTATTAAAAAGAAGAAAAAATTTAATCAAAAACTAAGTAATTTTGGTGTATAGAAGAAAAGGTTATCTTATGTAACATGAGAAACTTTAATCCTATATATATAATACTATATATATATCACTTAATTTTAATTTTAAGAGCCATAATTTAAGTGAACGAATCAATGCCTTGCTTAAAAATCTTCTTTGTTAAAGAGTTTATTTTCTACTCTTGACTCTTGAGTCAATAAATATTTATGAGTATAAAATTGATTTTTATTCTTACTTTATCTTTTAACATAAAAATGTCAACTAAAAAGTAAGAGTGAATAAATAAAGTTAACAAATAAATAAATGAAGAAGTTTAGTAAAACAACAAAAAAAACAATGAAATCATAAACAAATTAAATAAGTTAATATCAAAATTTATATTTTTAAAGAAACTAATTCTAAACTTTAAATTTGATTGCTCTAAATAAATTATTTAAACTTGAATAATATTTTGTTTTTTTTTTAATTATTTTCACAAGCTGAGTTTAAACTTTAAGTATTGAACATGAATATTTTATGCCCCTAACACAAAGTTACCATCTACTCCTCAAAGTTGCAAAGAGAGGAGAGTTACTCAAGTTAAATGTGCTAAAAATAATTCATAAAAATATGGAATAACAATAATTGAAAGGACCATACAATTGAAATCTGTTGAAACAATAATTAACAAGCTCTCATTTCCATTAATGCGAAAGTGCTTTCTGCATCCGCAAGGTCTAGCTAGCAACTCTTTGGAAGTGTTCAAATCAGAAATGTCATGTAAATGCTATAAAATTGCTCAATACACTCTTTGAAATATGAAAAGAATTTCAACAAGCATAAACATCACTAGAGGTTCAAGTGAAGAACTTTGTCGGCACAAACTGCTACAATAACTGGACCAGCCAAATCACCAACAAGACAACCTACAAAATAGGCAAATAAAAGATGGAAAGCCAAAAAAGAAAGAAAAAAAACAACTTTATACATAATTCAATAACCAAAGATGTTAGCAAGATACTACGCATTCTATCCTATTGATTAAAATCCATGTGAGTCCTATACTAGTTTAGAAATATAATCCATCAAATACGAAACAAGATCAACATATCTAGTGAAACTAATATTACATCTAATAAGAAATAGTGTGTCGAAAAAAGAGTGTTAAAAAGTGTAAAACTAATATTTCTATAAAGCAATTAATGAAATGTGACAAAGTTTGCATGCAATATTCATTTCATATTCTTACCAACCCACTGGCCAACTGAAGGACGAAAAAGGGTAGTCCCAGTCCCTGCCCCAATAGAGGCAAAAATTAGAGATGCATTGCACCTAATTGTAGCCATTAAAACCTTCTGTCTAAGAAGTCTGGTTCTCACAACTTTGTTAACATTAACATTATCATTTTCATTCTTTGACTTTGACTCAAAGAATTGAAACAATCCAATGCCTAAATCTCAAGCACGTACCCTGTACGCAAATATTAGCATAATATAGCTCAGGTAAATACCTCAATCAACCTTATAATGAACATAAAATTAATTAGTTGCTTTGACCTCTGAAAGTTGTTTTGGTCACAGAACCAAAATACACTAAAGTAGGCATTTTCCTTCCAGCTATCCTTGCGAGCTGCTGATTCAGGAACATCTATTTAAGAGATCACATAAATATATTTTGTACAAGATTTGAAGAAAATGATATCACATGATCACAATTAATTTTTGCTTTTATTATGTTTATTCATAAGCTACTCACCTAATCCAAGTAATTTTGAATTTATAAATAATTTGGGGGAAAAATAATGCACCTTTAAGTAGTTTCCATGCCATGCATTCGTCTTGAAACATAATGAATAGCAATTCTGTCTATGACGCGTCTAGTTGTCACCACAGTAACATATGAATTTGAAACAAAATCAACTTAATTAGTTAACTTCCAGATACTGTTAAATAAAAGTAGATATAAAAAACAATACGAGACTTCATATTAAAGTAGAAATTATGGAACAAATATTTATATTACTTGGGCATTTTTTTTAAAAATTTTCCAACAGAAAAATTTGAAGGACCAATATCTTGATTAATAGATCAATAGCATAAAGTTCCCTTTAGAATCGAAAATATATAAAAAAAAGTGATGTGAAGAAAAATTAATCAAACTGGCGTTATCTATAATTGATTGGACTTGAATGAATTTGATAGGGACTTAGGTATTGATGGTGCTAAGTCTCTCATTGAGTAGTATGGGATGGTCGGTGAAGTATTTGAGTGTTTAGTTCTCTGTGCTAAACCTTCAGCTTTTCTTAAGGAAGAGTTCTTTGAGTGCTTGGGTGCCTATCGGAATTAAACTAACTTCTTTGGTGTTTTTGAGGCATGACTATTGAAGATTAAGAAAAAGAAACACACATGTGAGTCATATTTTATGAAAATTTAATTTGACAGTCTAAGAAGTTTTTGTAATATCGAGTAGCATACAACATTTCATCGCGAATTATTCTAAGTTTCTAGCACTAAATTACAAATTAATGGCAGTTGCACATTATAGTTGAACCAATAATAAGAGGCATAAGATAAGGCTCACCTCACGGATGATTTGCAGTAATGACTTTTTGAAGGGAACACTCAAATTGCCACGAAGACCATCTTGTTTATCCTGTAGAAAACTCATCATCATCTTGTTCCATCTTTGCACGAGGTTCCATAAGAGGCAAATAGAACATCAGAAATCACGTCAATGTAATAAATGCAAATGACTTTAATTCAAAGGTGGATTCTAAAATGAAGCCGTGTATTTAGGGACTCACGGATGAATCAGGGTTTTTCACCTGTTATCATAAGTAATTGACCGGAAATAAAAATAAACATCAGAAGAAAAAAAAAATAAATTATATTTTAATAGAGAAAGATTACCGGTTTATTAGGTTACAGGTTTTAAATAAAAAAAGATTACTTATTGAACCGGTAAAAGCGTAGAAAAATTATTTCCTAATATTATCAACTCTTTTCCCATAGCCATGCGTTTTGTGGCACTGACATGTCGTTTATTTTTCAAAATGATTTAAAGTATATAATAACTAAAATGGATTTTACAAAATTATTTATTTTATTACGTTTGAAAATAAAACAGGTTTGAAATTAAAAACAATTTTCAAATTAATTTTATGATATTTAATTTTACTTAAAATAAATATTTTTTTATGTTTCTTTCATTTTTTAAAACGTGATTTTTTAAAAAAAATTTAAAAAACTATAAATAATTTTGAATTAAAAAAATCAATTAACAAAATAAAAAATAATTATAGATTTTTTTAAAATACTTAAAATATAATATAATTTAGATATAATATAATTTGTCAATTAATTGAAACCATCTTTTCTTTATATTAAATTTATTAAATAATTATTTTATAAATAATATTCAATTAAAAAATTTATTAACAAAAAAAATATATTTATATATTTTTTAAAAATGTTTAAAATTTAATATTAATAAAATTACATAATATATAGCAAAGTTAAAAAAACAAGCTTACGACTTTAAAGTCGGATGGTGCTTTACAACTTTAAAGTCGTAACCCGTTACTTGACGCACCCCCCTTTTTCATAAGTTATAACGGATTTTGTTAATTTTTTTTCTTCCTTTTCTATTCGACCCTTACATCAAGATTGTCTTCGTTCTTTTGCAACTCCCACCACTAAGCTTGCAGGACTCACTGTTTTCATCGAAAATGACCATTAACAAAAACCTGCAAGTCCAATTAAAATTAATTTGAAAAAATGAACATAAAAAATAACCTGTTTTTAAATTTTAATAACCTGTTTTTACTTAAAAATGACCATTAATTTTTTTAAATTGTTCGGCGGTTCCTGCGACTCCAATTTCTCCTTCGACGAGGGCTGTGAAAAGGTGTCGCCTGCGAATAGGAAATAATACATTTGACTTTGATTCCCCGGATTCAGCTAAATCATTGGATGCTGCATATGCTCCTGCAATTGCATCAAAAATTCCTTGGGTGGCTGTTTTCAGAAACCATGACCAAGAAGGAACCCTCTCTAGGGCAGGGGTGATGAACCATATTGTTAAGATGAAAAACACCTTATCTAAATTCAATCTTCTAGAAGTTCATATAATTAATGATTTTGGGAACTATAACTTGGATGTTGGAGGAGTAGATAAATCAGTGCTCAACCTGTACTTTGTCGATAGTGGAGATTATTCCCAATTTTCTACTACTATTTTTGGTTATGATTTGATCAAGCCCTCCCAACAACTTTGGTTCCAACGAACATCTGCAAAGCTTAAGGTGTTGCCTTATCCCTTCATGTTGTAGGCCACCAAGCCAGCTGAAAAACATTTCAGAAACCAAGAAATGAAGCCCAAAAAAAAGAGGTTAAAAAAACACACTGGTAGCTCTCAAAACCAGAGCATAGAGTTCACAAACAACCAAAATCCGATAAGGAACAACTTAAAAAAATTAAAATTAAATCAAGAGCTTTCTCAATCAAAATCCAAACAAGCCATGTAGAACAAAGCACAACAAGATCCTGATCTACCCAGAAGAGATGGAGGCCGGTGTCGGGGAAGAAGCACAACGGGGAGGAGAGAGAAAATGATAAATTTATTGAATTTTTTTAAATTTTTTTTCTTCCAGTTAAAAACCTGTAATAACCGGTCATTTTAGGGGATTCACTGGTGAATCCCTAAATGCACGGCTTCATTTTAGAATCCACCTAATTCAAAAGCAGAAAACAGTGGTTTAGGCTTGATGTTTTAGTGCTTGGTACTGTATTTTAGAGAATCATGGTAAAAATATATATTTCCCAGGTACACTTCCTATACTTGGAATGAAGTCTTTTGACATTGTTGCTCCAGCATCACAATAAGCAATTGGTGGCCTGAAACTGAAGTTTTGTGGCTAGAGGGTCATTATAAACTCAATATTAACCAAATAAGTAAAAATTGCAGGGTAAAAAGTAAGATAGACGCATAATTCAAGCGAGGAATAATCATTTTAACATTCTTTTTTCTTTGTTTTTTTTTTACAGCCTTTTTCTTACTCCTTATATATCTTTGTCAACATTGCATATTTTGTACTTTGTAAAATAATGTAGGGGTATTCAGGTACATCTCACTCAGGAACTAGAATTAATCAAAACAATTTGAGTTGAATATTATTTTTATATGAGTCAAATCCAAATAATTCTTATTAGACTTAAATTCATTTTTTATTCTTACAAATATAAATCAATTTTTGCTTTTAATTTCTATATTTTTTTAGAGATTTTTTTTTTGTTTATGATCTTTGTAATACCCAAATAATATTTTATTTATGGCCAGTATATTTATTACATAAAAACTTATATGATTCCATTTGGTGTTGCTACATTGGTAATGTTGGATTGTCTAGTGGTAACAACACCTTATAAAGCCACATGAGCATTTTTATAATGGATGGACAAAAAAGGACACGTTTAAATATTACGTGATCATAATTATAAACACAAATTATAGACATTGAAATTAAATAAAAAGTGATATATTTGCCTGACAAAAAAAATATTTAAATATCCTAATTAAATCCATGCAAAACACATAAATGATTAAAATAAATGCCAACAACTAGATTAAATTGTGTAGAGAAAAATTAGTGAAAGATCATACCAAAAGATGTCCTTTGAGGCAAAAGAGGTGGCGACACCAAAAGAGGCAATGGTGGCAGTTGCAGAAAAAGGGAAGAAGATTGATAGGTTTGTCCTGTGTTAAAGCTTTGGTTTTTCTTCCATAGATCTATAGTAATGATATTCCCGCCATTGTAGGACCTTACAAAGTTACAACACTAATCAACAAGTGACAATATCGATTTTCTCAAACTTCAATCACAACATTATATCAAAATAAAAAAAATCTACAAAAGCAAAGACTAAAATGGTTCAGTGGTAAAACTAATGTCACTTCAAATTTCTATAGGTTTGATTTGATTTTGGTGAATAAATTCATTTGAGTTTCACATGCATTCAAATGATATTCACATTTTAGAATTATAAATCTTTTGTATGACCCAAATAACCATGAAGACTAAATTATGTAAACAAATTCAAGCAACAATAGGATACCTTGGTGCGGGGTTTGAGACACAAATGTTAATGAGGTGACACTATCACCAAAAATCAAAATGGGAGAGGCTAGCCAAGAGAAAGTTGGAATTGGTAAAATTTAAGGCAGAAGAGGAGTTAAAAGAGAGATAAGTGATAGCAGTTAACAAATGTAATTGGCATGTACTTCGTTACTTTTTGTTAGCAGTTAGTTTTTCTTCTATTTTGTTTTTTACACAAAGTTTAAGGTGCAATTTAACCAAAATTTACAACCAAAATACGGCGTAGAAGAATGTCAGGTTTTCACAATTGTAAATATGCACTTGATTTCACAATATAAATGTGGTTACTAATTAAGATGTTATTTTAACCAGAATTAGAACTTTTGGCTTAAATTGAAAACAGTGTTAGTTAAAACTATCATATGTAACAAAATTTTCCCTCAAAAGTATTTAATACAAATGCCATGTTTACAAATCAGAATTAGAGTTTGTTTTCGTAACCTATATTACTTTTTAATGGAAATTTTTAATACACAAATTATTAAGACCAAACTCTAATATTTATCAGAAAACAACAGAAGAAAACCTGAAAATTGCATATAATCTTTCTCTATTACTATGTTACCTTTCTCTATTACTATGTTACCTTAGAGAGAACTAACCTTTTTTCTTTAAAAAAGTTGACAATTACTATTTATACTCCCCTTTTTCATGTACACTTTCGTAAAAAAAATTCCCATAAGATCCCAACACCTCTTCCAAACAGCTATACCAGCAATGACTCCACTAGATATTCCTATTTAAATTTTTAGAACAATGTCAGCATCTCTTAGCAATATAACTCTGCATTTACAAACCTTTCCACGGAAGTTTTTGTATATCCAAATGTTTACTGAAAAAAATACAACAATAAGTAATGAAAATAAAACAGAATGAACACCTAACCTAGACCATGTAAGAATAAAGAATGAACATCATCGTTTATATTTAACCAAATTTCATACCATATGTTTTGACATAGTTCCTTCCATTTGTTGCAACAGATCAGTTTTAGACCTGTTGTGGTCAGATATTGATGAAATAGGATCCAATACACGAGATATGTAATTAGCAGTAAATTAACTAAAGCCCCCAAAATGTTTTCACAGGTTTCTTCTCGGCTTCAAATAAGATCAGTTAATAACTTATGACAAGGTTGGGTGAGTGTATATACATAATATATCTCTCTAGCCTACACTAAAAATTAGGAATAATTACTTGAATTTGGTGATGCTACTGCTTATTTCTTAACCTACAAGAGATTATAAACAGCATGACAAACCTCATAACGAAGCTCAGCAATAATCCAAAGCCACCTTGACCATTATGCTGAGACCACTTCAGAGTTCAGAAGTGCCCTTTTTGGTCACTTGGCAAAATATCACATCTCTAAGACACAATACATATTGAACTACTTAGCCCTCATAATTAGATTCCAAAGATTAGTGTCAGAAAATTATTTTAGAAATTAATTTTTGAAATATATTATTATATACAGAATATTGTTTTTAGAATATTTTCTCATTTCCATAATAAATTTAAGAACTTAATTTTCAGAATCAGAAAATAGATTAAGAAACAGAGAAGGAAAATGTATAAATAAAAAGGAAGACTGCAAATGGTGAGAGACTGTTGTTTCCTGCATTTCCCAAGTTACTTCCTACATTTTTTTTGGAATATTTTATTTGATTTTTTGGATTGGTCATTTCGAAGGTCAATGAGAAAAAAATTGACACAATGTAATTTTACATTTAAATTGACTATAGAAGACATAAAAGGGACTGCAGGAAGCAATAGCTGAATGGAATTGTCAAAATTAACTCAGGCGAAATGGTCACAACATTTTCTGGCCCATGAAGTAAGAATAAGAAAACTCCAAAAGTACCATAATACCCCACTCTCCCTTGTTTCCCTTTCCATTCAGTTCTTTCTTCCAAAACCCAAAACAAAAACCTCACTCACCTCTGCACTTTTCTGTGATTCTTTCACTTATAGAAAACAAAAAAAGAGCAAACGAAATGTTGCGGTCACTTGCGAGAGCCGCAGCGACCAATCATCGATGGCATCACAATCACGCCACGTTCTCGTCTCTTAGCCACTCTTCTAGGCCCCCAAAGACCACACCACCCTTCAAACCCGATCTCAAAAAACCCACCCCTGCCGCCGCCGTCGCACTCTTCGACGAGCAGGAGCGTCGCCGGCTACTAGATGCCGACGATAAAAACCCGTCTCTCGATATGGGGCCCAACGGCCGCCCTCTCTTCTCCGCCGCCCCTTCCCTCAACCACCTCTCCCGCAACGATGTCTGCACCTACTTCAAGCTCACGTACCCTCTCTATTTAACTTCATTTTTCGTTGTGGCATTTTGTCGAACATTTTGTGTGCCTTTTTTGTGCTTGACGTTTTTTTCTGGATTCTGCGATTATGGGTCGGTTTCGTTTTGCAGGAAGGATGCCCTGAACAAGGTTTTGCCAGAGGGATTGCCAATGGGTATGGTTAACGAATTTCAGGACTCCCTGCGAACGACTTTGCTTGTTCGCCAGAGCTTCTTGGATCTTCGTGATAACTTCAAGCGTGTCGTTGATCCCCCAATGTGGTCCTCTAATGGTAAAGGTGCGGTTTTTGTGTTGTTATTTTGTAGCCCCAGATAGTTGATTCTTTTTGAAATGCTTGATTATTTTTTTGGTCGTTCGGGTAATGCATTTGTGAGGCTCAATTCCTTATGTTTTAATTTTCATTATCAAGTAAGCATAGAGAAATAAAATTTGGGACAGTCCTGAGTCATTCACTGCACCAGCAAAACCTCAATCACCTGATTGACAGAGTTTAAGCAACAGAAACATTAATGTGTGCTACTACTTTTGTGGTTGTTGGTTCATTTCTGACTTGCGCTTTCATATATTGCTATAATTCTGTGTGTGAGAACCTGAGAGCCTTTTTCTCTCTCGCTTTTGGTCTCATATCCTGTTAGATAGGCCTAAGCCTTAAGAGCCTTTGTCACTCTCTCTCCCTCCCAAAAGAAACCCCTTTCAGCTGTGGACCTCCAGTGATGCTATGCTTGCATTTGGTTAGTGAACACTTGAGTGTCAGTCACTGTCAAGTGGGGATAGAGAACATCATCTTGTGTAACAAACCAGTGTTCCTTTTAATTACATTTGAGAAGGCTTTGCCATTGTAAGTTATGCTTGAGTTTCTCTCCAAGCTGGCTTCCCAATGCTGCTAGCAAAGATGTTTTGCCACTTCCAGATTGACCTAACATGGCAAGAATTTCACCAGGTGAACCATGCACGACACTCCATTCAGTCTTACTTTCTCTTCTGCCTTTGTGGTCTTAATTTTTATAGATATTAGACAACATCATGGAACTATATGCAATAAGTATTAAACAAATTTCAGCATTGGTCCATAATATAACGTGAGGCTAAAGCTAGAATATTAAGCACAAATATGGGAGGGTCTAAGAATGAGAGCAAAATAATCATAATTTTGGCCTATATAAGTCTTAGATAAATAACATGATTATGAATGCATCTGTGGGCTAGGAACCAGCAATTAATATGTGTGCCTAGATTTTAATTGTGAGGAAAACAGAGGATTTTTGGAAGTTAATCCATGCATAGAGGAATATAGTAATTATAATTATGAGGTAAACCATTCTTTAGATTTAAAACATCTTCAAAGTTATTGGAAGATTTGTCTTGTGAAAAATGTCATGTACTTCCTCCTGCACTGATGATTTGTAGATAGTTGGAGACTCTATGTCTGGCCTCTCCTGCTCCATCTAAATTCACATACAAGTTTCATAGACTCACCTTTGAAATCGCCCCCCACCCCCCCCGCACCTTTTAATAATGTCTTAAATATATGCCCCTCTATATAAGATTAAAGCACTACACAAATGACATAAAATACCTCAATGAGATAACCTATCTTTCTAAGTGTGATTGTGCTTGCAACTATAACTTCCTTAAGTACTATTATTTTCACAAAATTTCTTGTACGTGTTGATTGTCTGAGGCTAGTATTAGTACACTACAGTTGTCATGCGGGGGTAAGGGGGGAGAAAAAGGATAGCCTGATAGCATCATTATGCTAGGTTGCTGGAAAGAAGTTAGGCCCGAGAGCCTGTTCCTCTGTTGGTCTCCTATCCTGTTAGCAAAACTTGTCTCTTGTAATCCAATAAATGATGCTTCTAGTACTTATTATTCTATTCTGATTTCGTCCAATCAATGATCCTTTAGTCCTTATTATAATAAAATCCAATATCTTATACACATTCAACCCTCATCTAGTTCAAGAAAACATATAAAAAAATAATTCCAAATAAATAATTAAACTAAAAATAATTTAATTATGAAGGTGAATAATTACATTGTTGTATAAGATGCTAATGATATTTTATAATTAATGTTTTTTTTATATAATAATGTACACATGTTTTCTTACAAAAAATTTCAAGAAAATATATAAAGAAAAAATTTCAAATAAAAAGTTAAAGTAAATAAATTCAGTAATAAATGAGCAAAAGAAGTATATATTTTTTATTGTTTTTAGTATTTAATCATTAGGCTTAAATGCAATTATGGTCCTCCTGTTTTGTTCGATCCGTAATTATGGTCCCACCATTTTAAAATTGAAACATTTGGTCCTCCTATTTAGAAAATTCGCAATTTTAGTCCTCACATTTCAAAATAAAGACATTTGACACTCTTATTTTGACAATTTGTAATTTTGGTCAAATTTTCAATTTTGTCTATGTTTTATTTCTTTTCTTTTGGTCCAATTGAACCCTAAACCTAACATATTCATTTAGGGTTCTATCAAGAAATAATTTAATTAATTACAAAGCAAGAAATAAAAGAAATAAAACATAGGAAAAATTAAAGATTAAATCAAAATTGTAAATTTTCTAAAATATGGTTACCAAAATTACGGATTTTCTAAAATATGGCAGACCAAATGTTTGTATTTTGAAATAGGGGAACCAAAATTGTTGATTTTTTAAACTAGAAGGACCAAATGTCTCATTTTTAAAATAGAGGTATCAAAATTGCGGGTTGAGCAAAATAGAAGGACCAAAATTATATTTAAGCCTAATCATTAAAATCACTTAATTTTTATGTGTCCTTTTTTTGTGTTTGACAAACGGGATGAGTATATGAAGAACAAAAATGGCCATCAGGCCTTGCATCATCCTGAACAACATCACCAATCTGAGGAGGGACATCCTCAATCCAATAGGATTCAAAAGCCAAAAAAGCTAACTTAGCTAAACCATCAGCTGCCCTATTAGCAGATCTATTTACATGGGTCAAAACCTTAAAAGAAGAATTTGAAAGCAGAACTGCACAATCTTTGATGATACCAGCAAAGTAGCTGTTAGAATTGGAGTTTCTAGAGGCCCAAGCAGAAAATAAATGAAGACAATCAGACTCAAAAACCACTGGATTTAGCACTAGGTAAGCAGCAGATTCAATAGCCCATCTAAACGCTAGTGCTTCAGCAATATGAACCTCAATACAAATGGGCAAAAACTTTGTAGCAGAAGCCATGACTTCACCAAACTCATTTCTAAAAATAACCCCAAGTCCCATATCTTTCCCATCCACAATAGAAGCATTGAAATTACCTTTGATAACACCTTGGTCTGGTTTAGACCACAACAAATTTCGGTCAACAGGGGCCTGACTCGAAGGGGGGTTTTGCACATGGAGCGCTTCAGCCATATTCAGAGTCACCCAGATAGGAACAATTTTATGGTTTAAAACAAGTTTTAATAATATAAAAATGCTTTCTATAATTTCATTCAAACACCACTTATAATTTTGAATAAGCACTTAAGTCAATATCATCTGAACATGATATTATCTTACTACCTAAAAGGAGCTTTTCACATGGAGCTTTTAGAAAGATAAGATTATACAAACAGACTGATTATCATCATATATGGTAAGTTTATTAATTTTTAAAATAATTACCTTAAAAGTTGAGTGTAAAATTTTTCATTTCCTGAAAATTAAACTTTTTTTTTTTTCAGGAGTTAAAGTTAGGAAGCAAGTTGTGTTAGATGGTCCTGTTAGCTGTGGGAAGAGCATCGCACTTGCAATGCTTGTTCAGTGGGCTCGAGAAGAAGGTTGGCTGGTCCTCTATGTTCCTAAAGGCAAGGATTGGACTCATGGAGGATTTTTCTATAAGCACCCACAAACTGGTTTATGGGACACACCTGTTCAGGCTGAGAATGTCCTCAAGGCAAGATTGAATTTTAATGTTTTTAAATTGTACTTGTGTTTGCTCTTTAACTCTGGGATAGGATATGCTAAAGCCATTTTTCTGTGACCTGGCCAGTTTTTAGAATGTTATTGAGAATGCTAAAGCCATTTCTTGATGACTACTTTAGCATCAATAAGTCAGTTTATTAACGCCTGTATAGTTGCATAGGATGGTATGGTAGTGAACTGTCCTTATGGCTCAAGTGGTTCTCTATTCCTGTATCAATTGGGACCCTATGCAACTATTTGTATTCACATAGTTGACCTGGCAGTTTATCCATAACTATAAGTAGTATGTTGCAAATTCTTAGGGATATATTTATATTTAGCAATTTTTAGTGAATAAATTAAGGCAAGGATGAGCATGCCTTTCTTTCATTTTGTTCATTTTTTAACTGCATTCTTGCTCTATCTCCCTTTCCTGAATACGTTGAGAGTGTAGTTGTTCTAACTTGCCCTATGGTGTTGTATTTATCTTTTTATAATATTGTATCCATGAAGGCTAGGGGAGTGAATATCTACATTATCCTGTGATAATAATGTTGGGTACTACACCCATTTCTACTGTTCTGTTTTTGGCATCCTGGATTCATTACCCTGAGTTATTTTGAATTTTATGTATTGGTCATTTATTTCCAGGATTTTTTGAAATACAATGAGTCCTACCTAAAGGAAATGCCATGCCAAATATTTGATCCAATCCTATTAGGTGATGGTGCTGGTGTTGGATGGTTGAAAGATGTTGATTCCTTGGCAATACCTGAAGGTACAAATTTATACGAGCTGGTGAAGACTGGCATTGAGCAGACACATGCAGCCGTTGGAGTAGTTGTTCGTTTGAGGAAAGAGTTATCCCTTGTTAAAGACAGGCCTGTTCTTATTGCAGTAGATCAAGTGAGAAACATATTCCTTGATGCTAAATGAGTGCATGATGCTCATTCTTTGAAATTATTTTGTTCTCAAAATTGGGTATGCTATATTTTGATTGTCCTAATTTACGTGGTTGTCTTTCTCCAGTATAATAACTGGTTTACATTCAGTGAATATGAGGAGCCAGTCACTATCCGTTCTTGCCGGCCAATACATGCTAGAGAACTTACAATGGTTGGTACATTGCTTCTTGTTACTTTAAAACATAGTTAGCAATATATTGCAAGGGATGGGTAAGATAGCTTTAATTTCTGGCATTTGTATTTGTCTCCTTAATATTACTTGGGTCAACAATTAGGTTTTCGTGCATATGGTTGGATACCTCTTTCTTACTATTGCAGGTGAAGGCTTTTAGATCAATGGTGCATGATGATATGATGGTAGGTGCCTTTTCTCATTCAACAGCGGTAGGAAAACTTCGTAAAGACTTACCAGATGTTCCAGTAGATTCTCGTGTTATGTTTCCTCGATACAGTTTAGATGAAGCTGAGACTGTTTGCCATTATTATTTAAGGTATGCTTACACAGTCATGGTCTCTAGTTTCCTGGTTGATAACATTGGTTATGATATCCTGGTAACAATTTCTTGTGTATAGCAGGAAGGAAATCATTTGTTAATAAAATAATCAGTCTAAAACACCTTGTCTACTTTTATATGCGATAATATTTTCCTTCATTCAATTTTGTGAACTTTTCCTATTTGAAATGTATAATTGTTTATGCATTTCCCATATCCGTGGTACATCAATAGTTTCTTCATAATAAAATAATAAATTCTGGATATTTAACTGGTTCTTCAGCAAGTTATGGATGAATTAATGACCTTTAAATTTATAATATCTTTTATAGTCCTTAAGCAGAAGTAATATCGTCAATCATCTCTTGATTACATGTGTCTTCTAATTCTTGTCTCTAGTATATATGGACCTTCAATGTAACCAGGATCTATCATCTGTTGGTTGTTGTTAGAGCAATAACCTACCTAGTATATATTTAGCCTTTACCTTGTTTTGGTTTGTTACTAATGCAAATAAATTCCTCAGCTTGAAAGTTGTGTCTCAGTTTGTTGAAGTTGTTATGTTTTCATTTTTGACAGGCAAAGGCTAATTCGTCGCGAAGCATTCTCAGAAGAAAATTGGAAGAAAATTTACTTTTTGTCCAATGGAAATGGAACAGAGATTAGGGGATTGGTTCCTTTCATGCGATGACAGACAACAGATGCACTATTTTTTCACCAATGAGTTGTGTTCTGATTTTTTTTTTTAATAATATTGATGTTTCCCATTTGTTTCACCATAGGATACAGATGGATTGCTATTTGCATGATCCACTTCAATCCTTTTAATTAGCATTAACAATTATTCTCAAAGGCAATGTACTATTATGTATATTAACTTGCATCTTATAGGTTTAGAATCAGTAATAATTTTCTTGACTTTTACTTAAATAACATTATTCGTAAACTAAATGACACTCGTAGAAGCACACATCCAAGGATAATTTGCATTTTTTTGTTATACACAGTTAAACACTCGTCTCTTTAAGGTGTTTAAGGTGAGATAAATGTAAGTACTCTTGTATGTGTTTTGTGTTTAGAGATTTTCTCTGCCTTAGACTAGGGTATCATCTCCCACGTCCCTTAATTTTTGTGTACCTAAAAAAATTAACATTGTTAAAACATAAATTCATGCATTTATAATTTTTTTTCCAAACATTTTTTGTTGCAAAGTCGTATTTTGGAAACTAAAATGTAAAGAAAAGATTGCAAGTAGGATTATAAATGTTCATAAATTGATTCGATCCAATAAAAAAAAAAAATCAACAAAATTGTAAACCGAATAAACCAAGAAAACTAAAAAATCAGATTTTTTTTTAGTGAAATGGATTGAATTTAGAATTTGATTTTGAAATCTAATCCTAACCAAAGTTATATATAAAGATACATTTTTATTTATAAATTTATGATACTACACAAGTTTATACTTTTTATTTCTTATATGTTTATATAATTATCATATAACTTATATTAGTTAAGAAAAATCTATTTAACTGTAAATTTTTTTTTTAGTAATTATTTGATTAAAGTTACATAAATTTAATGATTAAGTTGTGTAAATTTACTTTTAATAGTATATATTTGAAGAGTTATTCTATTATTAGCCGTTTATTGAATTATAAAGGAGATATTTAATATTTTAAATTATCTTTTATGATATTTATTATATATTTTATCATTGATTTAGCCTTTTTAAAAAATCATTGATTTAATATTTTTTTCTAAAGAAAAATAAAAGTAAGACTAAAATTGAAAATCAATTCGATTTGATTAAGATAATTTTAAATTAGACTGAATTTAAAATTTTAACCAAATTTATTGGATGATTAATTAAGAGCATTGTAGTAATTAGATCATATAATTTTTTTTTCAAAATTGATTCAATTAAATCAGAAAATTAAAACTTAACACTCCTAAGTAGGATGGTTCATAAAAAGGATAATTAATTAGCATAGTACCAGAACATAAGTCTTAGAGTGGAAGAAAGAAAAAGACCAGGTTCAAAAAGCAGAAAGAAATTTGCCATTTGATCTGACACATTCTTATTTCTAGGTGCTACCCTCATCACCTCTCATAAGCTTGAGGGCCTCCATCTCCTCCCTGAACTTTGGCATGGAAGCTTTGGGGAGGGAAACAAAGACCCTAACTCCTCCTTTCATTGAAGGATCCAAGTTACTAGGAGGCAAGAAAAGGCACAAGTCCACATACCCTAAAATGTTCCATGGAACTGGTACTATATTCACTGAAGCTTTCCATCCAAAATCCACTTCTTCCATCAAACTCAGCTGCCTCCAATCTGTTAATACCACAGATGCACATGTTCCTTCAACCCTAATGTTCCTTTGTCTCATTGTCTCCAACATGTTTATAGTGTTTCTGATGTACTCATTACTAGAAGGAAGCTTTTTGCTCTCTTTGATGAGCTTCACAACCTCTGAGAGTGGTCTGTCATCTAGTTCTTTCACTGTCAGCACCACATTTGAACCCACAAAGGCATTCCCATAATACCCTTCAGGCAAAGGTGGATCCAATAGGTGCCTCACCCCTACTGCTAAACACAGCATAGTTTTCCCATCAGAGCTCAATTCCAAAGCTCTAGCCCTTGACCTCCAAACATAGGCACCAAGTGCTTCAACAGTTGTGAAGCTTTCCTTCACATCATCACTTTCCTTCATCAGTTCCATTTTGAGTCTTTGTATGCTCTTACCGTTTAAGTTAAAGCATTCATGTGAAATCTCCTTGGTTGGCCAAAATGGTGAAACTGCCCTTGAAGCCTCATCTATAGGAAATTGGAGTGGCTCCTTAAGAAGTGTCCCCATTAGTCTCTCCCTCTCCCACACAGGTTTCACTGAGGGTTCACTTTTTCCACATGCAAGTTCAGCCAAGGCTCTGAAGAACTGAGATGCACCAAACCCATCACAAACACTGTGTGACAAGCCCATTCCAAGGGTGCAACCCCCACAGAGAAACTTGGTCACCTTGAAAACCAAAGGGTGATCACTAGCTTCATCTTGAGAATTAGGGTTATCAAATACCAGTTTCTGTGCAGTTGGAACATCAATCCCTTCAAGGTAGTGAAGAGAAGAGAGTTCACAGTCAGCAGTTGCCTCCAAGAATGGAACTCCATCAGCATTGCAGTTGATTCCAAGTTTTCCATCATCAAATTTTACTATCTTCCCAGCAAGTGGATAATAGTAAACCAAGGCCTTTGAGAGGGCTTGTTTGATCACATTTGCAGGGTCTAGTTGGCCATTTGGGGAATCAAGATTTGCTTTGTAGACGTAAATGGTTTGACACAGAATGTTGAGAACCGGATCACTGTCAATGGTGGACAAAGAAAGAAGTTCAGTTGGTGTGGGCTTGGAGGGTTTAACTATCACAACATCCTTCATATTAAGGACAAGGTGTGTCTTTAGGTTTGCCATATGGAATCTAATGTGTAAAGAATAGAGATGTGAGATATATATGAGAATATGTATTAAGTGATATATATGAGATGGATCTGCTATTCTTATGTATATATAGATAGAATTGATTGTGTAACTCTCCTTTGGCCTTATCCATCCATTATGAGATCAGAATCATTACACTTCCAACACAAGAAGTGGGAATGGTTGAAGAATTTGACAATTGCACAAATGGCATGAAAATGGAAAGTGACACCTTGATTTGGAGGGAAAAGAGATTTAAAAATGTAGCTCACAATTAAACTACCAACTTTGGTGCTGTTGTAAAATGCAGAAATTTGTAAGAATTTTGTTGGCTAAAACTAATTATGAAGATTATCTGGAACTAATGATAAAATAAAATAAGATATTTGCATGGTTGCGTGTGGTTGCTAAGTATCATTTTTAAACAAGTGAAATGATTACTCAAATAGTCAAATTATTTCTGTGTTCACACCAATGTGTTTTTATGATCATCATCGTATGTTCTGTTAATACTAGATAAATATACTTATTGGATTCAGAAATAACGAATGAGTCAATGCTGGGGACGCTTGAGAACAGCACTAGTAGTTGGATAATATATATATTTTCTGTGGTGGACAACTCCAAAAGGCACACACAGTCGTTGTGAGTGGAGATTGAAGATACGTGTATTTGAGCAGATAATTCCTGGATCGCACTAAATAAAGTTATATTGGTGCAGGATTCAATTCACACCCAGAAATCACACGGATATTAGTACACTTGAAATAATCTCAAAGGGTTTTGTGACAGAGGATGATATAGTTGTGTACAAAAACATATGTACGCATAGGCGGATCCACATATTTGATTCTAAATTAAAACATAAGAATCCTCTTAATTCTGTAAGAAATGAATGGACTAATTGGTTAAAAGATCATTATTATTGATATGACTTATCTAAAAGTAGATGGTCCAGATTAGTATCACAAAAATGGAGAAGTTGGAGGACAGTGTCCCCCTTAAATTTTACTATTAAAATTTTAATATACTTTTAACACTTATTTGTAGTGTTTGTTAATTATTTTCAATACTTGTTATATTCTATCCCCCTTAAATTTTGTCATTAAAATTTTAATATATCTTTAACACTTGTTTACAGTGTTTGTTAATTATTTTCGGTGCTTGTTATATAGTGTGCAGTGCTTGTTAATTATTTTCATTTGTAATTCATTCATTAGCATTTATTTATAAGTTAATTAAAGTCCTTATTGAAATGAGAAGTCCAGTTTAATCATATACATTTTGTAGAAATATTTTAATCTATATTGTAATAGCTCATATTTAAAGATCTCAAAATCAATACTTATATCTAAACTAACTCTCATGTTGTCATCATGGTCTTTTGAAATCTCATTGCAAGTTACAATAGACTTTTTTCATTGTTCTATTCAATCCAAAATAGTAATTTGGTCTGACTATTTGTTTGATCATTTAGATTATGGTTTATAATTGTTTATTCTTTTAGATTTTCTTTATAAAAAAAATTTGAACCTCTGCTACTAAATGTGCATATGTAAATAATTTTTTCTAGAAATACTACTAATATCCTCCCTTGATTATTTTCTAGATCCACCATTGTATGTACACACTTTATGAAGTCATAATAGAATGCTTTTTTGAATAACTTGACATTGGTACTTGAGGAATGATTCTAGTGCAAGCAAGACACATACCATGTGCTTCGTGGAAGACAGCCTCGTGCATGCGTGTAAGAGACTATAGTATAAGAGAACTAATCTTGATAATTAATATATATATATATATATATATATATATATATATATATAATTGAAGGATCAAGGTTTACTCATCTCTTGCTCTCATTTGGCTCTCTATACAAATATATATAAGATATGCGTCAAGAAAGATAAGAATGTAAAGTAAAACAATCTATTGTGTGTGTGTATATATATATATATATATATATATATATGTATGTATATCAAGCGTATCAAGTGAAAACTTAGTTACAATTTTGTTCGCATTATGCATTCATGATTTCATATTGTGATGAGCATGACAGTGTAAATTGGTGAAGTGACAAATACAGGGAGAGTAGCAAATTGTCAACAGAAAACAGGTGTTATGGTTATGGAAGTGCCTATCATTGTCAATCCGTATTTAACGCTAGCCGATGGTCGTTACGCGGAAAAAATGAAGGATTTTTTTTCTTGTAAAATTAATTGTGAATACATTTTAATTAAATTCAAAAGACTTAAATATTTTTTATACATGTAATATATCATTTTCTCATTTTATTACTTTAAAATATTTTTTTTACTTTTTGACATATTTCTAAAAATTTCATTTTTGATACTTTGTCATAAGTTAATAAAGTGTCATATATATCATTGATTAAGTGATAATGTAAAAAATTAATAAAGTATCATCATTTAACAGACTTAACATGTTATAAAAGTATTCAAGACATTGGATAATGGATTTATTTATTTATTTACTTTAGATTAGATTTATCTTTAAGACAAATTGGGATTGCATCATCGCCTTTTCCTCTCTAGCTTAATTACTAATTTTCGTGACCGAGGCAGAATAATCCACACGTGTAACATCCACGAAGCGTTGGTTGTTTGGCTTTAAGGACTTGGTTTATGCATAACTTGAATTTTGGAAATTTTCAATTAGTCAATATTTAACCATGGTACTTTTCAATCCAACTCAATTGTTTCAACAATGTACATGAACTATTATAAACCATTAAAACATGTAAGTTCAATTCCTACATATAAAAAAAAAACAAAAAATATTTTAACTCAATATTTCATTTCATTATTCAATGTTTTCTTCTCAAAACATATTCACCTAGGACATCTATTGCATTTTTTATGGTTTGGGGGTATTCCTAGAGCACTGATTTAAAAAAATTAAGGGCAGCAATTGACTCCCGAATAGTGAATGCAATTTTCTATTTCATAATGATTATTGATGCTTCACCCAATATAATATAAGCTAAGAAGCACAGCGTTTGAGCCTTGGACATATCAACCTAAGCAGTAAGAATAGTTTCAAACTATTTTGATTTGTTAGTTGCACACTCAGTAGGAATAAATGTCAACAAAAAGTTCAAAAGTCATTGCATTTTTATAAACAGTTAAGAGAAAAGCATACTACAAATATGCAATAGAGAGACAATGCAAAAATAAATTACATAACATTCTTAGTTGCCATCTCTTTTATATCTCAATAATGAAATGAAATTTGATAAAGATTCATCCAACCATGGTCCTCTTCCGTCCTCTTTGTCGCACTACAAATTGGGAAAATGTATGGAAGTTAGTTCTATGTCTTGAAGAAAATGTGTTAGATTTAAACAAGTATAAGAGGGAGGGTATAACCTTGTGCAAGTTTGTTCAATGTGGATGACCACTGTTTTGATGACTTCCTGTATGCAGCAAGTATCTGATCCATCTGCCAGACAAAATCCAATTATTAAAAAATGTCAGTCAATTGATTACTTGTTCAGAACTTTTGTTTGTCTAAGTAGAAAGCATATTATAGAAGAATAAGGCTTCACTCCCTCTCACTAGAATGGGAACTTAGATGGCATTGATTTCTGGGGTAGTTGAGTAAATCTCAGCCTCTTTGGTACAAAGGAAAGTGTGATTGTTGGTGAATGAGAAGTTTCATTTGTGAGATAAGGAGTCATTCTACTCAATACTATAGTCTTTGTTTCTTTATCCCAAACAATACCAATGGTGTATTACTGAAGTTACAATAAGGATTCAAATTTGACTTACGTTCAGAACTTTATCCCCTAATGTTTTTCCCAAATAAGCTTAAGTGCACAAACTATAAAATCCTGATTGTAAACAGTAGAAAACAGGAAATTAGAAAAAGTCTTTAACATTGGTGATTTTTTGGCCAAAAAACTAATCATGGCAAAAGACCTCTCCATTGTCAGCTATAACTAAAATATTAATCAAAGTGCTTGCTTATGAAAATTAAGATGTAAAGTACAAGGCTTTAAACTTTGTGTACTAAAATTAATTTGGACAGAAAATTATAGATAAAATGTACCACAAGTGCCCTCTAATTCAAATTTTCATGACAGAAAACCCTGTTTTCATCTCCTTAATTTTCTATGGCATCAAAGTTAGGGGAAAATGAAAAGTTTGCTTACCACATTCCCACATGATGAATGCATTGAAATAAGAGCTCTTTCCAGAACATACAAATCAACAGCCTTATCTTCTGGTAGAGTTGAAGTGAAGCTCAAACCAAAATCAATAAGAACCTACACAAAATACACTGGACTTCTGTAACACAAATTGATAACATTTCTCATGGTACATTACACGAATGGATAATTGGATATCACAGGACCTAAGAAGACATGAATGAACTCACCAACTGCTTTGTATCACTCTTCAGTAACATATTTGATGTGGTTAAATCACCATGAATAAGACCACCATCATGTAGCTTTCCAATTGCATCACCAATTTGGGATGCAATATCATCCAGCCACTCTTTATTGACACCATGTGACCCGAATTCAAGAAACACATCTTTGACTGAAGTGCCCTCAACATATTCAAATGTTAACGTGTGCAAAGCAGGATCCACGGCATACAGCACAGGAGTACAAACCCCAAGTCGCCTTGCTTTGGTCATGCACCTAGCCTCCTGCTCCAAAAACCAATTGGTGAAACAATGGATTCAAGAAATGCAACAAAACACTGATAAATATATAGAGCTTCAGCAAGAAAAAAAACATTTTTTTCCAAAATCTAACCGCATTTAAGCGCTTGAGGGTCAATTTTGAATCCAAAGTTGGATGCCTGTACTTCTTTGAGAAGCGTTCCTTGACAACAGATTTCCTTCCCACAAAAGAAGACTCAAAAACCCTCTACAAAAAGGAACCAAAGAAAAGCATAATTCAGTCAGTGCTATTCCATAAAAAAGAATCATTTGAAACGCAGAGGGGTAGATCAAGTGCAACAACAAACAAAAGCCTTTTTTCAGGTGAGATTGACTATATGGAGCCCTATTGAACTCAATTGCTCCTAATTTCCTCTAAAATTGAAACTTTTAGAGGAAGAACATCCCAAAGTAGCCGGACCAACAACATCCCACCTCATGCTATGAAGAACAAAGTAGCCTAAACAACAACATCCCAAATGTGTTCTCATTATTTCTCCATTGAACCAACCAAAGCAGGTAAGTTATACAACTCTCCTATTTACACTAAAACAGTAAACACTCAAACAACACATTCACTGATTTATCAAGGTCATCCAAGAGAAGGGCCAAGAGAAAAACCATTTATAAGCCTTCTCCCATAGTTGCCTCTTCACCAGTCATAGAAGATTTTAGCTGTCATTCCACAAATAATTGGATTAAGCCAAATCAACCTCAATCTCCAGACTATTATCTCTTGAATCAAACCTCGATGAATATGTTTCATCTAAGTCTGAGTGTGATAAGTTCATGGTTCCTTACTTGCTTAATGGGCTAGCCTCTGAATGCAGTTGTAGAGTTAGCTCGTCCGCCAATGACATCATCATTGACATGAAAAATGAACCCTTAACTGGAAATTCTGAAAATCTTGATGGCTTGGATACAATTTCACAGTTAGGCCTTGCTCCAATATTGACAAAGCCAGTGAAATTTGATGATAAGGTCACTGAAGCCACTGAGTTGAGAAGATAAACTACATATAATGAGCTAAAGACTCACTAGTCTCTATCTGTCAAGAATGAGACTTAGAGTCAATTCTCTGCTAATTCTACAGGTATAAGACTTAGAGTCAATTCACCAAAACTTGCAAGTTGCAAGCACGAAAGTTCTAGCCTATGCAAGAAGGAGCGTGTCATCCAAAGCTTTGGAGAACTTGCTTGCCAACTATCTTTAACTGAATTCATGCTTTAGATGCTTTGGAGTTGTATAACTTACCAGCTATATTTGGATCGATGGAAAAATAAAGAGAGTAACTTTTTGGGATGTTGTTGGTGAGTTTACATCCCTTGATTGAAAATTGTCATTCTTAGGGATAATATTCATCATAATGTCCTTACAAGGCAGAAATCAATTGCTATCAAAAAATGGAAACTAACTTCTTCTAAAATGGAAACTTTACATACACAAAGGGTAGAAATCAATTGCTACAAAAAAAAAAAAAAAAACCATGGAGTGATAACACTTACAAGGTAGCTGCACCGACAAAACAAGAAAAAGATTGAAATTTTACGTAAAGGGTAGGTGTTAATTGAACGTTTCTGGGTGTGATTACACTTACAGCTTCAGCTCCTTGCTTGAGCAGAACGAGAGAATTATCTCTTGTGTCGACTTCAATCTCCATAATATTGAACGTTTCTGGCAGTGAAATTCCTGGTCTTTATTTAACCCTCTTCAGCAACAATTATCTGCCCAAAAGGAAAAAGGAAAACATTACACAATTGAAAAGAAAAGAAAAAAAATATGTTGCTATTGATTCTAGTAAGAATTAGAGTTGAGCAAACTCAGTCATTTACACTTATTCCAAAAGTGAATAATTTGAAGAGCTACCAACAATTGCAATGGATATCATTCAGTACTTTCTCTCAATTGCAACAAGAAGTCAATTGCAGCCTCCACAAGTTCAAGAACAAGCCAAACATGTGCCTCAATTAGGGTAACAGAACTGAACGAACAAAACGACACGTTTTGGGCCCTTTTTTGTTTTTTTTTTTGTTTTAATTTAATAATGTACAAAATCCAGTTAATATTCAAACAAAACCGGTCGGACTGCAAGGCTGAGACCGGTCTTGAAAAAAGGTTCAAAGATGCTTAAAATTTTCCGAGGATTTAAAAATCTAAAAATTAATTACTGTGTAAAAAACTGTATTATAAAATTTTAAGAAACGGAGAAAAGTGATAGTTGAGAGCTGAAAAGATTAACCTAGAAAGAAGATTTTATGGATTGCAAATAGATGTCCTAAGTAGTTCTTTATTATACAAAAAAGAAAGAATTTTTTTAAAAATAAAAATACTCCCACATATTTTTATTTTGGTTCCACTCATTAGTCTCACTAAACGTAAGGGTTTTTTTTTTTTTTTTTTA
>PYAF01001383.1:551425-566874 GCA_007407185.1 Glycine tomentella | reverse complement strand
TTTAGCTTTTGATAATTTCTTTGTCTACATTACAGGTATTTTTTATATTTTATTTAAATTGAGCAGGACTATATATTATAAACGATAAAAGACTCCTTTCAAGTATTTAGCTTAAATAATTTAACACCAATTAATTCATATGTTTAATGGTACATTCAATAATTTAAAAAAGCTTAAACAAACAACTAAAAAACTAAAAAATGTAATTATGTTGAAGGTCTTCAATTTGGCATAACAGTCTTTGCTTGACCTATATATACACTAAAAAGGTTAGAGTTTAGCTTTTTTAAAATAGAAGTTTAAGTAAAAGAAAAAAGATATCAATCTTTACGGATTTTTTTAATAAAAAAGTCAACTAATTTTGATTGGCTAACTTGTTTACACACCATATAATACATATACCACAATTTATTAGAAAAAACTGAAGTTTGACATTGATTAAATAACTAGAGTAATTTCATAATATCATCTGTGAGTTGTAATTAGACTTAATAAATTAATATAATTATTATATTCTGGGGATATATTAACGCAAAAGGGATACTAAGCTGAGATCAAATAATTGTTATAATTCTAATTAGATTGGCACCACAACAAGCAAAAGGTCATAACAGCAAATGCCAAATATATTAGTAATCAAAGCAAAAAATACACGAGGATCATGGAGTTAGACCAACTCATGAGGAAATAATGAAAAACTCTAACAAATATACTAATATCATCTAAATATAAATATACTAGTGTAAAATCTGAATATTAATAGAGTATATAAAATTAGGGTACTATAAAAGTAGTATAAGATAACTAGCTAAGCACTGTACAAGGTGTCAATGAAGGATAAAAAATGCAGCATGAATGAAAAAGACGCAGCACAACCTCAACAAATAGTAGAAATAATTTTCAGTTCAATCTATCTAGCTAGCAGTGGTGTCACACGATGAGAGGCGCAGTCACTCAGAGAGGTAAGAGGAAGAGGCGATTTAATCTTTAGTTCAGTTTTACTTTACTTAACTATTTTTGGTTTATCTGCATGCATATATATTACACGAATAACCCTTATAGTGTTATCACTTCATAACAACACCAAATTTCTTTATGCTCCCCATTAAAACCAAACCCCTTCTTCTCTCAAACTCTCAACCTTCAATACTTCGTTTTCTCCCGCCACGACCTTCCCTGTGCCAAATCAAGCAAACCCATGCCCACGTCGTCGTTTCGGGCCACCATGCCCGCATCACCGCCCACCTTCTCTCTCTACTTTCTCTCTCCTCCCCCTTTCCGTTCCCGCTCCATTACTCTCTCTCCCTCTTCAACTCAATCCCGTTCCCCACCGTCTTCGCCTTCAACTCCCTCATCCGCTGCCACGCCAAAGCGAACTCACCACCCTCTCTTTCTCTTTCTCTTTACTCTTCAATGCGACGCCTTTTCCTCAACCCCAACCAGCACACCTTCACCTTCGTGCTACACGCGTGCAGTAAGAGCACAAACTCCAACCCGGGTATTCAAATTCATGCACACTTGATCAAGTTCGGCTATGCATGCCACGTGTTTGTTCGGAACGCGCTGATTCACTTGTATTGCGAGTGTTCCTGTGTTGACTCTGCCAAGAGGGTGTTTGAAGAAGACACCCTTTGCAGCGACGTGGTGACATGGAACTCCATGTTGGCCGGTGCGGTGAGAAATGGGGAAGTTCGTTTTGCGGAGAAGATGTTTGATGAAATGCCTGAGAGGGATGTTGTGTCGTGGAGCACCATGATAATGGGGTACGTTCAAAATGGGCTCTTGGAGGATGGGTTGGAGTGCTTTAGAGACATGACGGAGACAAGGGTGAGGCCTAATGACGCTATATTGGTGATTTTGCTTTCGGTTTCGGCGCAGCTGGGTTTACTTGGGTATGGGAGGTTTGTTCATTCCACCATTGAGGAGTTGAGGTTTCCAATGACTGTTCCTATAGGGACTGCTTTGGTTGACATGTACGCAAAGTGTGGTTGCATTGAAAAAGCTAGGATCTTGTTTGATGGGATGGTGAAGAAGGATGTGTGGACGTGGAATGTCATGATTTGTGGGCTAGCTTCGCATGATAACGCGAAGGAGGCGCTCACACTGTTTCAGAGGTTCATTGATGAAGGTTTTCGTCCCGTGAATGTGACGTTTGTGGGTGTGCTTAATGCTTGTAGTAGGGCCGGTTTGGTTGGTGAAGGGAGGCATTACTTTAAGTTGATGGTGGATGGTTATGGCATTCAGCCAGAGATGGAGCATTATGGGTGCATGGTTGATCTCCTGGCTCGTGCTGGTTTAGTTGATGAGGCAGTTCGGCTGATTGAGGGAATGACAGTTTCACCGGATCCTGTGATGTGGGCGACGCTGCTTGATGCGTGCAAGCTTCATGGATATGTGGAGATGGGGGAGAAGATTGGGAATAAATTGATAGAGTTGGATCCAACCCATGATGGGCATTATGTGCAGTTGGCTGGAATATATGCAAAAGCGAGAAAATGGGAAGATGTAGTTAGGATTCGGGGATTAATGAGTGAGAAAATTGCCAGCAAAGTTGCTGGGTGGAGCTTGATTGAAGTGCAGGGTAGAGTTCATCGCTTTGTTGCAGGGGACAGAGAGCATGAATGTTCTTCAGATATTTACAAAATGCTTGAAACAATAGGATTGAGGATAGCTGAAGCTAGTTTATTCAATAAAATATCTTAACTGTGCTGCATAATATAGGAAAAGAAGAAAAGGTTAGGAACATGTAATTTAAGAGCACAGTGGAAAGTTAGGAATTACTTCTGGCATTTTGGTAGCAGTATTTGGTGATTGCATCAGATGATCAGAATTGTAGAAAATTTGAGAGTTTAGTAAGACCGTTACGAGTGATCAAGATTATTATGTCCAAACTGCAAAGTGTTTGCAGAGATACAAATAGTTTAGAGATGGCAGCAAATTTCACCATTTAAAGAAAGTACATATGTTTCCGTCTTAGGGTGTGTTTGGAAATCTGTTAGATTGGCATTCAACGGAAGTTTTATACTTTCCGATACATAAACGGATAAGCAATGTAAAAATCTGTTAGGTAGCAGTTTAGTTTTCTTTTTCTTTTTTTTCTTTTTTTATATGTAAAAATCAAAAATAATTTCAGCATATTTACAATAACTTATTCATGTTAAACCAACCTAGTTAGATATCCTTCACATGGAGCCATTTAGTTTAAAATTTTAAAAAAATTAAAACATGTTTTTCATTCTTATAAATATGAAAATATTTAAAACTTATTCATTTTTCGTTCTTGAAAATTTAAAATGTGTTATTTTTTAGCTTGGAGCAAAGTTTGAATATTCAAACCTACTTGCATACCTTTTTTAATATGTTATATGCACAATCGATTTTAAAAATGTCATATTTTACATTAGGTATATGTATAATTTATATAAAAAATATCACATTTACATTGATTATATTTATAACAATGTAACAAATCATCAACAGAGATTCGGATTTATTCGAATCTACATTTGCACCAAAAAATAATACATTTCAATTTTGTGAGGACAAAAAACATTGAAAATTTTGCATAGACGAATTTTGAACATTTTTATATTTTGAAGATAAAAAATATATTTTAGTCTAAAAACTATTTTGTTTTTGTTTTTTCTTTTATTTTCTTTAAACAGTTTATATAATAAAAAATGAAAATAAAAAAAAAACAATAGAAGGTTGATTTCATTATTTTTATACAAAGTTTTGAAAATAGAAAATTAAGTGAAAACAAACAATAACAAAATATTTTCTTAAATTAAACCGTCTCTCATTAATTTTGATTATACAATCGTAATATAATTGGTGCATATATGTTTTTAGTCATAGTAAGTTTGTTTTTTTTTTTTAATGTTGATCTTTGCAAGTTTTTTTGTGTGTGTTAAATTTGTGTTCTTTCAGTTTTGATTCTTGTAAAAATATTTTGTTATTCTTCATTCCTATAAATTTACACATTTTTAATTTTAGTCCCTTTAACATTTTAATTTTTTTAGTCCTCATAAATGTGTGTTTACAAGTTACAATGACCAAAATGGGAAAATTTACACTTATATGGACTAAAAATAAACAAAAAATATCTTATAAAACCAAAATTAAAATAATACAAACTTACATAAATTAAAAATAAATAAAAAAACTTACAAAAATTATAATTAAAAAATACAAAATTACATCAACTAAAAATATATTTAATAAGGTTAACTCTTCTCATACAATCTCGATCTGTCAAAATGGATCACGCACACGTACACATTTCACACATGAGTTTGATCAATAAGCATTTTAACAAACCTTGACTTGGATTTTAAGCAAGCCAACTTAGGCCCCAAACCACTAAGTTTCAATAGAAACTACTAGCATATTCTCATTTTACTATTGGCAGATGATAAATAAGTGCGTATACATACATACATATATATATATATATATATATATATTTGGTGCTAGAAACATCTTTGTATACATGAACTTGCCTTATATGGATGTGAATATTCTCACATTGTGTACCACGTAATAAACATAAGAACTTAAACTATTTAATCACATAAACCTTTTACAAAACCTTAATTTGACCTATATTTAGAGAGTCAAGTAAGACCAAATGGACTATTCCCAAGCGCATGGAGAATTGGAGCGGGTAATCTGTGGCAAGAACGTGTTCTTTATTAATGTCATATGTGAATTTGACAGTAATTGTACGTATGCCATATGATCTTAAGGTGAGTATTCTTACATGCTCGTTGGAATAAAAGTTATAATCGTCCTTTTTGTTTAATTATCTTTCTCTTGAGAGAAAAATTTATTTGTTAAGAACTTTTTATTGAGGACAATTTTATTTGTTGCAAGTCATCTAATTTTGTTGTTGCAACCACTAAACATGATTAATCTTCCAGTAAGATACTTAATAATTTTGAACACGTACAGTTACTTGTATCTCTAGGTTTCAAATAACTATTAATTGTAAATCAGACGAATAAATGCTTTATCATTCTTCTGTTCAGGTGCTTATTAAAAAACTACACGCAACAAATCAGTATGATATAGGAAAAATTACAAATTAAAGTTCATTCGTCATTTTGTTTTGTGTCAAATCAAATTTACGAGGAATTTGTAGCTTGAAGAGTACAATTAGGATTGATATGAAATTAATTCTTTTTCTTACGTACGTTGATGGATAGTATAGGAAAAGTCCTTGATTCAATCAATATAATTCAGTTATATAAAATATATGGTATTATTCGAGTTAGTTCAGATTGATATGTGATTAACAACGAATGATTCTAAATTTCAAAGTAGGTCCTGTGGATGGCTCAACAGTGATCTTTTGTGACCCAATTCAGTTTCACGTATTACGTCATAATGACGAAACACGTAACCGTATCTCGGTGTATAAATTTATTTTTCTCAAGAACGTGAATTCCGTTTTTTCTATCAATGTGAAGCTTTTATTAATATGGGTAAGTAATCAAGTAATTCCTCATTGAATTTTGAATTTGTCTTGAAAGTTTTGCATTCATTCACCTTGATATATTCATAAGAATTAATATAAAGATAAACGAACACAAAATTTATTATAATTAACAAATATATGATCACTAGGGAGACAATTTCCTTTCAAAACGTTTCAAGTACGAAATGTTGAGAATATTTTAGATTTACGATATAGGAATTTGATTTTAAGAGTAAGATAATATTTTATTTTTATCACACTTTTATTCTATAGATAGAGCTCGTAAATAAAATATTGACATCTTTTTTTATGTTATTTAAATTTGAAATATTATGAATTTATTTAGGTAAAGATAAAAAATTAATCTTATCTTTAGATTTATGAGATTAAGAAATTAATTTTAAGATTAAGATTATATTTAAATTTTATTACACTTTTACTCTATATATAAAGGTCATAAATAAAAAATATATATAATATTTATTTTTTTTATAAATATATCTCTACACGTATCACCAGTAAAAAAAACTCATCATATAATGTATTTTTTTTATCCTTAAACATAAAAAATAATATAAAAAATAACACATATCATATCACATCTTGTTCGATTAGATAAGTTAGACCCTTTATCATATCAAGGTGTAGATAGGGACTCAGCTGGTATAAAATGGTGGAGACTGTTCTAAGTTCGCACCGACGTTCAAGTTTTATTTTTCTTACTAAAACTTCTTTGCCATGCCTTCTACTACTCTTCAGTGGCTAAGCCTTGTTGGCATCATTTGGCTTCAAGCCATAATTGGCACAAACACTAATTTTCCTGCTTACTCTTCTGAACTGAAGGACCTTCTATCTATTTCTCAAGCTCAACTCAATAATCTTGCTTTTGCCAATGATGCCGGCAAGCTTTTTGGCTGGTTTTCTGGCCTTGCTTCTGTATACCTCCCCCTTTGGTTAGTCCTCTTGATTGGTTCAACACTTGGGTTAGTTGGTTATGGTGTGCAATATCTCTTCGTAACCAATCAAATCTCCTCTTTGTCCTATTGGCATGTGTTCTTGCTAACTTTTATTGCTGGCAATAGCATTTGTTGGATAAACACAGTGTGCTATGCCGTCACCATAAGGAACTTCTATTTTGATCGCCAAGTTGCCTTGGGAATAACAACTAGCTACCAAGGACTAAGTGCAAAGATTTATGCCAACATTGTTGATGCTTTTTCTCCTCACAAGAAGGCTAGAACCTTTATCTTACTTAACTCTCTCTTACCTGTGATAATTGGTTTAATAGCAGCTCCTCTAGTCAGAGAAATTAATGAAGAATTCACAAGTCCTAAGCACACTAGTGTTGGTTTTGCTGTGATGTTTGTTATTACTATTTCAACGGGAATATATGGTGTGTTGAGCAGCTTGCAATTTTTCACAAGCAAAGTATCCTCACTAGGCATGTTGATTGGTATTCTAGTGACCCTTCTCTTGCCTCTACTAGTCCCTCTTTCAATGAAGATCAAGGAGATTCAGGAAAACGGAGAAAAATTGAGAAACTGCCATTTTATTATGGAGGAGAATACTACTAGTAAAGAGAGGGTGGAGAATGAGGTGGAAGAGTGTGAAGTTCAAGAAGAGGTGGACGTTATAGAAGAAGTTGGAGTGAAGTTGATGATGAGAAGAATAAATTTCTGGTTATATTTCTTTATCTATTTATTTGGTGCAACAATTAGTTTAGTATATCTTAATAACTTGGGACAAATAGCCGAATCCAGGGGTTGCTCTAATACTTCATCTTTGATATCTTTGTCATCATCGTTTGGGTTCTTTGGCCGTCTCATGCCATCTCTTATGTACTACTACTACAGGTAAATCTGCCATTCCTAGCTAACTTCCATCATCTAACAGCAACCTGAACAAGTTCATTTACACCTCTCATTTAATGCATATAATGACTACAGATGTGTTAGTTGATGTACAATGATAAATATGAACTATGAAGATGAACAAAAAAATTAAAAGCACCCCTCATCTTTTTAATTAGTTTTCTTTTAATAGCAACATTAAGGTTAAAAATATAACATCTCATGAAAATTTTTCAAATTCTTCACTATAAAACCAACCTTAGTGAATACAGTATCACACTGTCATTTTTTTAAGAAGTTACATATAAATATTTTTACTGTGTATATTTTGTCCCTCCTATTTTTTTGTATTTGAACCCCTTCCCTTAGTTTTTCCCTAATATTTATTAATTTTTTTTAAATAGATTGTCCTCCTTAGATCCTAGTTCCACACTATTATTGTTACTTCTCATTGTTAACATGAAGTCTAATAATAACTTTTTATGTTTTAAGGGGAAAATGTAGAATTTCAAGACCTGCTTTCATGTTGGCAGCAATGGTTCCAACATCAGGTGCATTTTTCTTACTTCTCAACAAAACTGACATTGCCCTCTACATCAGCACTGCAGTTATTGGAGTGTCTACTGGAGCAATCATTTCCATTGCTATTTCCACAACCACCGATCTATTTGGTACTAAGCATTTCTCAGTCAATCATAATGTAGTGGTGGCCAATATTCCTATTGGATCTTTAATATATGGCTACTCAGCTGCACTAATTTACCATAAGGAAGGACATGGACATGATGAACATGTGAAATGCATAGGCATGGAATGCTACAGAAGTACTTTTGTCATGTGGGGTTCCTTTTGTTTCCTTGGAACTCTTTTGGCTTTGATTTTACATGCTAGGACTAGCAAGTATTTCTCACAAAAACAATAGGTTACAAATTTTACTTTAACAGGAATGTTGTTTCTTTTTTGGCATACACAATGTAGATGTGGCTTGTAAATCTCCTCTAAATTTTAAACCACCAAGTGATATAGTAGATAAATATACATTTATTTTGTTTTTATCCCATTTATTTTTATTTCTTTCTTTATCATCACATTTATTTATTTTTTTCTCTTTTTCTTTTTTATTTTGTTTTCCCACCTTCCATTACCTTTTGGTGTATGTTTTTTTTTATCGATAAATATTAGTTTTATTAAAAATAATTGATAAGAAAAATCGTAACTTGCTGCCTTTACATCCCTCACTCCCCTCTCTTAAATTAATTACCTCATTCTCAACCAGTAGATTAACTTTATATTTTCATATTTTTGTTTGTTGAACATTATATTGGATTCAAATCAGTCTCTTATAAAATTGACTTACAATAATTATCATACATTTAACTTAAGAATTCCGATTAGTGTCTCCTTTTCCGTGACTAAGATTCATTTTAGACTTTTGACACATTTAAGTTTTTTTCTCACAAACTCAACTAATATTACCAATTCAACCGTACTAATTATACATAGAAGCATTAAAAAAGGAGTGAGTGATACATTAGTACGACTGTTATTGACATAGTCAATCAATTTATTTAGTACTCTAGCATAAATTATGGGTTAGAAAGTGCAGTCATAGATCAATTGTAGGCCCAAAGACCACAAGTCCACGATATCCAACAGCTTGCAGGTTGCTGCCCTTTAAATAAATATGACACGATAAATTTTAATCTTATTTAATGTTTATTGTGCATCAAATAATAAATCCGATAATGATAGAATATTCTCAAATTAAAAAAATATTTTTTTATTAAAATTATCTATAATTTTCTAAAATTAAATCTTAATTTTTTATAAATTATGAAAATTATAAAAAATTAATTTTAACTAAATTATACAAATTATATTTTATTTATGCAGTTACGTTTCTTATAATTATAAAAAAAATTATATAAGAATTTTTAAATAGTCAAATAATTTTCAATGAAAAATATTTGAATAGTAATTATTTAATTTAAATTTGTGACAAAATTATTACATATATAGAAAACTTATCATATGAGATTGAATATTTTATCTGAAAATGAATCTCAACTGTTAGACTACAATAAAAGATCTATATTACAAAAATTAAATTAAAATTAAAATCTTAAATAACTAATAAATCTTTAAAAGATTTTAAAAAAACTAAATTACATCTTAAAATATCTCAAATTCATTATCACCGCTATATCATGATCATTATCATTATCATAATTATTACTGTCATCATCAAGATATAATTAGTTATTGTGACTTGATTTCTCATGAAAATAAGCCATACATATAATAATAATATAATAGGATAAATAATATGATAATGCTATTATATCTTATTACTTATTAGTGTAATAAACAACACAATAAAATAATTATCATACCTTATTCTTTCCTATCCTCACCACCACGAATCATTAATGTCCTTGGTAGACGTTTTTGTTTTACATAAAAACGATACGTGGGTTTGCAGAGTAATTAGTTAGTCCTTTTTTCTATAAAAGAAATAATCACTCTAATTCTAACTTTAAAGAATTAAAAATAAATTCAAGCTTTTTTTTTCTTTTTATAAATCCCTTCCACCTTCACATCCTGACTAAGTCTACAGATCACCCTCATCAACTTGAAGTAAATTTGGTGGCCTTTGAACCATAGCACGTGTTGGATATTTGTTGAATTCCTAATGCATAAAAAGATTTTTAAAATTTTGATAATAACAAATAATGAATATCACATTATCAGATTTATTGCACTCATGATAATTATTTGATATTTTAAAGTTACTGATATTTTAGATTTATGAAGATCAACATGATTGAGAAGATTATTTGACAATTGATATAATTCAAGATGATATGAAATTAAGAAGATTTGTTTCTATTTATTTTTTATTAGATTTTAGATTAGAAGATTGATCTTACTTAGATATTTACTTTAAGATTGCATTGCATAATAAGCAAAATATTTTTTTAAAGATTGCATTCAAAAATAGGATAGAATATTTTTTAATATTGCATTAAAAAATATGATAGAATATTTTTAAGATTGCATTGCATAATATAATAGAATATTTTTAAGATTATATTGGATAATATGATAAAATATCTTTAGGATTGCATTCAAATATTGGTTAAAATCATATCTTTAAATTAGTATAAAATAGAAATATATTTTGGTGTTCAGAGTATGCTTGCATCATTGAGAGAGTTGTGAGGTCATATAGAAGCACTTGACAAGTCTGATTCTTCAACTCTCCATCAGGATTTAAAGGTACCTATTTATTTAAGGAATAGAAGCGTAAAGATAATTATTTTATTTGTATTATGCTTCTTTACTTTAGAAAAGGTCACAGTTGAGAAACTAGAATATCAGTTCTGTCTCTGTTTGGTGAATTGAGATGTGTGAATTTTGGCTAGGAAACTAGGATACATGGAATAATTGTTGTGTAAGGGTAGACTAGGAAACTAGGATACTAGGAACTCTTGAACACAAAATTATCATAGTAAAGTTATCCATTGGATTAATTATCCAATTTAGACATCGTGATTTTTTATCCAATTGGTTTTCCATGTTAAAATTAATTGTTCATATGAGACTAACACTACATACATACCATATATATTTTAACAAGGACTTACAATTACGGGTAACAAAATCAAACCTAATCCTTTTAAGCAAGTGAAAAATAATGTTTCATTCTCCACAATGTTATCAAGCTTGATTAACTGTTGGATATCATTTAATTTTTCTCTTAATAAATAAAAAAACCATTATTCCGGAATAATTTATACCAGCGTGACTTATTATCAAATCACGTAGTATCACTTGATTTATATCATGACATCATACAATTCATTTAATTAAATTTTTTAAAAAGATATCTAATTAATTTTAAATTAATCAATTAAAATTAAATATTATCTAATAAAATAATATAATCTAATTCTATCTAATAAATTGATCTCATAATTATTTTTTATCCAACATTAGAATAAATATCTTTTATCTTTATTTTGATTTTCTATATACTAAACAAGTCAGAGAAAAAAATATCATTTATTTGATAGAAAAATTGTAAATATTTTTTTCTATTTTTATGTTCATAAAGATCATTTAAATATAATTAAGATAATTAGAACAAGTGCATCTTCATATGTAAAATTTGAATAAATTAATTATTATCACACATGTATATGTTTTAATTAATATAGTTATAAATATTTAATTTTTATTATAATAAAAGGAAACAAGTATGATAAACAAATCTGATGTAATTATTCAAATGTGTTTATATAAAAAGAAGTTCAACACTATGACAATTAATTTAATTTATGATATTATTTTGTATGTAATATTTTTGTAATAAAATATATTTAATAAAATAATATTAAAATATTTATTATATAATCTAAAAATGATATTTAACCTTATTTTATAAATATTAATTGACAAAAGTTTCTTATATAAAGTTATTAAATATAGAGACAAAATATTTTTTTATAATAAATTTATTAATTAATTAGATTTAAATTAATTCTTAGTATAAATATTTCAACTATATAATATAAATATTATTAAAAAATACTAGTTATTCTTTAAATTATTTTATATGATTTCTGAGTAAAAATGATTATATAGAATTTAAAATTAAATATAAATACCAGATTTTATATTTGTATAATACACAAGTTTGATTAAATTATAAATTTGTACTTAATATTTTTGTATTTAATAATATTATATATATATAAATTCATTATTTTTAATTATTTAGTATCTTACTTTAAATTATTTTTTTAAAAATATTTAATATCATATTAAATATAATTACATTATTTTTTATTAAATATATTTATTTTGATCTTGATAAAAGATATACTTGTTTTACTTTTTGAATGTAATTATGAGATTAATTTATTCGATATAGTTAGATCATATTATTTTATTAGATAAATTTAAAATTTATTAAAAATATCTAGTTACACTTCATTAATTTAAAATTGATTAGATAATATTTTATTAAATTTAATTAAATAAATTGTCGATATTACATGATTATATTATTCATTGTGACTTATTTTTCAAATCACACTGAAATAATGGCAACAAAAAAGTAAAAGGCATAATATGAAGGGCAAAGATGATCGAGGCACGTGAATAGGTCTGCATGGCTCGAAAGGGGTTGGCAATTTTCTCACACCTCTCGACTGCCCATTATGTATCAATTATTTTTTTCTAGTTTACAACATAAATGAACTAATCTTTCATAGGATCGGTGGTCACATTTTGAATTTCAATAGAAAAAGATGCTTAACAGAATGTTTATTAAAGTTAAACTTACTAGTAAAAAATTATTTTTGAAAATTGTAAAACTTGCTTGTTTATTATTTATCTAACATTTTAGTGATCGAGAGTATACTGTATACAAAAGATAAATATTTATTTTATGTAACTAAAATCTACAATAAATAACTTTAAACATATAAATTATATTTTAAAGTTATAACAAACAATTTATATTATGGTATAAAGTTATTTTTAATCACTGATAATTTGCGTTTAAAAATATTGAAATCCATTTAACAAATAAAGATGAAAATGATGAATTGAAAGAGATAAGGTGTTAAAATATCATTAAAACAATATCGTTAAAGAATTTTAAAAAAAAAATCTTTTGTTGAATAATAACTATAAAAATGTTCTTATTCGAGATCATCAATCATATTATTATCTCGAGTAAAATATGTTTTTTGGTTCCTGCAAACCAAATCTAATTCTTATACTATAAAAAAATGTGTATTTAATCTTTGCACACTGACAAATACTGAAACAACATATTTTATCCCTTAATATCTATCCACTGTTTTCTTTTTTACTTCACCGGATTAATTTGCTCTTTTATTTTCTCTCATTCCCTTTTTCTCTTTCTGCTCTATATCTCTAAATTATTAAAAAAAAATAACTATGTTATAAAAATTAGTATTAATTTATCATGTAAAAACGTCGTCGTATAAACCACAGATGGGTAACTTGGAAGAAAACGAAGATGTTTAGCACGCACAGCCAACCCGCCATGTGTGGTGGGTTTAAAGACACAGCGCCGTCCAATTAATTTGGATTGCATCATTAATTAACGAACGTAATCTTCGCATTTTTTATTTTAATTATCAACTAATAAATAAGATAAATTTTGCTTGTGATCATTGATCAAAGCACATATGTTTTTTGCTTTCTTTCTTTTTAAAGCAAATAAGTGTCTCAATTAGTTTAATCACCATCTGTATATATATAATAAATAATTGTTTAACTATACAAATCTCAAATATATATCTATTTTATTATTAAATATGAAGAATTTAATTAGAACGAATGTCGTGATAGTGATAGTGTAATTTCTTTTTTACAATAATTCAATCATAATTTATTATATATAATAATATTGTCAACTTTTACAATGATTATATTAAAACTAGTTTCTAAATAATTTCATAAATCGAAAAAATATGCAAAACATGGAACGATGGAAGTATGGAATATGTAGGACTAGATTCAGTGCACATACCTTTTCAAGTATAATTGATCAGTTTCTAATATTAATTAAAACAATAAAAATAATATGTGTGTGCGTAATGGTTAAGTATTGAACTTGTTTTTATTAATATAGAAAATCAAGTAATATGTATTATTATACATTATGTTATTAATATATATATATATATATATATATATATAAATATAATGTATATAAGCCAATTACAATATTTATATTAATAATATGTTTTTATTAAAAAATATTAATAATGAAAATTTTAATACTTTAATATTTATCAATGAATTTAATTGGAATATAAAAAATGTAACAGTTTCATCTAAATATAAATTAGCAAAATACACTTTTTTCGCTTGACAGGTATGAATATTAGACAATGCTTTTTATATTAAAATATATACTTCTCTTCTATCATGAATTCAAGTACATGAGACTTCTATCCTAAGTTTTCACTTATAATTTTGGTGTATTGTTGGATTTTTCCTTTCCGTACTTCCCCAAACCGTAAAAGATATATATGTCAAACGCAGACCAAATTTACTTAACAAGATAATCACTCAAGATTCACACAAAGGTATTAAAATTATCACCTCATTATTAAACCACAAGGCTAATGCCCAATCCGAACAAAAAAAAAAAAGACTACTCTTACATAGTTATGAAAGCAAAACAAACAAGGATAGAAGATCAAACCGCAAGAAAGTGGGTGATTAAGAACACCCAATTTGTTCTCCTCTAAGCCATCTCAAAAAGTTCAAAACCCTCAATTAATGTCTAAAAACTCAAAATGGGTTCAAACCCGCATAATTCATAATACATCAAGTCACTTTTGAGACACCTCCAATCTTAACAAAATCCTCACACTAAGCACAGAAACACTAAAACGTAACATGTGTGACAATAAGGTGAAAAGTATATTTAAACATTAAAGACTAAGTACTAAATGACACACAAAGCAGAAGGTCATAATGACCTCAAATTCAACACATTAAAAAATTTGTAACATATCTAGCAACAGAAATATGTAGAAAAACCAACTATGCATGGGGATAGAGTGAATGGAGAATAACTTGGAAAATAAAAATTATTTTAATTAAATAATATATTTTAAAAACTTTATTTTAGAATGTTTTAAAAATATTCTTTAACAATATTAAGTTAAACAAATTAAATTGTATATTTTAATATAAGAAAAGAATACAGTGTGATACTTGCATGCTTTAAAAGAAAGAAGTATATTTTTAATATGTTTACAACTATTGAAGGCAGTGGCCAAGCTTAAAATAGATATCTGGAGGGGCTAAAATAATTAAAAATACAATATAGAAATTAATTATAACAGTTTTATAATATAATATTTTTTATGGATGATTTTAAATATTTAATAATATTATTTAAATATTTTTTGTTTATTGGCTTTTATGATATTAAAATAATTTTCTACTTTACTAATAATATTTCTTATTTTTCTTTCTTTTGCAACTTTTATATCTCCTTCACTACTGAATAAGAAAAATTATCATAAATATTTTTGTAAAACATTCTAAAATAAAGTTTTTAA
>PYAF01001383.1:518306-551325 GCA_007407185.1 Glycine tomentella | reverse complement strand
TTTATTCTTTTTTAATGACTTAAAACTATTAATAATGGAGAAATAAATGACTTTGTTTGTAAAATTATTTATCCTCTTTTAGTAACTTAAAATTATTAATAATTGAGAAGAAAATAAATTTAAAGTATATTTTGAATATATTATACAATTTTTTTTAGTTTTAACTTTAAAATATAAATAATTTTTAATAATTATATATATGCATAACTTTTTTTTTTGAAAAGTCCCCCTATTTGTAAACTAAGCTCCGTCACTGATTGCAGGGATATACCTAATTAATTAAAAAATAAATTTTGAATCAGAATGAAAAAGATTTATAGGTTGTACAAGTATATGACTGTGCAGCTAAGAATGACTTAAATGAATTAATTGATATTATTTATGCCAATAAGGTGTATTTATTTTTCGATAATCTATCACTTAGAATTTCATAGTTAAACATGTTTAGTTTGGATTAGTTATGGGAAGGGTAACTTTCTAGGAAATTTCCTAGAAAATGAGTGAGTAAAGATAAAACATACTCAAGAGTCTTGTGTTGGTTTGTGGGATTAGTCATTGATGGTGGAAGTAGACATAGCTAATTTTTGATGTCTTAGGATGGGCTATCTACGGAGAGGATTCTGACCAATAAAGATGTTGAGTGAAGTGTCACCGGTGAAGTGTTGTAAAATGAGAGTCGTCAAGAAATTGAAAATCAAGGATATTACAAATGGTATCATAACAAACCTTTCTTCCAATATAGTATGATTCAAGGATAAATCAGGTGGAAGTTGGTGAACATGTAACACCTCAATCGAATCGATCACACCAAAATGAGATGGATCTAGGAGGCTGTGCAAGTATGAGACTATGAGGATGACTTAAAAGAATTAATTGATAGTATTTATACCAAAAAGATTGATCTATATTTTAGTAGTCCATCACTTAAAAACTTCATAATTAAATGTGCTTAATTTGAAATAGTTATGAGATGGACTACCTTTTAAAAATGTTACATTGTTGATTTAAAAAGATTATATCAAAAGATTAAATCATTATTAAAAGAAGATATTATAATATATAAAGATAGATTGTAAATGATAAACTTAATTTTTAAAAATATTGATTATAGACATGTACAGAAATATCTTTAACATTAAAATAATTTAAAACATGATATTTCCCTCGTTTCATTATACTTATCGTGTAAGTGAATTTTTTTTCTCAATATAATTGTCATCATGACTTTTTTAATATAATATTAATTATTTTTTAATTATATCTCTTATAATATTAATGGTGAACAATAATATATAAATGAATTAAAGATGATATAAAGTTAATTTTATAAAATTATGATTCTATTTTGTATATTTATTGATTTTTTTAATATGCATAAAATAATTTAGGACAATAATTATAATAATTATAATGAAACGGTGAAAGTAATGCTTAATGACACAAATTCTATTAATTTCCTCATGTGAATTAAATGTTGGTGAATGGCTGATAATGGTACCATAAGTTTCCATCTAAAAACTCGACCTAACTTGCATGCTAGGTTTGTGAGTGCTGAGTAGCTTGACCATGAGTCTCTTTTTTTCTCTGGCCATGAATATGACTGTGAATGTCGTTATTGCCTTAAAATTCCTCAGGATGTGACATATATACACGAGGATCTGCAATTAGCATAGGGCGGCCATTTAAAAAAAAAAAAAATAGTAGCATTTTTCACTCACCACCACCAAATTAATTTATTTTTATATATATCATGGTTTGCTGAATGCATGTTACACACAATCAATAATAAGCAGAAAGGTACCTACTGTAGTTTCTTTTAAAACAAATACTAGCCTTTTATTGTACGAGATGGGAAGCAATATTGTCTATACAGCCTTAAAATGCTTTAATTAGATGCCGTAAAGTAAACATTTATTTTAGCAGTTAACATCAATTTATTTATTATGATAAGACACTAAGATGGAATACTATTAGTTACATGATACACTAATGCGCATATATCTATTTTTCAATTGGAATGCATTAGTATTGTACACCATAATTTTTAGTTAAAAACCCATTCTAACTCTTTTTTTAATTACTTAATTTAAGGACATAATCTATACTAATAATATTGAAAGTACTCTATTTTTGTGTCTATATTTTTTTATCTTCCATTAGTTTTTAATCTTCCAATTCCATCTTAGTGTCTTATCATAATTAATAAATTGATGTTAACTCTTTTATTTTATTTTTATTTGAAATATAGAGAGAGCCGTGCCTCCCTTCCCCTAATAATAATAATAATTATTATTATTATTTTAGAAAGAAATAAAAAATTCATTCTTTCTCCTTTCAGTTAGGCATCATTTCTCTCTCGTCTCCCATTTTTCACCAATCACACCCAATATTTTCAGATTTTTTTTTCTCAGGCATCCATCTTGCCACCTCCGATCGACGAAGCCTAAGTGGTCTGCCAAACGAAACAACATTAATTAGCTTCACTGCGAACAAAAGTGTTTAATTCTGATAAGAAAGTTATTATTAAATCAGAAAAAAAAAATAGTTGAGAGCTGTTGATTTTTTTTATTATTTGACTAAATCAAAATTATATAAAATGATCTACTCATCTTATCTTTTTATGAATAAATTATTGTTAATCTTATCTTTTATTTTCTTAGAGTTATTGCTAATCATATCTCTTATTTTTAACAATTATGTCCACTTTTTATGCATGTCAAAAAATAATCTCTTAAATGAGAAAATGTTATAAAAAAATATATGCACCATAACTAACATCTTTGTGTTTGTTATCAACAAAAAATCTTAATACACCATCAATAAATATAAATAATAATAAAAACATAAAAGATTCTTAGGCGAAAAGTGAGATTCATAACAACCAATCATGGCCACGCGAGCAGTGACTAAAAAATTGAACCCGCAGTGCTGCTGCTGTTGATAACATCCAATCATGGTTGTTATTACTACTATTTATTTGATTGCCTCAATGTACGTACGAAATGATGAGGCAAGGGGGTCAAGGGCAAAAAAATTTAAATATTTTTTTTAAATTATGAATTTATTGCAGTTTTAAAAATATTTATGCATCTATAACAATAAGTTATACATACCACAAGCGTGACTGTTTCTGTCGTTAATTCCATCGCTATCACTTTTTGTGACCACAATTTTTGTCGCAAATAGTATTAGCGACTGAAATAAAAACCAAAATTAGCGATTAAATTTTAGCGACCAATGTTTTTTTTATTTTAAAAAAGGATTCGTGCCACATAGTAATTTTTTTGTTGACTATCCTGCCCCCATTTGGTAAATAAAGTAAAAAATGCCTCCATTGGAGATATTGTAAAACTTTAGAGCGAAAAATGAAATTAAGCCTAAATATAAAACAAATCAAAAGATATATTATATCTATTTCTTTCATAGACATAAATATATTTTTGGTTTTCAGTTAATTTTAAATTCTTATTAACTGAAAACCAAAAATATATTTATGTCTACAAAAGAAATAAATATAATATATCTTTTGATTTGTTTTATATTTAGACTTAATTTCATTTTTCGCTCTAAAGTTTTACAATGTCTCCAATATGGGTATTTTTTTATTTATTTAACAAATGGGGGCAGGGTAGTCAACAAAAAAATTACTACGTGGCACGAATCCTTTTTTTTTTTAATATTAGTCGCTAAAATTTAATCACTAATTTCGGTCTCTATTTCAGTTGCTAACATTGTTTGCGACAAAAATTGTGGTCGCAAAAAGTGGTAACGACGGAATCAGTCACGTCTGAGTGAGACGTGACTCATTACTTTAGATGCGTAATTACTTTCAAAATTACAATAAAATCATAATTTTTTTAAAAAATAATATTTAAATTTTTTTGCCCGTGGTTAAGTGTTAGTGCATGGGTTTTGTCGATGTTGGGTTGATTGGTCGGTGGTGGGTTGATTGCTTTTGGCTCAAACGTGACTGACAAGTGAGTGAAAAAATGGAGAATAGAGAAAAATGAGTCAGACATGGGAGGAGAGTTATGAGTTTTTTTTTGTTTTTAAATTTAAACATTTAATCATCACTTTATCCTTAAATTAAATTTATTAAGAAAAAGAGTTAGAATGGTAAGATTAATCTTAACTATTAGAATAAAATTAAATGGTAAAACTAAAATATTTTAAATTCAAATTTAAATTTCATCTAACTATAAAATCTTCATAAGATTTACTAAATAAAAAATTAAATATCTTAAAGATTTAATTTATGATGTCCTAAAATATCTCAAACCTATGTTCACAATGATAAGTGTCACCACCTACATGATTGTTGTCACTGTTATCACCATCACCATTACCATTATGATCGTCGCCATGACCACCATCTTCTCCACCAGCATGACTATTGCAGCCGCCCCCGCTCGACGACAATTATGTTTGTGGCGGCGATAGTAATCATGGTGGCGATCATAGTAGTGAAAATGACAACAACAATGGTGGTTGTGGTGTAATCTTGATGTAAATTAAATCTTTAAAATATTTGATTTTTGTTTGGTAAATCTTATATAAATTTTATGGTTATATGAAGTTTTAATTTAAATTTAAAATGATTTAATATTGGAATTTCATTTTAATCTAAAGACTAAGATTAGTCATTCTCATTCCCACACAAGATAATTATTCTCATATGATACACCCTCTCTCTATTTATATTACATTATTAATAAGATGACTTTTTTTAATGGGTCAAGCCCATATAATTAGAAAAAGGACACTAGAATTCAATAAGGGAGTTGATATTGGCTCCTCCAAAATTGCTTTTGGCCCCTATTATCAATGCACAAGTACCAAAATATTATTTGTTTCCTTTCCTCCAATATTGACACCCACTCTTTATCACCTACAATGTCTATTACACAACGAAATCACGTTGCAATTTCTGTAACACAATAGAATCACCATTTTGTTGTACTATAGAAATTTTAAAACAACGAAATCGTGATTCCATTAAATTGTAAATTATGCAATTAATACCTAAGTTATTTCTATTTGTCAAACCATGAATTTTTTTTACAACGAAAGTATGATTCAATTTACATTGTGCAACGAAATCATGTTTTAATTGTACATTCACGGTTAACCCCCACTTGCACAATGGAACATGTTTTTCACAAAACCAATTACACAATAGAAATACATTTTCGTAGCACTATTAGGGGTGCAAAAAGAAAAAGTACAACAGAATCACAATTTCATTATACAATTGTGATTGTTGCACAATAGTTTTTGAATCCCCATTAGTGCAGTGAATTTGTATTTCCGTTAGGCATTATGAGAAATGATGTTTTTGAAAATTTTGAAAGATAACAGGGGCCATTAGTAACTGTATTGGGGGCCAATAGCAATCCCCATTCAACATCTTTTAAGTCTTAATGGACCAAACTCATTCAATAAGTTCAGGAGGAGATGATGAAGAACGGAAGTATGGGTTTGACCAGGTAGATTTGCTTCAAGGGCATTATATTGAGTAATTCTATTTATATAATTTTTTTCCTCTTTTCACACCCTTTTAATTTTTTAAATTTCAAAAATTAAATTTCAAAATTTCAAAAATAATTTTAGAAACAAAAACGTGTGAAAGGAAAAAAAACAAAAAGAGGTGAGAATAAAATTTAGAAACTAATTTCATTGTTGAATGCTTTGAAGCCTAGCTCAAGGTGTTTTTTTAATATATATATATATATAGCATGTATATTTTACTAAAAGCGATTTTGCTCGAGCTAAATAAATGAGACTATTTTAAGCTATAAATTCATTCTTCTAAATATTTGATGTAATTACATTCTAAGAACACAAAGCACTTGTAAAGTGGCATTGTTAGGAGTAAGAGAGGGTGAAAAGGTAGTTAATTAATATTGTTGGACATAACTTGTTTTTAATTTATATAAATATTTAAAGGGATGAAGGATTTTTTTTTTTGTTTTGTTGCATCAGGCACTTCTTAATACATATGTCCTCCTACGTTTTGTTTAAAAAATTGTTTCACCAAGATAAGAAATTGATTTTTATATGTCATATTTAAACTACTATTCAATTGTTTTTAAGAAATATCACATTAATGTCCGTAAAACTTATTTTAAATGTTATAGAAAATAATTAAACTCTATACATAGTACTTATATATGTATATAAAGGTGTTAATGATGGCAAAGCAGTGTTTAATTTCAGTAGTTCCAATATTCCATTACTACTTAGTTTGCTCTTATATCTATTTTATAACTAAGAATTAAAAAAAAAAAAAGTTGATTACATAAGCTCAATTTCGATTGATATAAAAAAGGACTCACAAAAGTTATATTAATGATGAAACAGTATAAACGAAAAATATATTACCAATAATTCTTTCCAAAAAAGAGAAAATATAGTAATTTGTACGTTAATATTATAAAAGTTATATAGTTTTGTAACTTTATTGGCAAAGCTAATTCCTTTCAGTGCTGGTTACTGAATAAAGATCGGAAACAATACACAGCAGCACATAAATATATGAATTCAATCTGAGTGCACATGAATTGATCAGATGCTAAGCAATGCCCGTGACAAGAGCTACAGCAGTTAATTGAAACCCTCTTGCATGCATAGGCAAAACCGTGATTCATCTTATTTTGAAAACATTATATATATATATATATATATATATATATATATATATATAACATCAAATTATATTGATATAATTTTGATAATTATTATATTATTTTTATAAATTGATATAAAATTTCATTTTTATTGGTCTAATTATTGAATTATATCTATATATTATTAAGATATTTTTTAATCAAATTTTGTCAAAATTAAACAATAAAAGATAATCAAATGATCTATATTTTACTATATTTTGAAATGTTTATCTTAAGTCAATTTTAATCTATATGAATGAGATAGTAAATTATTTTAGATTAATATAAAATTTTATAAATATTATGTAAAATAAATTTTTAATCCAATCATGAATTTTAAAAAAAAATTATTCAGTTAAAAATTATAAAATAATATAATAATTGTTGAAGTTATGATGTAATTTGATATCTCTTTATATATATATATATACATATATATATATATATATATATATATATATATATATATATATAACAATATAAGAAGGAGTTTATCGATAGCATTATATTCGGCATATTTTTGTATGCATAGAATAGATTTTTTTTTTTTAATGAATGTAGAAGAGAGCGAATATATAAGAGACTGTTATGAACATATATAAATAAAGGATCTTGCTTTCAACAATTCTCGCTTGCTAGCTATAAAACAAAGAATTAATTTTGATTTGCATGCGCATGCGCATGAAACTTGAAATTCGAATTTCGAAGCTATGGAATATATTGTTCACGGGGCATGATCACACAAACATGCAAGAGGATCTGATTGTGTAATCAGCGTATGGTGAGTGATGTATTGTTCACAAAACAGTGAATGGACTAATAATAAATTAATTAAAAAACGACAAAGCTTAATTTGCTCACTTCACATGACTATCAAAGAAAATAACTTTCAGCAACTTAATATTAAAAACTTACATAAAAAAGCACAGAGATTAATTTTCTAGACGTGACTTTCAAAGAAATACATAAATTGCTAACTGTTTCTAACTTTGACAAGTTTTCTGAATCGTATATTAAACCCTATTCCTTGATATTAAATTTTATCACCTTTAATAATTTACTTTCTTTCTTAATAAATCACGTTTGTTTTTCAGGTATTTCACTCACAGTTCATTTTTATCACCTTTAATAATTTACTTTCTTTCTTAATAAATCAATTGATTCCTGCACTTATATCCATAGTAAAAATCTTTGAATTGTCTTCCTAACTTCCATGCATATCCACTCATCATTCCCTTCTATATAGATAGATTAAGTTAGCAAGCATTATTATTTCTTTCCCCTACACAAATAAAGGCCAACACCATACCCATGTCCACCACCACACACCAAGATTCTATTCCAATCGCCCAATAATTACTTCCTAGCTAATTCTCTATTAAAATTCAATAAACACTTGAAAAAGCATAATTCAAAGAAATCCCCTCAATCCAAGAGTCGTGCCAACACAAAAATCTGCTCACTTGATCTTACTCTTCTAGAAATGACATTTAAAAACCAAATAATATAAGACACACAAGGCATTCTCTCAACTAGGGAAATATCACTCGACCTAAACAAAACATCCTTTCTAGTTGAACCATCTCGAGAGCAGCCTTGTAAAATTGATGACCGCCATATTTGATTAAAATTAAGCAACTTGAACCAAATGGCTTTTGTATCACGTAGGAAACTCCATCTTCACTTAGTCAACAAAATAATAACATTGAACAATTCTATTTGTTTTTTAATCCCCAATCCCCCTTTTTCCAATGGATGACACACTTTATCCCGCTTCACTCAAAAATTTTGTTCCTATCTTCCACACTCAGCCATGAAAATTCCACTGAATAGAAATCAAGATACAAACCACTTTCTTAGACATTTTAATAAAGAAAATGTAGCAGTAAACTAGAAATTAAGCACAGGTGAGGCACGTTTTCATATCTTCACCTTAGCCATCGCCTATAAGCGTCTACCTTTTCCAGAGACAAGACCTTACTTCACTTTGTTAATTTGTCTTCAAGTAAACAAAACAAATAGGGGTATGTTTACCCTTATAGTGGATTAAAATCATGATATATATTAAATTAAATAAAGTAGATTCACTCTTAAACAAGACTCTCACGTATACACAGTAGCTAGCCTTATATTAATCCTTGAACATCAATCCAAAATTGACTTGACAAATCATATAAAAAGTTCGAAATCTTTATGACCATTTAAAGTTGCATGTTTTGTCGAGAAGGAGACTAACATCAGCATATTTACATAGTCTGTCAAGTTGTATTAATGACCACTTTGTCAAATATCGTCTCTTCTAACATTCTGGTTCTGTACAAGAGTTGAGACGTACTTGGGATCATTTTTCCTTGTCTTTACAAAGGGGTTATTCTCAACCTGAGGTAAAGAGATTTCATTTTGAACTTCGGTATAGTTTTTCTTTCCTCCATAAATATGGCTATAATTTTATCACACCCAATGCATTTCTTTTCTTAGCTAGTCTCGCATCTGTTCATACCCCTTTTGCTCTATTAATAAATTTTAGTTTATAAAAAAAATGAAATCTCCCAAAACTAGGGTCTTTTGATGCTTGACACCATATGTTTATCATGACAATATGTGACAAAAAGTAACTGACAAAACTCACCAATCAGTTCCAATTAATATTTCTAGTATATATCTTTAATTAGTTGCATCCCAAAGACTATGAAGATGGTTAGATTCAACTTGCACCAAATAGAGAGCTCCTTTAGAATTGATCCTTCAATAACTTGCATCAATATTCCAACCTCTTTCATAGCGTGAATTACGATGTGAGGAATCAGAAATGGCCCTAGTCCTATACCTTAATTAACACAGAAGCCAGTGTCAACCTAAATTAGTATATTGGTTACACTTTCTTATAAGTTAATTATGCTAAGTACTGTGGCCAGTGGGACTTATTTCATTCGACTATACATGTGTACCACTAGATAGTGACAACTTTTGCCTACTATTGTCTATTGCAAAAAAAGTAAAATCCAATTATTGTGTGAGCCACGTGAACCAACAGCAATCATGCATGACAAATATATATGACAATAATTATTGTTCTATTGTTTTCATTTTCTTTTTGTAACTAGCAATTCCATGAATCCATTACTTTTTTTTCTCTTGTCATCATTAGTAAGCTTTTTCGGTTGCGGCCTTGATATGCAAGTGTACAGTTTCTTTTCCTTTTCCCTTTTGGCTTTTGAGCATAAACATGAAATGGTAACCTCACATGCATGTTTACATTACAGTTTTTGAGTTTTAATTTCAAAGTGCAGGTTGCGCCCAAAAAGGAAAACAAGAAACGAAATAAGAAGAACGAAGCTTTCCATGATTGGCCAAACTCATAAAATAAAGATATACTATGTGTACATAGAGTTTTAAGGACATAAGATGAAGCTTTTGATCCTATGATAATAATGATATGATGCAGCGATACCGTGCCTATATATAACGTTATATGTTTCCGTATATGTCAATTTGTTTGAATTCATGTTGCCTAAAATATAAAGAAAATAATACTTCTACACTCCAATGTATACCTATACTTTGAAAGATAGAAAGGAAAATTAAGATTTCTTTTTAGATATAGCAAAAGCATGTTAGAAGGTAGAGTATAAACGCTTTTTCATTTATAGAAAAAGAAAGCATGCAAGTAAAATGCATATTAAGCTTTTTCATGAACTAAAATCAACTTAAGCTATAAAAAAAAAACTTAAACACCTTAGATCTTGGGAGAAGATAAAAGAAAATAATTTCTATAAAAAATTCAATACATAAGTTAATTTTTATTTAAGAAGTTATTTAAGATATATAATTATATATTTTGAGTATATTCAAACTCGAGACTATTAATAAAATTAAAATAACCTTATACTAATTCATTCATATGTTTGATTTGTATAATATAAACTTACCGAAGAGAAATTACATTATGATAAAAGAAAAATATTAGAAATAGTTGTGTTATATTAATTTAATAATACTTTTTTATCTCAAATATAAGCAATAAAAGTTCTTCATTTTTTGGTTTCTAATATAAACGAATTTTAATTATCTATATCTTATTTAATGGGATTCTATTCAAAGTATTCTTTTGTTTAATAAGGTCAACGATTTTTTGTATGTTTGATAATATTAAATTTCAATGAATAATAGTTTAAAAAATATGTTTACTTTTTGATTGAAAATAATATAATTTAATAAAATTAACTAATGTTTTTAATATGTGTGAAATATATATATATATATATATATATATATATATATATTCTTATAATTGATATCGCAGGAAGTAATATATATAATTGTCCCATATAGTATTTGGCGCATGCTGTAAAAACAATGCAATTACTGAAAAGGTATATGCAACAAATAGTGAAAAATTTATAATCAATATTCCCATGCATGTTACATGCCTAAAATTTAAGTCACAGATTTGCTGGAGCCTGAAAAGGTAAAGACAACATATGACAGGAAGCACAAGTTTTAAAAAATGAATGACGATTATAATTTAAGCCGTAATATCTAGATTTTTTATCTGCAATCATATGTAATATGGTCATAATTAAAATCATATTAATTACATTTATTCTTAATTTGCTGCAATATCAATAAACATGACAAAATTACAATCTGATTGGACCGATATTTAAAACCTCGAAGCAGTAAAGTAGGGAGCGTATAATATGGCTGTTTGGTCACGATAATTAACAGAAGGGACTCGTGTGAATTGATGGAGTGATGGTTCTTATTGTTAATTGTACATTTTTTCTTTTTCAGTGTCAAAGGCAATTGCTTATTATAGACTTATAGTTATATATTCTAGTTGAATGCAGACATATCGGGAGACAAACCCCAAGGTAATTTGACGCACGAACCAACAATCTATCTCACTATTCCAATAAACAATAATTCTCCTAAAGTTGAATATATTATTGGGAATGTCTGTGGTACATTCTGTCATTCTCTGAAATAAAGTTGGTGGTGGCATTTTTTGGTTTAACTGATTCATTCAGCCAGCGTATGAAATTAATTAAAATTCCCGCGGGGTACAGAGAAAAGAGATTAAAAGAAAGGAAGTGGTTGTTGTGGTTGTTTTTTTTTTTTTTTTTTTTTTCAATAACAAAATATTAGATTTTTTATTTGACATCTAATTAATCTCTTATTCATTAGGTTGGCTTATTTTAAGGTAAAATAATAATTCAGTTTGTTATTTCATATTTAAAATAGAGATCGAAATCTTAATGAATAAATCTAATTGTCAAATCACTTGTCTCAATATTTTTTTTTTGTTAGAAATAATTGCTATAATTTCATGTAATCCTCACCAGAAATAAAAGTAAATAGGAAAAAATTTGTAATAACTAATTAAGATCATTTTATAAACTTACAATCCCTTGCTTACTAAAAATAAGTGAGAGTTGGATCGCTTAATTAATTAGTACTAAGTAAATAAACTTAGATCCTAAGTTGAACCTTTATATATGTATGCGTTATAGAAAATATAACTGTTACAATGTTGACGAAAGCAAACTAAATTAAAACACGTTTATCTAATAAGTGTAGTTTAGTTGGTAATACATAAAGTTTAGGAGAAAAACTATGTGTTCGATTTCCACTTAATACACTTTTGGAAAGGAATGAAGAATCTTAAGTGTAATTAAACCCGAATCAAGTGATTACATTGTTGTTAATAATAAGAATAAAGTTTGTAGTATTGTCTCTTTATAATTATAACATATTTGAGATAATGTTTACTAGGGTGACACCCATACATCTTCTTCATGCATGGTACGAGCCAAATGGCCAACAACTTTTCAAGTACAATAATGTATAGGATCATAACACCTCAGGTCACCAGACTCAATCATATCCGTGCTAGTTAACCCTTAGAAGTATATATTCCAATTCTGTGGAGCATATTTGGTCCTAATATTCGCTTTGGTTGGATCTGATTGAGTGGATCATGTTCATGCTATACTAAATCCTATAAGCTTCAATTCTGTAATAGCAGCTAGCACACCACCATGGAAATTAATATTCTTCCGTGATATGGTACTACTTCAGTGAAAAAAAATTAAAATAGTTTTTTTTTAAAAAAATTATAGGTTTATTGTAATTTCAAAGTTATTTACGCATCTATAGCAACGAGTCGCTCCCTAATCAGGCGCAATCAGTCGCACCTCCACCGGACATGACTCATTCCGTCTCTAATTCCATCGCTATTTTGGTCGCTAACACTTTTAGCAGCTGAAATAGAGACCGAAATTAGCAATTAAATTTTAGTAATCAATTTTTTTTTAAAAAAGATTCGTGCCACGTGTTAATTTTTTGTTGACTACTCTGCCCCATTTGGTAAATAAAGAAAAAAATGCCCCCATTGAATATCAGACTAATGCTATTTTTGAATATCATATTTCAAATGGTCTAACTATTTTTGTATATACAAACTTCAAACGGTCATAATTTTTTATAGAAATGTCCGATAAAGGCATACTTTATGTCGAAACGTTCGAAATTAAGAGAAGTAATTAAAAAATAGAAAATAACATTAAATTAACTAATTAAATAATTAAAAAAGTAGATAAAAAGGAAATATTTGGATGATTAAATCTTAAATCCTAAATTTGAGGCACTTAGAGGCATTTTTTGGAAAAACAAAGATGACCAAAGGGATTTGCCCAGGCCTTCCTCTCTCAATTTCGAGCGTTTTGACACAAACTACTCTTCAATCGGACATTCTTATCTAAAGTTACGACCATTTGAAGTTTATATACATTGCGCCTCAAAATGACACGTCTCACAACCAGGTGAGTTGCGCCTAATTGGGGCGCGACTCAGCCCCAGTCGAGCCAGGAGAGGGCGTGTCCGGTGACGTCTTTATGGTGCGCGATTGGTTGCTATACTTGCGTAACTAAATTTAAAATATAATAAATTTGTAATTTTTTTAAAAACAATAAATTAATTTTTTTGCCACTATTTCACGTAAAAATTCACCGAAACTTAGATATGTTTGGATTTTCTTACAAAAAATATGTTTGAAAGTAAAATAAATTTGGGATTGGTCATGTTTGGATACTTCTCAAAAATATATTTGAGGGTAAATTTTGCTTGAAAATTCAATTTGAAATAAATAAGATTAATTAGAGATATTTTTATAAACTCAATTTATAAAAATTTAACCTAAACTTTAATTCAAATATACATGCAGAAGACTCGAGTTTTGCTGTCGTCACCTCCCCAGTCTGCTACGAACAAAGAATCACTGTCCTCTTTGTTCATTTGCACATGAATTGTTTGCTATAAAACCCAAATGTTCATTATAGTCCTTTGGTACGAGCTACCTGTGATTCTCTCCTCAGTAAACTTGATTGCGTCTATGATTTTATAATATTCTTTATAGCCCGAGCTATCTGTGTTGTAGCATTTGCAATGTTAATAAGATCCCTGCTATAACTCATGGTAAGAAGACTCTGGAGCTCTTTTCAAATCATTGCTTTTCATTGCCAAATCAAACTCCAACTTTCAGAACGCAAACAACAATATGTTTTTTAGTCTAACCATACCTTGCCCCAAGGAGTAAACAAAAATCACAAGAACATCAAATTAAAATTGTTAGGAAAAATGTAATAATGGATTCAGGTCCACAGAAGGATACAATAATTAAAAATAATCTTCTAATTTAGACAAGAGTTTAAAAACTTCAAAGTTCATAAATATGCCGTCAGTGTCACTATCATAGAAACAAAACCAAATAATTCAATTTAAAATATGCATATTTAGCCAAATGTTCAATTGCAATATCAGTTTGCAAGAAGAAAATTCAGTGTCGGTAAAAATGATTAAATCAAGCTGAAAAATTTTACACCGCCTATGCACCAAATAACAACACCGCCTAACAAAAAGAAAAACAAACAAATTGTCATAATCAGATATCATGGGTATATTTGGATACAAGACTAAAAGTACTTTTTCAGAGTTTCTTTATTGAAAAAAATATTATATTTTTAGTAAAAAAATTTTCAAAAGTATTTCTGACTTGTATCCAACCAGGTCTATATACACTTTTTTTCTAAGCAGAGATCATATACATTCACGAATTAAATCTTGAAAATATTGTTGTTTGTTGAAGTCCCGATTTGGCTATTGCCTTGCGCTACTAGCCTACTACCATTCTCAAATCATCACGCTGCTATATCCGATTGATTCGCACATTGCAACAGGGAGTATTATGGTAACTGGTTAGAGATGAGAAGAAAATGTCACGTGAAGAGAGTAAGTTATTCAATCTAAGTCATTAATTTAATACAAAATAGAAGATGAAGATTGAAAATAAACTTATTCTTAAACTAAGATCCTCTCATATATATATATATATAAATTGGTAATATACTTATTTTTTTTTTTTATAGTTGAAGTATGTTAATATCCTACACCAAAATATATATAAAAAAACAACCAATTATCATTTACTTTGAGGATATTAAACTAATTTACCATTTAATTCTTTAAAAGAAACTCATTTATCTCCCCTCTGTCACGTATCCCTAAAATTCTGCTGCTAGGATACTTCACTATAAGATGAAACGACATGCTTTCATGTCCACCGCTTCTGTCCTCATTCCGATCACATCTGCGGCCAAGTTCTTTGTCGTACTTGGGAATGAGTTTCCTAGACAATGATAGCTATGCCATGCACATCATCTGCACATGTACTTATTAGATGTATATTGTCACGTTCATTTTTTCCCCAGTGAAACCACATCCTTAACGTCACTCCATGACTCCATCCTCCATTTGGGATTTCACATATTCATCATAAGAATATTGAATACTGTGAAATCTTTAAAAAATTGCATTAACCAAGCCTTGGTCCATGTCGCCCAAACAAGACTATGACACAACAAAATAGCATGAACGGCGTCTTTGTTGTTATAATAATATTCGACATAAACCTTGAGAATTAAGAGTAGCGGTTGCCAGAGTGTTTCTATGAGGATTTGGGAAAGAGTATAATATTTTTTTGATATTAATTATCAGTTAATCTGAAATTTGAAATTAATGGTTGTGCGAAACCTGATCGGAGAGAGAAATGATTAAATAAAGAGAGAGGAGAGAGAAATGAGTTTCTTTTTTATTTTTTTAAAGAATTAAATGATAAGTTATTTTAATATCCTCAAATTAAATGAGAGTTGACTGATTTTTTGTTCTAAATATTTTAGTGTAGGGTATTAAGATATTTCAATTAAAAAAAAAGTGTACGATAGCAATTCCCATATATATATATATATATATATATATATATTAACATACGCACTCATATTCTTTAGTATAAGTATATTAATAATATATTATAAGATATACTAATACTAAAAAATAAAGATATATATGTTAACAAATTATATTTTGATGTGTAATTAGCGAATCCTATATAATAATAATAATATAAAATCAGAATGAAAACAAAATGATGTATCTTGTTATAATAATTCCAAAGATATATACAAATTTAAAATATTGTGTAATTTGTTTAAGTTAAAAAAAATTAAAAAAATATTTTTTAAGAAACAGGTGGAATTTTTTTTCTTAAAAATATAAAAAATTAATTATTTTAAATAAAAATAAATTTAATAAACACTTCAGAAAAAAAACACTTATTTTAAAAAATAAATTTAACAAACTCAACCGATATGTATAAGAATACGATGATAACATTATTCTATCATGACCTTTCAATTTCAGAGTTAAGAACAGCATTATACATTCACGTGCTGCAAGTTTCGAAACATCCAAAGCTACACGATCTTGTTCCGATTAAAAGGCGTTTAATTTTTTAAACATGTTGTTTTGAAATTAATTGTGATATTATTATTACTATCATTATTAAATGTAATACTTTTATTGTTATAAAATTAAATGTAATATTATTTAGCTTTTTTTTTTTTTTGCTGAATTTGATTTAGCTATAATCTTTTATCTATTAAATGGGAGGAGAGAATACTCTGAGAATAAAAACAGTATATGTGTCTGCGAAATGATATTATTTTAGCAGCTTTGTACGTTATGTGTCTTTACTCTTAGAAACATAAATTGTCGCAACATAAAAAATGTTGCAAAAATTATCATTACATGTCTAAATAACACATGGAAAGATAGAGACGTCAGAAAGAGAGAGATGAATTGGAATGAAGTCCATTTCCTCAATTTTAGTCCAAAGATAACGTGGAAAGCTCTTAGTTACCAAAGATAGAGCTGTCCATTGCATGGCACCAAAGCGATGTTTTCTTAAGATTTGATGATAGCAACTGATCGATGTTGTTTTACATCAAGCTAAGGTTGTAATTAGTTAAGCGAATCTCTCTCAATCCATCATATTGATCGATTTCATTATTTCACTTGATCTTAAAGTTAAAAATCAGTTTAATTTGATTTTTTATTAAGAATGTCACATCTGATACATCAAAATCAGGTAAGCATAGAAATATGAAATAGTACCATTCATTATTTGGAAGGAAAAGGAGTATTTTCTTTTGTACAAGTTGATAATAATAAAAAAAATCATGAAACCAAATAATCAATTATAGCTCCATCTTTAATTAGTACTGCCTCAGTATATTGCTGGTGTTGAGACAGTGTGCTTTTCTTGTAATTTTGGGGGTATGGGGTTAGGCAAATCTGGTGCTTCATTTCATAATTCTTGTGTTTTAATATAATGAGTTGGTTTTTCAAAAAATAATATCATAATAAAAAAGATGTCTTCTAGAATAATCACACCATACCAACGTTAATAAGCATATCGCATTGTGAGTTTAATTAATAATAAAATTCTTTTAAACAAAAATAAACGGTAAGTGAATTAAAAATAAATTGCTTGTAAGACCACCTTTTTTTTTTCTTGTTGAAGCTTGTACAAACTATTATTTAAGTGTGAATTAGGATTTACAAGAAACCATGGCATGGGATCCTCTATTTAGATAGAACCTTCCCTTTTATATATACAAATTCATAAAGTTACATGTGTCTTATCTGTTTAACTTATACTCATCACTTTATTAATTAATTCATTGAAAGTAAATGAGACTATATTTGTGGGATTATTTGCACGTGAAATTCAAACAACTACCTTTAATGAGGATTTCATCTTTCTGATAAATATCTTAATTTGTCTTATCTAATATGATCTTCAGAAGATCAAATCGTTTGAAAATATCATACTAACCCAGTCATCTCTATATTGATTATGGTAATAAGCTATCATTAATTGTTGCGTTTATTATATCTATTGTTATTAATCGTAATCAAGCCATTTCAGCAATTACCACAATCATTTACGTCACTTTCATAGCTTTTTATTTACGCCACGGTTTGTTTTCATTTATCTTTTTTTTGCTTTGATAGCAAATAATGGAATACTGATTTCTAGTGCGCTAAGTAATGCCATATGTGTGGAATATTTTATATATTATTTGCGTCACACGAAAAATATTTATGAATCTCTTTCTAAAAGTAGTGGTACTTAACACTATTTTTTATCCAAAAAAAATGTAGCCATAAGTTGATATATTCTAGAGTTAGAAGTCTTCACTGCGTTAATAATAATAATAATAATAACTCAAGAACTAGTATCACGGTATTCCCTAACTTATTAGGAGAGATTAATCCTATTAATTCGATGCGTAATTATGAGATTTTAATTAATCTATGGAATATATTTATTTTCAGAAATCAGAAAATTAATCGCCATCCCAAAATATTTATATATAATTATTACCTTTATATCATTTTAAGAAGTGCTTGTTTAAGATAATTTGTGAAAAATAATCACCCATTTTTCAAAATTTTCCATAAACCCTAATAAGATAATCGAACCATACGCATACACTCAATCTATTCACAACAACAGGTAAATAAAAACGACAGCAGAGAAGGACAAAGCGTTCTTGCTTTTTGTGTTTGGAGCAAGGTGGAGAACAATAATTTAACAAATTGCATGATTTATTATTATTTTTTCTTTTTTGCAGTACTTTATAATAAGACCAAAATTTCTTTTAACGTGTGTGGGTAGAGATAATGCATAGGGAAAGAAGAGAGGGAATCGGTTTATTATCCCGTGAGAAAAGCTTGGAGGCATCCAAAGAAGACACCTAAAGCAATAACATGTTTTTGACACTTTTTGCTATGTAGTGCTAAGCTAGTTTGCTACTGCGATATCCTCAGCCATTAAGATTCCTTCCTCAACATAGCCCTTACCCCACTATGCTCTTTTATTTCATCAGTTTTACACGTTCCCATGCAGAAGAATGTTTCATTTCACTGTTTTCTCCCCTTGCCCTATGACCCCACACGCTTCTTCTTTCGTGAATATATAATGAATCGGTGGCTTATTTTATACAGGGCAAACGTACACACCAGCTTGCACATGTTGTCCCCTTTCTCTGTTATCCACTTTGACTGCCTCTAGAATGTGGCAACTCAAACCCCATTACTCCTAAATGATTAACTTCCTGCTCTCATCATACTAGTTCCTTTCCTTTTACTCATATCGATTAAGTTAAAGTGTTTCAAGAAGTAACTGGTAACTGTAGATAACTATATAGGAAAAAAAAATTAATTTTCATATGTTCTATATGATTTAAGAAATTGTTGTCGAGTGAATCAATAACCAGCCGAATGTAATTTGACTAACTTTGCTCCAACACTATTTCAAAATTTGTGTCAAGCGATTTGAATGTCAAAAGGATAAATCTATCTATCAACAGTTTTTGTGTTCTCAAGCTATTATAGAAAGCACTTATTCCGGCTAAGACCACCTACAACCTCCTTTACCATGTTCCAAATTCAATTCCTATTTTTCAGGCACGATCTGTGTTACTAGTGGGATTTTGCTAAATCTGCAATTCTAACCCCTCCTGTGGTGCTTCATTGTTTTTCGGATCCTGAGTATAAACATGTTTTATTTGAATCCAATTGATTCCTGCCAGTCGAATCTTAACTACTTAGCTTAAATGAAATTCAAATAAATCCAGAGAATAATCTTTCCGGCCTTATCTCCTTCTCAATTATATCGGCTACAATTTTGACTCTAAGCATCGACTAGCCAATTTCAAATAACATATTTTCAGTGGTAACAGAAATTGACCAACTAGCTAGGACCTAATACAATGGCTAGAAAGCTGATTCCTTAGGTTTACTAATCTTTAATTTCTGACTGTGTATATTATAAGTTGTATTAAAAGAGACTTTACCTATCTACTTTATTTTGGATAGATAATGAACTCGAGTTAATTTGTGTAAAAAAGAAGTTTTGTCTCAAGTACAAGCTACATTAAAATGGTGATCTCCTTTTTTCTATCTTACCTAGTATGACAAACTAGATTTAGAATATAGTAAATGTTAATAAAACTGCATAAGTGTGTACATGCAAGTCTTAAAAGGAAAAACAAAATACAATGGAAAAAAGGCATGATTAAATTTTAAAATCCTTTTTTCTTAAACAAAATATAAGATTTGCTTAATAATTGGGAAAAAAAACTTAAGGGTAAAAGGAAAAGAAGAGGAGATTTCAAGTTCGAAAGAAAAGATGGATTGGATGGTTAAATGAAAAGAAAAGATGATAAATATCACCAATTCAATCTTGTGTATACTAATAAAAATTAAAATTTGTTGATAAAAAAACCATATTTTTAATTAACCGCTTGTAAAGTTAACATTCTAGTTAATGAATTGATGTAGTTTGGGCCATTCTAAATGAAGGCACGGTAAAAGGTAGGTGGTCTAATAAACAAATATCTTTGAGATTTTCCTACTGGTAATTTTGTCAAGTTATTTAAATTCTTGGTTAATTAACTTTCCATTTTTAAATTAAAAAAAATCCCAATACTTTATTATTTGTACTGTCCCCGTAAAACATACGGTGTCAAACTAGGTCTTAATAATTAGCTTTAGAGGAGAACAAAATTGGTTCAGTGACAATGAAATGAATGAATATCTCACGAGGAAAAAAACAAGACCCTTGATCGAAGTTAAAACAATATTTCATGCATTTTGTAATTCCAAAACTGCATCACATGTGATCCACAAGATTCTGTGTTCTCACCCTCTCTTTATATACCACCAAATAATGTTTACATTTCTTTGAACATAGTTCTCCTTGTGAGAGAGAGAGTGTGATAAATCAAGAGAGAGAGAGATTATGGTTTCCAGGGTTCACAAGAGAACAGCCACGTACAGGAACCTACACCTGCTTCGTTCAATCAGATACTCACACTCGGTGATTACTCTGAAACATCTCTTTCTTCCCTGTTGGCATGCCATTTTCTACTCATTCAGTTTCTGGACAAACTTTATTACATGAAGAATCCACTTTATAAAGGGGGAACACCCCATTTGATTTCTTCACAGTTATCACTTTCATTCTCTTTCTCTTTATCCAATTCACATATTTCATCTCATTGATCAAATCTTCTTCGGAGAATTCTCCACTCAATATTAATTAACATTCATGTACTCACTTTGATAATTCTTTTCTACTTGTGTGTATGTGTATATTCAATAACAGTTGGATATATATAAACTCTACTATCTCTCATATCTTGCTTATATTTTTGCCTCTAAATGCATATTTTGTTTAACAATTGAAGATCAATTTGATATATATATATATATATATATATATATATATATATATATATATATATATATGATGGAACGTATTCCGTGTTTCATTATGCAGCGCCCTAAAGCCTCAGTGTTATTCCAGGTGTCAGATTACATGCAAGGTTTAAAGCAAAAGCTGGAAGAATTGTACCAGTTAACAGTGGCAACGGCACGAAAAATCGTTGACGATCCAATACCAAAGGTATGAGAACTTCATCATATTTAATATATACCTTTCTGTCCTTAAAACATGTCATGACTTGAATTTGAGATTAATGGTTAATTAAACTGGAATAATCATGTGATAATTGATCTATGTTGTAGAAAGTATTTATTATATTGAAATTTTTTATATTATTTTTATTTTTTCTTTTTAAACAATTAAAAACATTTATTTAAAAGGGGTATAAATAGATGTCCGGTTAGGATATTTACTGTATAGGATAGAAAAAGCCGTTATTTGATTCATATTAGGAAGAATACTACCGCATTTTAATTTCCCTATCAGCAGAAGTTGGCAGTAATTAATTTGTAGTTGCTTTAATGATTTCGTAGCTTGAAGTTGAAACACAAGAAGAGGGTTTTGTGATCAAGGTGCTAAGTGAAAGCAGTTGCCAGGGGTTGCTGGTGTTTATATTGGAAGCATTTGAAGAGCTGGGTCTTGATGTGCTCCAAGCTAGGGTTTCTTGTGCGGACAGCTTCAGTTTAGAAGCTCTCGGAAACAAAGTAATGATGTGACACACATACATAATTATCTAAATCATAAGAGCAATACTTATTGTACTGTTAGTGCAATGTTTGTAGGCACAATCAATCAAAAAAAATTAATTGATCACATAAAAAACAATTTTTTTAGATAAAATTAAAATATTATCAGTACCAATTTTGCTTTAAACTTTTTTTTTAATATCTTTTTGAGTTTTTTATTAGTTGCATTACCAGGCATTGTGATCCATGGATGGTATTGATTATTTGTTATGGGTGTTCCAGGAGAACAATGAAGATACTCGCCCTTTGGATGCACAACTAATTGAGCAAGTAGTGTCTCAAGCTATTCAAAACTGGAGGGAAGTTTCACAGATATAATGATTCATGCCCCAGCACCTATTGTCATAATTAGAAATTAATAGCATGCATGCTTGATCAGTTTCCTGCTTCTTGTAACAATGTTTACTCCTTCAAATAGATCGAGAAGTTGGCCTTTCTGATGAATATTTTGAATATTATTTATAAGATAAAGCTCAAACTTTCTCGACATAAACACCCCATATATAGAAACTTCTCTTCTCTACTTAATTCTTTAGTGACTGAATAGAAGTTTAATTTCAGAACACTTATTATTTTCCATATGTGCCACTAGGTATATGGTGATTAATTAATAAGTGAATAATGTTCTAGTGTACTAGATGAAAGAACTAAAACGAATTAATTTTAAATATTATTGGGGAACATCTTAAATGGGGGAGTTTAACTCTGGAAGGCAACGGTGATCGAATATGTCGATGCAAAAAGTCTTACAAGATTTTTAATAATTATTAATTTCTCGGCTCGAAATAAAAGTTAGGGACCGAGGGATTTTTTTTTTGACAAAATATTCTATTATATATATGTATTTATTAATATTTGACATATTTTATAAATTAAATTAAAATTTATCTACTCTTTTAGTTGATAGTCCTTTCCCTTATATATGTTTGGCTGAATCCTATTCGTGTTATAACATGAGCGTAAAAGAAATTTAGTTAATTAGAAAGGAAGAAGCTTTATGAGAAGTTTTCAAAGACAACTTGATTATTTCAACAAGACTATCATCCAGAAGTAAATATATAGGAACTTAATTGGATCCTTTTTTGTTGTTGTTATATATATATATATATATATATATATATATATAATATATGATATAATTACCATCCTAACCGGTGTGAAAAGAGAATAAGGATGTAATAAAAAATGTCGCCGCCGTTATTAAAGGCCTAATTATCACAAGTAGGGGAAAAAAATTAAAATATCATATTTTTTAAAAAAATTACGAATTTATTACAATTTTAAAAGTATTTATGCATCTATATCAACGAGTTGCGCCTCCCCTGGCGTGACTGATTCCGTCGTTACCACTTTTTGCGACTACAATTGCTGTCGCAAATAGTGTTAGCGACTGAAATAGATACCGAAAGTAGCGATTAAATTTTAGCGACCAATATTTTTTTTTAAGAAAAGAATTCGTGTCATGTGATAATTTTTTTGTTGACTAACCTGCGCCCATTTAGTAAATAAAGAAAAAAATGTCCCATTGGAGTCATTGTAAAACTTTAGAGCGAAAAATGAAATTAAGTCAAAATATAAAACAAATCAAAAGATATATTTATATATTTATTTCTTTTGTAGACATAAATATATTTAAAATTAACTGAAAACCAAAAATATATTTGTCTACAAAAGAAACAAATATATAAATATATCTTTTGATTTGTTTTATATTTAGGCTTAATTTTATTTTTCGCTCTAAAGTTTTACAATGTCTCCAATTGGGGCATTTTTTTTCTAAAGGTAGTCAACAAAAAAATTACCATGTGAGGCGATTTTTTTTTTTAAAAAAAAAACTTTGGTCGCTAAAATTTAATAGCTACTTTCGGTTTCTATTTCAGTTGCTAACACTGTTTGCGACATAAATTATGGTCGCAAAAAGTAGTAGCGACGGAATCAGTTACGCCTATTTAATTAGGCAAGAAATTGAAAAACGGGAAGGCGGGACTCGTTACTATAGATGCGTAAATACTTTTAAAACTATAATAAATTCGTAATTTTTTTTTAAAAATAATATTTTAATTTTTTTCCTTCACAAGTAGATATATTTGTGCTTATCAGGTGGGTTCCATAAAATATATATTCAAGTTGGAATATTGTATTAATTTTGCACAATCAAACTATTTTTTAATTAATTTATTGATAGTATCATTTAATTATTGTCCAAAATAAATTAATCTGTGTTGAATTTTTTATTTCATTAGAATTTTGAATATGTATATTAAAATGTAATAAATAAATGTTTAAATAAAATTCTTCTACTTTTTTTATAAAGGAAAATGAATTATATTATAAAGAATATCTACAATGAACACTCGATTACCCCCGTTAATTTACATTAAAAAACGACAATATAAATAACATTAAATACTCCTAGTAAAACATTCTCAAGGACAAACACCAATCTAACAATAAGCAATAACCACCTTTAGAAAATAGCAAGATAAATCGCAAAACACCAACTAAAAAACAGTGGGAAAATATTTTAGTTAAAATAATTGAGAATTACATATCTTATTTTTCTATTACATATTGCTTTGTTTCCTTTTCATAAAGTTAATATTTTTTAAAACAATTAAACATTTATATAAATGAAGTAGACATATAATATGTGTGAATATTGAATTATTTGAATATATATTAATATTCATAACTATACATATTTTCACTACTTAAAAAATGTTTTTCTACGACAATTTTTTATGGGTTTTTAAGACATTTTCAATTGTCGTTGAAGTCACCATCTTGGAAAGTCTTAATTTTTGAAGATGGTTCTCAAACCTTAAAATATCCAATTTTTAAGATGATTTTGTCAATAACAATCTTAGAATTTTTTTCAAATAAAAAATTAAAAAATGGATGTTTCTAAGACAGTTTCTAAAAAAAATCATTTTAGAAAGTAGACTTCTAAGATGATTTTCTCAAAAATCATCTTAGAATATATATTTTCTAAAACAATTTTTCAAATAGTTGTCTTAGAATGTCTTTTTAAAAAAAATTAAAAAATTAAAGATTTTAAGATGATTTTTCAAAGAATCATCTTAGAATGTATTTTTTTTAAAAAAATAAAAACAAAATTGTTGATATTTTATTATTTCATAACCTTACCAAATTATTATTATTATTATTATAATATAGGGTTACTTTGCATTGACATCTGTCTTCATATATGTCTCCAATAGGGACATGTATTGGAATAGAAAAAAGAAACAAAACATTTCAAACATTACAACATTGTATCCAAGTACAATATACAAAGGAAGGTGGAACAACAAAATTATCTCTGCATTACCCAAATAGTAATCAGAGATAAAATTTGACATAAATGGAACATCAGAAATGATGCATCAAATATTGAACATAATTCAATAGCCAACCATGACATTTTATAACCAATGTATAATAAATATATGTTCCTATAATTAGTATAACTAAGGAAGTAATCACCGTTACAGTCTGAACTAGGCTAAATGACGGTAGAAGAATGCTCTAAAGAAAACAAACATTTTAAGGATCCTGGGAATTAATCAGATTGGAGGTTAATCATGTGAGAAACCATAAGCTTAGAGATTTCATGAATTGCAACTTGAAACTGAGAATCACCTGATTCACCAGGCAGTGCCCATCTTGAAGGTGATTGAAGGCTGAATTAATCCACCGTATTCACTATCAGCAACCTTTGTCTTCTATGAAGTAGCAAGGGCCTTCTCATAATCTAATTGGGACAAAGGTCTAGGTTCCTGAAATGTGAAAGATAAACAAAACAGCTTAGTATCACTTCCTATATGAGAAAGCCATCGAAAAGACTAATCAGTTTCTTTAACAAGACTTAAGATTATGATATCATTTCAAATTCTACAAAAACAATATATTTATAGAGCTTGGGCAAGGCACGAAGTAACTCTCATTCGCATCATGGGCTGAGTTTCCCTTAAACAATTGTGTAAGAAGTTGTTATAAGAAAGTCACCAAACCATGTTTAAGAGAATAAGAGCAAGAAGTAGTTGCAACAAAAAATCATAGCTACAGTTCACTAAGTAAAATAAAATGAATAATACAAGAGATCATTGGCGATGAATTTCCTTCATAATAAACTCCTTGGCAAACAGATATAAAAGAATCATCTGAGAAAGGGACTTTCCTAATAACTTAAGATTGTGTTCAGTCACTGGTTAGATAAGAGTTTGATTTAAAATACAAACAAGTAAATGGCAAAGCTAATGCCGACAAACTGAATCAATTTTCAGTTATGCACTTACAATGGAATAAACTCATTACCTCTCAATTCCCATGCACAATATACGAAATAAATGTTGTTTTGCCTATGCAACACGTGGCAAACATTTGGATTTTCCCCAAGGAACTCTCGTAACTCCTTGCTACATCTTTCTTTCTTGGCTAATTGAATAAGCAAACTCCATAGAGCTACTGATAGCAGCGATTTTCTTCGGTACAAAGACACAGCAACTGCTTATTCTTCTTTCTTCCATTCCCGAAACATCCTGATTCAATGTCGTGTGTGTCACAGAAACTGGTACATTATTAGTACATCATTAAAAAAGATGATAATAATAAAGTAAGTTAAAAAATGTTTATAATAACCAATGAAGCTTACTATTTTGAGACTCTGGAACAGGAATACCTTCTAAGCATCTCTGGTGGTGCTCTTCATTGTCGGTAGCCTGCTGACTTTGTTCATGAGACAAGAGTAAGAAAACTAATCAATGCACGTTTTTCTTAGATATATTGATAGAACACCAATTGATATAATAATAATAAAATATGATAATGAACACTAAAATATACATAACACATACGCGTGCTGTCTCATAGACAAATAGAGAGCATTTTCTGTTTACAAGTTTTAGCGGATCACAGTGGCTAGACGCATTCCTGATTGATTAACCTTTTTCCCCTTTACGAGCTCCATAGCAAGAAATTATATATTCGGTTAAAGATAGACCTTCGCGCAAATTGCTTAGGGTTCTATGGTTGGTCCTCGACCCCTGGATGCCGAAGGCATCCTTGGGGTGATCTCGTAGTTCCTACAGGGTGGAGACGATGGGTTGCAAACATGATTCTAATTTATAAATTATATATGCTAATTTGAATTGATTAATAGTACACACTAAATATAAATTCTACTTTTTATATTTTTTATGGGTAATATTATTTATTCAACAAATTTGATTGATTGATACGGGTTGATTTTCTATTACGATAAATTGAGGAATATGTGGATTGGTGGATTTCTCATAGTCGGCCGCGCATGCAGCTATTTTTATGGTAAGAGACTATGATCCAAGTAGCAAATGGATTTGCTATGACTTTTTATTATTGTCCGACCGTTATTGAAGCTTTTGCTTCTGTTCAATATACAAACTGTAAATAACTTCACATTGCTTAATTACACAACTCACCATAAGATATATACTTCTAGCTAATACATAACTATTAGTAGTTATTTAAAAAAATGTTATCCTACAATTTCTAGTACAGAACTGTCATCGTCAATTTCTAATACATATTTCTACACATGAAACTAGCTTGGATCTTAGTTCCCATCATATATATAATTAATTTTGGACAAAAGCTTATATATAGTGTTTTTAATGTTGTGTATTTAAATTTGAAGTTTCATTTCCATGATCTATACAATAAAGGTTAACAAATTAATTAAGTTTACTAGAGTAAAATTCTAATTTTGAGTGAATAAATAATAGTACTAAAAGCACTTGTGGTCAGATGTGAAACTGAGGGTACATCAGAATCCGAGTCCATACCTCTGCAGTGCTTCTATATTGGAAGCTTGGAAAGTGTTTAGAGAAAACAAAGCTTTGTCTTTATGGTGGAGATAGAGAAACACATTTGTTTATTGTAAGTAATAATGAAATTTTAATCTTTTAGCATCTAAATGATATAAATACTTCATACATCCTTAGCAACAAATAATGCAGTAATTTATTATTAGAATCACTTTCGTCACTTATCAAGAAGAGAAAAATACCATATAATGACAGTGTAAAAAATCTAAATAGACAGACTCTATATCTCCTAAAAGATTAGGCATATTACCTCCATCAAAAGATCAACAACTTCAAGTTCTACATTATGTTGCAGCACAATTGAAATTAATTAAAATAAACAATATTCTTCCCCTAACAAATCTTGTTCCATCTCTATTCCATAGAGTGTACAATTTTTTTGAGTAAAATGAATATTGTACCTTCATGTGAAAAGCAACAATTTGTTGCACAAGTTCCATGAAATCATCTATGGGTCTCCTCACTCTATAAAAGTACAAAAAAAAAAGAAGCAATTTTCAAATTTAACAAGAAACGGAACAATTAGATAAATATAAAAAGTTAACAGTTAACACCACTCAACACAAATCCATATCACAAAGGTTATTCGACATCAAAGCATCAATATTATACTAAACAGAACACACTAATCTTATTTTACAATTTCCACATTATTTTTATTTCTTAATTTGTAACAATGGGGAGCCACGGGAAGCTAAACTTTGCAAATAGAGTTAATATTTCAGTTATACTTCAACCCTACTTCTACAATTACAAAAATAGACAATTGGTTGATGACATATATAGTAAATTATTAAATGAACTAGAGAAGGCGATTCATGCTTATTCATTGGGCAAATGGAACACAAAATTAAGCACTTTGAAGTGGTCAATATTAACATTTAAATTTGCCAATGACCAACCTGTCATTTTGTGTATTCCTAAGCAATTTCTCCAGCCAGATTCCTGACAAAAAAATGAAAACATAACTATTAAGATTAAGATTGATGAATAACTCCTCAATCAGACTTCACCAAAATTCTAATTTTCTAGTAATTACCTTCTATAACAATTAAAAAACAACAAAAGATGCCCCAAAAACATATTACTCTAACCTAACATACTCGTGGCCCACGAACCAATGTGTAACACCCCGTGTGCACCCAGCGTATTATTATTATTACAATATCAGAGTAACGCAGCAAGCATAATTATAAACAATAAAGGAAGCTTGAATCAATATGAAATACATTCTTATATACATATATGGTGAAACTTATTTAATATACAGAGTACATGTTTTTCAAAACTATACAAATTTTTCCTAGGTATCCAGAATACAAACAAAATAACAAAATACGAGCTATCAAGCTCAGTCTTCTAAGCCTAGGGTTCTCCACCACCCTATCCCAGCTCAGGCCTTTTGCCTAGGGATCTCTCAGTAACTTCCGTCTCAGTTCCTGCAACATGAGCCCCAAACAGGGGTGAGATAATCATCTCAGTAAACTCTGGGTTCTCGGAGGTTTCCCTCCCCCCTGATTCACTTTTCAGCATGCATACACAACATAATAGAAATGTTATTATCACATAATCATCAATCATACAATCAGCCTTCACAACCAATATACACGAGCTGCATGCATATAGCAGCGTAATGCAAACATATACAACCAATACACACTGTCTGAGAGAGATTATCCACTGAAGGGCACATTCTCTCAGGACTTTCCACTGAGTACCTGAATAGGATCATCTACTGAAAGACACATCTACTCAAGACTCGCTCTATCCATGCCTGAGGAAGACCATCTACTTAAAGACACATTCCCTCAGGACTTACCGCCCAATACCTGAGAAAGATCATCCACTTAAGGACACATTCTCCCAGGATTTACATGGACGCTTATGGATTATCCCAAGGAAGATCATCCACTTAAGGGCACATTCCCAAGGGGTCCATAGTTCCCTATTCAACTGGCCAATGAATTCTCATGCATGTACATCATCATCACAATCATCTCATAACCAACAATCCATACAAGTATACATTATGCTAAGGTAATCAATACAACATACCCTATTTCAGGGTTTATCTAGCATTCAATTGCTAGCAAGCCATCACAATATTTCATCAATATCTAACACATATCTCAGTATTACAGAATCATACAACATTAGCATACCAAATATATCCAAACAATCACCCATTTTGGGTGTAGTGAAACACAAGCAGGGAAAACATTCCCCAAGAACACTGAGCTTACATGGTCTCAACTCAGAATCAGTTCTCCTAGTCTCGTGGTGATCTCTACCAGTGATATGCGTCTCACGCCCTACAATAGGCATGAACCAAAGTATCAGTAAAAGGGTTTCAACCGTTTATATGAAAGGAAACAATCTTCCTTTCTTTATCAATTTATGTCTTCTATCTTAAGGTTCATATTAGTCCAGCTTCTACTAGGCCATCCATTGACCCTCAATGGTCTGCCTCAGTCTAACTAAGGCCTCAGAGTTCCTTTAAGACTCTGTACAACTCAATTTAAAGTTTTACTAATACCAAGAACCAACAATTATCCAACTCAGCCAAACCAGATATATCAACATGTTTTCACCGTTCATTTGGCCTTATGAACATCTTTTGTAAAGGTACTTAAGTTAATACAGGCCATAGTACCTCTCATTCACACACACTTCTTCCTTCCCAGAGCCAAACTCAAACTTCATCACAATTCCAGTTTCAAGGTTTTATATCTCTCAGAACAACCTCCTGATTATTCTTTTCTAAAGAACCTAAGCCTAATTCCAGTCCTATCATCCATTGGTTACTATTTACCCCATTACCCATTTCACAATTAAACGGTTAAAACTTGAGTTTCTTACCTCAAATCGGTCGAGGAAGGCTGGAGAAGTCTTTCCCCTAGCTCTGGGGTCCTTGAACTAGCTTCTTATCCCCTCCAAAGCTCAGCCCTCTGAAGAAACTCAGGAAATAGGGTTCTCTCAAAGGTTAGACTGAAATTTGGCTTCTAATTGGTTCTAATCAAGGGTATAAGTGATTAGGAGGTGTTTTATGGTTTTATGATGAAGGTTTGAAGCTCTTAGGGTGCATCAATGGCTACCTAGGCTCAAGGAAGAAGAGGAACAATACTTTTCCTCTGAAAAATCGCGAAATGGCCTTTTCTAGGTGGCCTGACCGACATGCCGCACTCCTGGCACCACTTTGGCGCTCCTGGCGCCAAAATCCAGTGCATCTGGCGCCCTTGGCGCCACTTTGGCACTCCTGGCGCCAGTTTCCAGCATCTGTGGCGCTCTTGGCGCCACTCTGGCACTGATGGCGCCAAAATCCAGGGTATCTGGCACCCTTGGCACTCCTGGCACCAATTTCCAGCATCTGTGGCACTCCTGACGCCACTCTGGCACTAATGGCGCCAAAAAATCGCGAAAAATAGGCTTCTGCTACAGTGCCACGCTCGGAGCGCCAGATCCCACACTCGGAGCGCCAAGCTACAGTACCAGCTACAGTAAAAATAATATTATTTTATTAAATTTTTTTTTAGCCATGGCTATTATACAATGTCACCCTCTGAACCCAATAATCTATACTTGAAGCTTTCAACATACACAATCAATTTTTTGAGCGTCAGAAAGGTTACTAGAAATTTGAGTTTCGGAACGAGTGAAAATTTGAAGCAAGGGTTTTGGACTCACCATATCTTTGTTTTCGACCTTGGTAACAACGTCGTCTTTGGTGGCATTAGTGCTGGCACTGGTGTCGGCATGATTAGGATAGAGCGCCATTGAAGAAATTGGAAACCCTAAAAGTAAGGAACGAAAAGGGATTGAACTACGATTAACGTGAAAAGAAAATTTTGCGAGTACAAGAAAGTGTTATTAGTGCCAAGAAATAGCGAAAATCCACCGATTTCGTGCGAAGGAAACATGATCGATGAGAGAAAAAAAGAAGAGGAAGAGAAACAAGATTTCGAATCTGACTGGGAGAGAGTGAGAGAAGAAGAATGGTGGAAAGTGAGACCGAGAGAGTTATGCAAGAGAATGGGGTAGCATAAGCGAATAAGTGTAAATGGGAAGAAATTTCAAAGATAGCTTTTCCAAAATAGTCATTGAACGCTTGTAACTAAAGATGAGAAAGAGAAGAGGAGGAGAAACAACTAGATTTTGAGTCTGGCTAAGAGAGAGAGAAGAGGAATACTGGAAAGTGAGACCGAGATAGTTAAGCGAGAGAATGGGATAGTATAAGCGCAGAAATGTAAATGGAAAGAAATTTCAAAGACTGTTTTTCCAAAATTGTCATTGAACACTTGTAATTAAAGATGATTTTTTCAAAATCGTTCTTAAATACTTGCTTTTAAAGACAGTTTTGGAAAAATCATCTTTGAACACTTGCTTTCAAAGACAATTTTTATAAAACCATCGTCGTTCATTTTCTTTTATTTACAAATTTGTTACCCATTTTATTTTAAAACGATTTTAAAACACTACTACAAAACAGCCCTTTTACATCGGTTATTTATGGCTTTCTACGACGGTTGTACGACCGTCGTCGTATACAGCGTCGTTGAAGTCATCATTTTCTACGACGGTTGTCTAAACTGTCTTTGTATCTCTCACTTTCTAAGACGGTTGTTCTGAATAACCGTCTTAGAATGTGAACATTTTTTAAGACGGTTGTTGTAGTTAACCGTCTTAGAATGTGAACATTCTAAGACGGTTTTCTAAACAACCGTCTTAGATTAGTGTGATTTTTTAAAAAAATAAAGCAGATCTAAGACGGTTTTTAGGGATGACCGTCTTTGAATATGAATATTCTAAGACGGCTTTCCTAACAACCGTCGTAGATCAACTTTTTTTATAATATATATATATATTATAAAAAAATAAAGCTTATCATAATCCAAAAATCAAATAGCTATGTATTTACAATAAATAGTAATTAATTAATCTTAACAAAACAATAAACAATTAATTTGGTATTATTAAAATTAAAATGACAAGTAGAAAATAAGGCGCAAGATTAATTAATATAGACAATTAATTTTTCATTGTCTAAGATAC